>VWZY01012673.1:0-93151 GCA_013399075.1 Chloroceryle aenea | reverse complement strand
TCTACCAGGACTCCCAAGTCCTTCTTCACAGGGCTGCTCTCCAGCAGATCACCTCCCAGTGTGTACTGGTGTACTTTATTATTCTTCCACAGGTGCAGGAGTCTGCACTTATCTTTGTTAAACCTCATTAGGTTCAGCTCTGCCTGGTTCTCCAGTCTGTCCAAGTCTTGCTGGATGGCTGCACAGACATTCCTACTCTTAGAGGAAGATGTCGGGAACTGCAAAAACATTTTATTTCTCCTTTAACCCACTCTAGAGACAGGCCCTGAAACTGATGTTCTCCCAGAGACCTTGGACAGTGGTATGTGGTTTGAGACTGGCTCCCATAGTGAAGCCATCCTGCTCTTCCTGTAGCTTCTGAAATGGCACAGGAGAAAGCAGGCGTCCAGGTCCTCCTCCACAGGCCCATAAGAACAGGTAATTGATCACAAATTGCTGTTGTGCTGCTTTGATTTCCTTGCTGAGGAGGCTGATACTTCAAGTGGAAGGCAAATGAGGACGAGCAGAAGACACTCAACCAATACTGCAGTTTTACAAGTGGATGGTCAAAACTGCTGGTTTTTCATACATTTTCAGGGGGCACCTATGTGACAAATGTTCCCTCCAGCAGTCTTCTTCTGTCTGCTGGGCATTTAAAATTAGATAAGTGTTCTTTACCTTCCGAGGGTATGTAATAAATAACATAACTGTTTTCAGGGTACAAGTCTGAATGCACAGAGCAGAATTATAAACCTCCCAGTCCTGCAGAGCTGAATTTTTATCATGCTAACTCCTCTGATGTGAAATAATAGCTTGGCAACCACACTGAGCTCCAGTTGTTGTAACAAGAAGATACAGAACAGGCTCATGCTGCATCCAAAGTACATACAAGCTCATGCTACATACAGAACTTTAGTACGAATAGCATTTTGGCCCGTATCAACCCCAGGAGCAGTTAGGAAGTCTGGCTCTTGTCCAGCGGGTAGATATACTTCCTCAGGAGGGATTAATCTCCCAGCAGGGTGGTACTTTGTTTCTAGTACTTAAGTGCAAGTAGTGCATCACTTGTTCCTCTCAAGAGATTTAAGATGCTCAATGTAAGTTCCCTTGACTTTGCCAGCGGTCTGATGGAGTGGTATAAAATGCTTGGCATGCTTCTATCTCCACTGCGATTTATGGATAAATAAATTAAGCTTTTAGGATCCTTTTTGTTTCTGCTAATGTTTGTAGCACTTGAACTTCTCCCATTCATAAATCAGATAATTCTATTTGAATGTTATGTGATGGATATTATCCTGATATAGGCTAAACGCCTATATAAAGGCATCCAGGGAGGCTGTAAAAGGTAATTGGTACATAAGTAGCAAAGGGAGCTAGCATGAAACCTCACCCTGTAAATCAGACAAAACAATTATCTGCTGGGGTTTGTGCTGCTATGTGGGTAGGTGTGAACTGGAGGAAGGCCTTAGCTTGGTCCCACATGTTTAGAGGAAGTTGCATTTAATCTTGTGTTCCTACCATAACCAAAGAAATGGTGAGGTACAGACACAAAATAACTATTTGTTATGGATAGACTTTTACACAAAAAGGATTTCATTAATTTACCTCTGTCAACCTAAGTGGCACCAGTGAGTGCAGGGGTTGTACTGAAAAGGAATGGGAGTCACAGTGCCATGCAATCCCCTGCATTACAAAGCATGAGGAATCTGGTGGCTTCACAGCACAGATGGGAACACGAGGAAGCTTGAGTTTTCCTTNACTGCTGACAGCAGACACTGCAAAAACATGCTTCTAACTTCAGAAAGTGCTGTTAATTAGAAGTATTGAGCTGAAAAGTAAAATCACTGAACAGAATTAGTCCTGTTTTCACCCAAACCAGGACACCTTCTCCCTTTACATTTGAAGAACAGCCTTAAATACCAACTACCTGCCCTGATCAGAAGGAACGGGTGTGCCATTAAAATTGCTCGATGGCTTTGAAAGGGCTTACCTGAATCCTTCTTTTATTGCTATGTTGATGTGCCATTCTTTAATACACACTTAAATCCCATTTTCGCTTTAGCACAACCTCACTTTTTATCAGTGCCTTGAATTCTGTGTGGTTTAGCGTTCACCTTCTCTCTCATGGAAATAGACTGTCCATTAGCCTTGTCTGCAAGTGCTTACTTTATCTTCCCTTCCAGAGCATCCATCCTGAATGGGCAGAAGGAGGACTTCTCCACTGCTCTCCCTTCTAGAAGTCTTATATGCAGGTGAAGTAGAAGTCCCAAGAAGTTGTGTAGTGTCTGTTTGAAGACAGTCCATCCTTTCAAAGGTGTATCTGCCATACATTTCTATTTTTTTTTCCAGCTTGTGTTAGGGCATACAATACAACAGAGGACGGAATATTTCTTTGTTGGGAAGAGTAAGATTACTGCAACCTAGCTTCCTAACTTTTATTGTTTGACTGCAAGGGAAAAGCTTCTCATAAAATTCATGGTAAAACTCCTGTTGACTTCATCTAAGTATTCAGGGGGATAATGATGCTACTAGATTGACTACAGAAACACTCAAAATGGGTCATACTATGGAGTAAAACCTTTAAAGCACTCTCTAAAATGGTGAACAAAGCCCTGCAGCACAGGACATAGGACAGATTTATTTTCCTACCACATAAATTTTTTAGGGGAGCTGAGAACATCCTGCACCATCATTTCAGATGATGATTTTTGACAAATAGGAACATCTTTCTCTTAGCACCTACTTGAATTTTTTTCTTCTAATGCTCCACTCCAGCAGTATAAAAGGGGTATTTATATGTATACATAAGAGGATTTAATTTTCTAGACATGTTTCAATTTTATTTTCTCTTTGTAGAGACTAAAACAGAAGCTGTGGAATAGGTTTCTTTTTCTTATTTTTAAATGAGGATTTTGAGAACTTCTGTGTAGAGAACAGGAGATGGAGCTATTTCCTAGCACAAAACTTATTTTGCAGCTTAGTTAAGTGGTAGCAATAGTTGCATATTGTCCTTGATCCAGTTCTTACATTGTGATTGCAGTCCACCTCTAATCCCTCTCTACCCCCGAAAAGAGCCTCTTTTTTTTTTTTTCTAAGTTTAATAGCAGTTTTCAGCACATCAGGATAACATTTTATTCACAATCTGGCTTTGCGATTCATGGAATCAATAACCATCAATCCTTGGCTTATGTTGTTGGGGTAAGCAGCTCTCAGAGGTGACAGCTGCTTGCTTTGAGGTGAAAGAAAGGTTATTGGTATGGCTCACAGTTGTGTTTCCATTTTGGCCACTTGGCAAAACAAAAATGATTCTTGCAACCCTTTGCTATTAAGTTTTTAATCTCCTCTTCCATGAGGTCATATGTTTATTCTCAAGTAAATGAAATGTAATTATTTGTTTGGTTTTCTAGGGAAATGAGGCTTTTTGAGTCATGTTCCACTTGTGTGTGTGTCTGTCAGACTACATCTGAACTCCACTGGTTGGTTCTACGGGCATTTGGCAGAGGTCTTAAAATCAATCCCATTCCTGCAAATAGCCCAGAAAATGACAGCTGGTAGATGGAGAAAATCCCTGATAATGCTTTTATAGAGGGGAAACCTTCAATGCTCATGGGTTACCAAACATGCAAAAATACACATAGAAATATGTCTTTTGGAATATATTTATTTTGCTGTTCCTGGAATGCTTTTTGTTTGTTTATTTTCACTTGAGCTGTTGTTTTTTGAGTTTTGGGATTTTGTTTTTGTTTTAAAGTGAATATAATTATGCTGTAAGGTTCTAAGAGTTATAAGGTTATTCTAGTTGAACAGCAGTCCCAGAATGGTAGGGGTTGGAAGGGACCTCTGGAGATCATCTTGTCCAGCTCCGCTGCTAAAGCTGGGTCACTCGGAGCAGGTTGCCCAGGCAATGTCTAGCAGAGGTTTAATGTCCTTTTCTCAGTGCTCTCATGCTTTTAAGCTGTGGAGATGCCTCTTAGTAATGCTACTGTTACTGCAACCACCTCAAATAGCATAATACTGGTGCCTGCCCTGGCCATGCTTTTGCTCAGTAATGCAAAAACTTGCAGGCTTATGGGATTGGACATATGGTCAGAGAAAGTGCTCTGGGTAAGCAGATTTCTCCATCTGCTAGGAAAGATCAGCCTTGTTAGGCATGGAAGAATCCTGCCTCCCCTCCTGGAGTGCTGAGCTGGGAGATAAAGGAAGTGTTAGTGTACTTCATATGGAGGTGTGGTAGAAAACAGATAATGTTCAGTGTAATTAATCTTCTTTCCACTGTGAAATATATTGTTTAGTTGCCTTTTTTTTTTTTTCCTCTTTCCATGTGGTTGGCTCATCTATGAGGCTGGGAAATGTTGTGTGTGTTTGGATGCTTCTTTCCTCTTTACCTATTAACACAGACCTGTGTACCCACCCTTGACGTTTCACACAGGCTGCCTGACCCACCACAGCCTCTGCTCAGCACCAGTCTCAATTCTGTCTTCTACCATTAACTAATTCTGGCTGCAATACTACAAACATTTGACAAATGCAACAAGAATGGTTCACGTCTCATCTTGTCTAAAAAGAAAAAGCAGGCTTTTCATATTCTATAAACTTCAGCATCACTAAATTAAAGACCAGTCTACAAATATGAGTTGATGCTTTCTTATTCAATTTGCAGAGGGGACAAATAGGATATTTTTGTATGGACTTCAGCACTCTTCAGGCTTTTTATAAAGCACTGGCATAATAGAACTAGGCCAATGTTTGTTTATCCTGACCCCAAATAACTACCTTTTCAAATGTCTGGTTCATATCCATTTGAAATTACCCAAAAATGCACCATATGCACAAAGAACAGCTATTGGGAAAGGATAGTCCAAGGAAAACATTGCTGTGCTTGAAGAAATCCTGGTTTGGGTTGTAGTCCAAGTCGCCATTGGATTTTGGGAGGGCCTTTCACTGATTTTCTCTCCTGTTATATGCTTATGCAGTGGATTTTCTTCGGGTAGGACTGTGTCTAAATTGTCTGTTTTACAAAGGAACTGGCCTTAACTGGCATCATGTTTTCAAGCAGTAAATACTCCCATGTTTCAGGTGAATTATTATGGGTGTAGCTTGCAGGAATTCACTGGTCAAACAGGGACTGTGCAGGTTGCTGACCCATCCTCACATGTTACTGCTGGATCTGAATTAGCTCCTTCCATGTTGTCCTGGGTTTGGATCAGGTTAATTGTCACCAGCAGCTGCTGGCCCAAGTGGTTGAGAGGGGCCACAGTTGGGGTAAGCAACTGAACCAGCCAACAGAATGTTTGATACCACACTCAGTCACACTCCTGTGTAAGGGGAGGAATGGCCAGGGTAGGGGCACTTCTCTTCAACTTGCCTCAGTGCGGCTGAAGCAGGGAACATTCGTGTCTCAGGCACAGATAGAACCTTCCTGGCTTCTATTACTAGCTTTGCCTATCATTTCATTAGTTCTGTCATTAGTGCTGGTGTTTTCTTCTTTCTGCTGCTTTATTAAACTGTTCTTATCTCAAACCCTGGGTTCTCACCTTTTTTTATTCCTCCTGATTCTCCTTCCTGTCCCACTGGAAGGGGTATGGAAGGAGGTGGGGGCAGGGAAGCAGTGAGCGAGTGACAGTGGTGTTTACTTGCCAGCAGAGGTTAAATCATAACATGCACTCACCCCCCCCGCCCCTCCACCCCCAGATATGGGGACATTGCCTTGTTGATGTTACCTCAGGGCTCTCAACTCATCTTTGATGAGCAGACTGCTTCTGGTGCTGAGCTTACTACGCTGAGCCCTGACTGGCCTGGCTGCAACAGGGCTTCTCTGAGCTGATGGGCTTACTGCCCAAAATCATTACTAGCTCCAGAGTAATGGTGTTTTTAAGGCTGGATTTTCTCACAGATTGACTAGAGTTAGCATATTAAATCTATGCAGCTATGACTCTTGTGTTTACCATGGGTTTAGGGGCAGTTGTTTTGCTGGGGTTTCTAATGCCTTGAGTTAATTTGGGAAGCAGTGCTTAAAATGTGGGTCATTAAAAAAAACAAAAACAAAAAACAACAAACAAACAAACAAAAAAAGCCACCCAAAATCTGTTTGAATATCAGAGCATGCACAGTTTTAGCATTATTCAGGAGAGTTAGGCCTGTTAACTGTGAAGAATTTCTGAAGAGATGATGAATGCATGTTTTCTTGCAAACTCAGTGGCTATTACATAAGAACAAACAGCAAAGTGAATACAAGTTGTATTTTTCTCCTAGAGAAGTATTTTCAGGTCTTGCTTCCACCAGTAAATATGCTGACAAACACACTTATTCTTTGGAAATATTCACTGGGTATTTTGACATATTCTGACACCTGAAATCCTCATAAGTGATATCATATAATAAGAGACTGAGCATGTACTTTCAGGATTTTTTTTTTTTGAGGTCATCGGTGGTTATTTCACAATTGTAGGGGGAAAGAATACCTTAGCTAGCCAGAATAGTAAAGATCTTGTTGATCATCCATGCGGGAAGGTTTCCAACTTTCTTGTCTCATCTGTGAATGTAAGAATGCTTGATTAACAACAAGGCTCTTACCTGCTGCTACCACCCTGTGTAAGAGTAGATGTACTTTAGAAACACCTACGGTGGGTATGGGAAAGAAGGATGGGACAAGAGTGTTCATATGTTTTGGAAGCAGAGGGTAGAAAATGCGGCTGGGGTGATTGTATTGTAGCTGGGGAAGCATGTCCCACAAGCTGGCAGATACAGAAACTGTCAAGCTTGAGCTGTGTTGCCTTAATCCACTTTTTTTCTTACCTGGAACCTCTTTTTGGTCAGAGACTTTAGTTTTGGCAGATTTTGCGTTTCTCAAGACAGCTGAACTGTATGATACAGGTTTTGATGATAGACAGAGGTCTACTTGTGCTAAGGATATGCTTTACCTAATGTAAGAGGGTTCATAACTCTGTCTTCCCAAAGCTAAATTTTCTCCCTGCAACTTAAAGTTTTCTGCCTAACACGCAGAACCTTGATGTTTTATTAAAGTTATGCTATTAATGTGGACACAAGAGTAGGAGTAAGATGATGCAGATTATCTTGCCTCATGCTCTTGGCCTGGTTTCCTACAAAAACTTGGTTCCAGTATGTTCTCTTGATTCTTTAAAGCAGAATAACATGTCTTCCAAAATGATGGCAAATCTGCCACCGTGCCAAACCTGTAGCCAAATCTAAAAGGTAACACTTCTGCAAGCCTCTTTTGCTCTATTTCACATATCTACAGTATTCTGTGTGGATAACAAACCAAAATAATCTAGTGTTGTGTACAGAAGCCAACCCACTTACTTTACCTCACAGTATCACAAAAGGAAGACAGCAGAATATGGTAATTGCTTTTAGTGTGTATATTTGAGTCATGCTGTTTAGGATAAAAGTTGTTTGAAAACCAAGCTATAGGAAAACAAAATTCACCAGATGAATGTGTTCCTCTACATCAGGTCAGCGAAAAGATACAGGGAAGGAAGGGGAATAACAAATGCAGCTATCAGGTTTAAATGAAAATTTCATTTTTAATAACAAAATTGGTACCTATAAAATATTTGAGTATGTTCCCTAATAGCCTTTTAGAATGGTGGTGATGCTGTGTAGGTTTATTATTGCTTCTGTATTCAAATTATAATAGCAAGTGTTATTTTATTTAGGATCTGTGCATTCTTATTCTTAAAATAAATGTTGTGCTTCTTAATCCTTATTTTGAAAACATTCACTGTGCATTGGTATTTCTTTTCCTCAAAGAGAGATCAAGAGATGGTTTTACTGCATGCTTCAAATCCACAGTTTATTACAGCAATTTTTGCTACTTCTTTGTATTTTGTAGACACCCAAATAGAGTATTAGTTCTGCCAAGCAGTGTATAAGTTTGAGCTAATATCAACTTTCATGTCAAATATTTCTGTTTACTTCTCCTGCGGAGTCACAGTATAGGAAGAGGCTACTGTTTGTTTCCAATTAACAACTCTGAAATAGAATGTGGCATATGACCCCCAGGTTTCTGTCACTTGAATCAAACTACATCCTCGGCACATTTCTGTACAACTTCCACCTACTGGCAAACTAAATTAGGCTGTGCTTTCTCTTGTTATTAATTAAACTTCCTCTCCTTTACCAATGAACTGTCTGTTATGCTTATCATTGTGTCTGGGTTTCTACCCTCCAAATTTTTCATCACATCTAGTTTATAATTACTGTCTCATTTGATAGTAAAATAGCTGTTGGTATAGGCAATGCTATTCCCTGGCTGGTAGTTCATGGCTTTTCCTGCTGTCATGGCCACAAATACTTCATTAGTTAGTGGTTCCCTCACTCCTCCCCAGTTATATAGAAGCTGTCATTCACACAGCAAGTGAATGCTGCAGGAAACCCACACTGCCTTCTATAACTCAGCACTGTAATTTCCTTGTCCAAATCTGGTACTGTTAAAAAACCAAACACTATCTAGTGTTCTCAAGCCTGCATTTTATTTTTGTGACTAGCTTGGGAAGCCTTTTCACTGCTGGATTATTTGCTGACTGGTACAATGATTTAATCTGAGTGGCTTTCACAGGGAGAGCCTTCATGGCTCTGCAACTTAAAGGAAGTTGAAAGCCCATAAAAACAGCTCTGGGAGGATGCAGAAAAGGCTGTGTGCATCCTTCGATTGGCACGCGTTGAGAAATGAGAAGGAGAGGTTTTGCAGGACAGGATGGAGGGAGGTGAGTCAGGAGCAAGCCTTTTGGAAGTTTTCTGTTGGGCCAAAGATGAAACCACATGATATTTGGAAGATTGCTTCAGATGTTGAGGCAATATGTCTCCGGAAAGCAAATGGGCTATAGTCAGCCAGCTAGGATTTTTTTCCTCTTGCACACCAGTATGTCAAAGCCACTTGGCAGTAATCAGCTTTGAAGTTAAAGGTCTTAATTTCCAGTGTGGATATGGTCAATAACAGTTCTTCCCTTCTATAGCAGGGGCTGTCATTTGACTCTTGCCACACACCATCCTTGCATGGCTGCCACTGAGGGAGATGAGCTTGCTTCCAAATAAGCACTTGGCTTTCCTCTGACACTGCAGAAGATCAGTTTAGCTGAAGTGAAACATGAGGATGCATTCCTGAGCTGTGAGTGATTTTGAAAAGATTTCTTCTCATTAGTGCAAAGCTCTGTAATTACCTTCTTCCCAATACCAGCATCTGACTAACAGTATTTCAAATTTCAGTCTCCTCTTGCAGCCTCCTGCAAAACCCTTAGAGTTGATTCTCTGATGTCTAATAACTGCATATGTGACAGGGAGATATGTACTGGTCTTTGTCACTGGGGATGCACTAGCAGGTTCTCTGACTTCCAAAGGACTACCTGTTTTTATTTATCTAGCAGGAGTTTATCTTTGAGACTTCTACACGGTGACTATACTACAGAGTTAGTTAAAGCTGACAGGCTAACCCATGTTTTTCACCTGTTTCTTAATATTTACTCTCTCACTCTTTAGAGAAGCTGGTAATGAAAGCAGACAATGATATGTTGAGAGGAGGGCTACACGGATATTCAGGAGAAGGTGCTGCACTGCCCAGTGAAAACTCCTGGGGCTTCACATTCAGCTTGGTGATCTTTCCACTTTCCCATTCAAATGAGAGTTTTAGGGATTAGTAACCTTAATAAGTACCTGGGACATGACATGCTGTGATGTCAGCCTGTCAGGTAGCATTGTGCATGGCATGATAGGTGATGGAAGAGATTCCTGCTTTTATCTCTGTCCAGTTCTTCCATAAAGTGTCAGACACATAGTTGACTTCATGTTCTTGCTATACCTGCAGACACAGAGCAAAGGGAGACGCTGTAGGATTTGTCTTGCAAAGCTTTCAGGTTGTAAATTGTTAAGTTTCCTCACTTCCTTAGGTTGTGCTATTGCTTGTAAAGACCCAGCCTATCCCTTATTACATGCAGGGAAACAAATCCTAACTGTTTTGGTAATGAACACAAGTGAATATGTTATATCTTGGAGAACTTGCACCATCACCAGACATTTCTCTGTCACAATTACTCTGTCTGGAATTAACCTAATAGCAGATTGGCTGTCTCATTAAGTTGATAATTAGTACATATTTATGTTGGTGTTACTTTCTGTATTTTCCCATGTTCTTAAGGCTTGAATGAAATTTTTAATGCTTTTTCTATAAAAAGATCCTTAATTAGGTTATACTGAGAGTGCCAATTAGTAAAGATGTAAGTTCCCAGAGTATTCCTTACACTGCTGTTGACCTCACAGTTGAATCAGGCAACAGTAATCAGAGATTTTTATCACACAGACACCACCATGTAGCAGATGATATGTTGGGGTCTGGAGAGCAGCTAATTTCATATTTGTGATTCCTGATGCGCCTTTGCTAACAGCATGAGATTAAATTCATTTATTTGGGTATCTGCTTAGTTATAGAAAACATGTCTCTGCCAATGATCCACTGAGATTCCCCTTCAGATCCTCCCGGTCAAAGATGCATAAATCTGAGGGCCTGACTGTGACTATTTCTTTAACACAAAAATCATGTACCACCACCACTCTTCAGTGTTTCAGACATTAAGTGGAGACATTTTGAGTAGTGGAGTTGCTAGACTGAGTGCAAGTGTTATATGGATATGAACCCCAGTATTCATGAACAGAATAATGATCTCTGCCTACAATCACTTGAGTAAAGCATGATATTTAGCAAAAACAAAGTTCCAGAATTGCGGTTTTACTGTTCAGAGGTTTGACTTTTCCCCCACCTCCGTCACAACAGGGCAACTCTACTAGGGGTCACTGGTATAGCTGTGACATTGGTGTAGTCCTTGAACACAAAACTTGTAGCTGGATGGTAAACCTTTATGGTGTTAAGGGAGAGGATGCAACTATTATACTGAATTAAAAATATATAGGCATATATACACAAGTATTATTAGGGCTGTATTCAACAGTCAGATGAAATCATCTCCAGGGGGTTGTTATTACTTTTGCTTGTAGCATTGAATTGATTTTGTGCTAGCGTCTGTCAGTCTTGTGACATTTATGGTAGAAAAAATTAATGGGGAACTGTGATATCATGCATTGTATGTAGCTTGTGTTTGTTTTGTGGGGCCTTTTTTTTTTTTCTTTTCTTGAAAATTAACACTTCTCCTCATAGCAACTTGGATGGGCTTTTTGAGGAGAAAATGTTCTTTGCTCTATTTCTTTCCTCCCTCTTTCCCTTCAGTAGCACTCAAATCAAAGTCAGAGGCAGGAGTGTGGAAAAATAGCTGCTACTGAAAAAAAAAAACCCAGTGTGATTAGTGTGCTGGATGCTTTCCTCTGAGTGCGGAGTGAGAAACAAACTGTTAGCAGAGTTCAGGTTTTCAGGCCATCCACCTGCTATCTGTCTTGGGTGCTCACAGGCAGAAGATGTGGATGCATGTTACCTTCCAAAGATGAGCAAACATCAGCCTCCTTTTGTAGCTCCCAGGTTATAAATTTTAACTAAAACAAGAAAACTTGTCACTAAAATTGAGTAGTTCATGTTATTTAACTGAACTAGTAAAATCTGTAATAATTAATGGTGAAATGCTATCTGTGTCAAAATCAACAAAGCAAGCAAATTATTTTCAGTGCTTGATTAGTTAGATTGCCATGCTGATACTGCAGAATAATTAATCCTTACTGTCCATTTGTTATAAATCTCAATAGGGAACATTATTACAGTCAGTCAAACCTCTAATTAGTATCTAGCGAAGTATCCTCTTCTGTCTTCAAAGGGGCAGGCATGATCTTGTCAGGATCAGATATCTTAAATTATGCTATAGTCTTAGGGGGAAAAAAGCCCTCCAGTTTAAGATAACTATAAAAACATCTACAAAAATGTGCTAGTGCAATAAAAACCACTTGCTCATTGTTCACTCAGCTGCATACTGAAAAAACCTTGAGACTGTGATAGGCATTTGCTTTTCTGCTGTGTACTAAAGACAACATTCTTACTGGCTTTGGCAAAGTATGCTAGTATATTTTTGAACAGTAAAACACTGTCTTGTATCCCTGGCAAATTAGGACTTATTTTAATTTCTCAGACCCTTCCTTTGACATGGGAAATTAAAATACTATCTTGCATTGTCTAAAATTATATATGTATGTTAAATAGTAATTATGAAATACTGCTTTTACAAGGTTCAAGTGCTTCTCCTTAGGTATGACATGAAACAACAGATTTTATGTGGAGAAACTTTCACTGTGTTCCATTAGAGGAATATGCTGTGGGAGTTTTGGTTTAATTTTCCAGAAATTTTTAACTTCCTGATAATTTTGGAGGTGGTGAGTATAAGTGAAAGATTTCTGATGAGAAGTTTCTGGTAATATCTAACTGTATATTTCTATTTATGATTTCTATTTCTTTATGTGCATGTCCATCATTTCTAGTGTAGCCCTGATGGTCTTGCCCTGTCATGAGGAGTGAATTCAGGTTAAATGAGTGATGTGCACCAAGAGAACAAGAGGAACAGATCCCTGTATGGAATTTTAAATTTTTTTTTTTTATTTTTTTTTTTTTTTTTCATTTTGGAAGAGATTTCCTGTGAAGTGCTCAAATTCTGGTGTATTATATTGTAACAATGGCTATGAATTGCATCCAGGTTAGCTAAGTAAGGTTTGCAACCCCTTGACAAATATGTTGAGAGACAGATACTCATGTATTGAACACACAGTGACAGTCATATTATTCTGCTACAGACATCTTCAGTGACAGGAAGGTTTTTTGACGGGCAAAGTTCTACCATTTCTCAAAAGCAAGTAGACCTAGTGGTAACTCCATTTTCTGCAGGCAAGAGCCACCAGTGGAGTTCTTGCTGGTTCAGTAGTGGGTTATAATCAAGACAATCTTAGTGAAGCCTGGGGTCTCCAAATTCACTGAGAGATTTGAGTCATCCTATATTTACTTTTTCCCTCTATGAGCAGTGCAATCATTTGCAATTTTGAAAACTGGGCATGAAATATGTAAGAGAAGAACCCTATTTTGAAGGCGTTTTGCACACGCTTGCTCACAAGTGTAATCCCAGAGAAGTTCTGGGCTGATGAATTGGAGAAGTGAGAGGAATGAAAAAAAAAATACTTCCTCCTGTTTCCTCCAAAATACCATGTGTGAGAAATCACAGTGGGGGAAAAATAGCTGCAACAAAATGTTACAGTATTTTGGTCAGACACTGAGTTTGTGCTGTGTATATTCTCTGGTTTTATACTTATGCCAAGTGCCTGTGCAACAACATTATTTCCTGCTTAGCATAAAGAATTTGGTAAAGACTAGGTGTTTTCTTTCTCGTATCTTACAGCTGGAGACACAAAGATATTGCCAGAGACTGCTAGATGACAATCATAATGGAGAGGTGATGGAACCCATATTCCTTAATTTCTAGTTTCTTAGAACTGGATTTATTGAATTTAAGAATTTAAAAGAAACCCAAAAGTTAGTTTCACATACAAACTTTACTTGAAATAATACCAAGCAATTGCCACATTTTGATCAACTGAAGTGAGATGCTATTTGGATTTTCCTTTCACTGTATTCCATTACAGGAATACACTGTGGGAGTTTTGGTTTAATTTTCCAGAAATTTTTAATTTCCTGATAATTTCAGAGGTGGTGAGTAGAAGTGAAGGACTTCTGATGAGAAATTTCTGGTAATATCTAACCTTATATTTCTTCCCTCTCTGATTTCTATTTCTTTATGTGCATGTCCATCACTTCTAGTGTAGCCCTGATGGTCTTGCCCTGTCGAAGGAGTATGAGGAGTGAATTCAGGTTAAATGAGTGATGTGCACCAAGAGGAACAGATGCCTCCATGGCTGGAATTGCTGTTGGCATTAGATAAGCGTAACAGGCACCTTTTACTTGCTATGCATCTGCTCATGCTGACCCACAGTTATGATTATGTGCTGATGTGCCTGGCTAGCCTTTGAAAGTGATAGATAATTTAAGGCGGCAGTAGGAGAGGTGGTGGAGGAGAGTTCCTCAACTGCATTAAATCATTCATCATAAATCAATGATTTTACCACCATGACATCAATTTATCTAGCTGAGCATGTAAGCCTTTCTTGGTAAGATTATGTTGGCTTTAGTGAAGCTGAGATGATTTAAGTCTACTTAAAATCTGCCCTCTTGCAACGATGTGTGCCAAATTTTACCTTAACACACACATAGAAATTTCTTGAAAAGGACCTAGAGCTGCTACTAAACTCTTAATGTTTTGCTTGAAAAGGACCTAGAGCTGCTACTAAACTCTTAATGTTTATCAAGTGGATGTAGAGAAGTAAGGCAGAAACCAGTATTTTGGTATGTAGTACAGAGTGCTCAGTACATCATCTCTTTTCTCTACCCATAAACAGGCAATAGAAGGGCAACAAATTTTCCGAAGAGTCTAGAACAAAAGTCTTGTAAGAAGTGGCTGAGGGAAGTGTTGGTGTTCATCTTAGAGAAAAGAAGGCTCAGGGGAGACTACCTCACTCTCAACAACTCCCTGAAAGGAGATTGGAGCCAGGTAGGGATTGGTCTTTTCTCCCAAGGAACAAGTGACAGGACAAGAGGAAATGGCCTCAAGTTGTACCAGGGGAGGTTTAGGATGGACATTTGGAAAAATTTCTTCCCCAAATGGGTTGTTAAGGCCTGGCACAGGCTGCCCTGGGCAATGGTGGAGTCCCCATCCCAGAAGAGACTTAAAAGCTCTGTAGATGTGATGCTGAGGGACATTGTTTAGTGGTGGACTTGTCTGTGCTGGGTTAACAATTGGACTTGCTGATCTTAAAGGTCTCTTCCAACCAGAACAATTCTATGATTCTGTGATGCCTTCATTATGTTTGTAATTTCTTAGCTCTGGAGCAGTGCTAACCCAAGTGCTGAACAGTCATTGCCTCCCACCTGAGATGCTTTCCTGGTGCAGACTGACAGGAGATGGCCCATCCAGGCTTGACAGCAGTTGACTGGATTGGAAGTGAGAGAAGTCTCTGGTACTGTTGTAACTAGCCAATGTTAAATGGCCTAAGTTTAGTGTTCAGTGTGCAGCCTTACTAGAATTTGATTTTTTTCTTCTTTTGAAGGGTCCTGCCAAATTCTGCCAGGTCCTTTGTTGATATAAATCATTATTGTTCCTCTGAGGACAACACACTACTGCTATATTTCCCAGCTGGGGATTTGTCCCTGCAATGTTGAAATCAAAGATGTTGAAGAAATAAAATATTTAGTGCAAGAAGATGGAAAATGTTTCTAATTTGCTGTTTCTGATCCTTGCTGTTAAGGGCCTTTGGCTCCACAGTGGTTGGCAGAATCACTTCAGAAAATGGGTGTGTGGAGCATTGGGAAACATCAGTGTTGCTTGGCTGACTGTGAGATGCGTTGCTGTGTGGGTGTTCTTACAAAGGTTATGTGCAAATAAGAGCAATTGGGAGGGAATTTCTAGCAGGAGGACAGGCAATCCAAAATGGTTGTTCAAATACCTTATAATAGCCAGGTTTATTGCTGTGGGAGAGGATTCCCCTCCCCCAGGGTGGTGATGGGACTCTTTTGCCAGAGAGAGATTAAAAGCCACTGATCTGCTAACCAGGCATCACAGCAAGAACTGGACAAAAAACACAAAACCTATTGCTGACTGAATTGGTTTGCCCCCAGAGCAGCACTGCAGATCTTGAAAAGAAGGCTAATTACACCTGTGAGCACACCTGGGCACTGTCACTTCAGAGGGGTTTCTGGAGCACCAAGTCAGTCACCGTGTTTTGGGAAAGTGTTTCCCGTGGCACTCCAGCCTGTCACTGCTTGCAGAAGAGCTCCTGACAGTGCTGGGCAGTTGGGTTCAGGTGCTGTCACTGTTGGCAGTGGGGCGGTTGTCACGTAGGCAATTGGTGGCACAGAAATGGCAGGGCAGCTAATGATTAATTCTCAAGAAGGGCTGTTTTCTTCGGTGCTCTGGAAGAGACTGAGGTGTTAGAAGATGAGAGAAACCCCAGATATAACAAGGATGGTATTTGAGAATCCATCACAATTTCTTCTCTACCTGTCATCAATTTGCAGAATTAATACAAACAGCCAAACCCATCCATGACTTTCATATGGTTCTACTCTACAGTGACTGACTTTGGTCATCGATGCTGAAGGGTGCAGAGTTATGGTCTGCTGAGAGGACTGCATGGGTGCAGTAGGGAAGGACTGGGATCCTGGATCCTGAAATTCCCCATTCCTGGAACTGCAATTGTCTACATGGTTCTTGACATATGATTCCCAAATTGTCTACGTGGTTCCTGACATATTCCCAAATTCATGGTCCAGCAACAGAGAATCAGAGACCATAAACTCCCTTTGGCTGACTGTCTCCATAATTCGTTGACTTACTGCTAGGCCTCTTCCTCAATATCTATGCTAAACCTCTCTCTCTCCACCCCCCACCCCACCCGCCCCAAAATTCACTACTTCATTTTCCACCTTTAATGTGGAAAAATATTTTTCATTTTCTGAGTAGAGCTACATCTCAAATATTAAGGAATATTATCATATGTTGTCCCTTCTCTAAACTAAATAACTGGAATTCAACTATTCCTTATAGGATTTTTTTCCAGGTTTTTAAAAATTATACTTAGAGTTTTTCAGACTTCTCTTAATTGGATTATATCCTTCTTGAATGATATTAACTGTATACCAGCTGAGGCCTTACTGATAAAAGAGAATTGCTTCATTTCACAGACTATACTCCTGCTACAGTTCCCACATGAACTTTTTAAACAACTTTCAGCCTCATTTTTAGCTCATGATTGACAATGATGTCATAGTACAATATCAATTTATCACAGTACAGTATCAGTCTTACTACAGTATCAATGCCAGTTGTTCCCTATAAGGTGCTTAAACAGCTGATTATCCCTGCTGATGTGTAGAGCTTTTTATTCCCCTTATTAAATTATCATTGAATTTTCTTCCTCTTATGTAGTATGCTTGCTATTCTTCTAACTTGCTGAATTTGCACATTAAATGAGCACTTCTTGATAATCCCCTCCAAATCACTGGTGTTTATCTGACAAGAGTCTGGCTGAGAACAGGCCAGAATCCCTTTGATGTAACCCACTAGTCCAAAAGACAGTCACTGATAGTCCCTCAGTGCAATTTGTCACCCATTTGTACACCTGACTGGTAATTCTATTATCTTTTACTTGGAAATATCATAAACATTCAGAGCAAGCAATAATATTTTACCTGAGTTCCCACATGATGAAATGAAGCATTTGCAGTCTCCTCTTGCAAGAAAGACTTGTCATTTTTCTAAACTTCTGTTTGCCCTTCTCTGCTTCTGCTCCAGTGTAACTTCTCTTTTATTTTTTTTTTTTTTCTTTGCTTGAACATGAATGACACTCACTAGCCCAGATGTCTCAGGATGCCAGCTGATATTTTTCATCTGGAAATACCTTTCCAGTTATATCAGGGATCATACCTGTCTTCTTCCACAGTAAATCAAATCACTGGCTTATATTCATCCAGTGATTGATAACAAGTTCTTCTCCTTCTTTAGCTTTCTCTTAGGAATCATTTGTTTACTAAGCTGCCAGCAAACACCCGGCAGTCCTCCACATTCACAATTTGTGTGTGATAGCTAAACTGTGTGACTGCTGTGTTACTACCTTAGTTTCAGCAGATATACTGGTCAACTAAGGATCAGGAAATCTTGACTCTGCCATCATCTTATTATGTGATATGTCCTGGTTTGTGTGAAAACAGAACTAATTCTGCTCAATGATTTTACTTTTCAGTTCAGTACTTCTAACAAACAGCACTTCTGAAGTTAGAAGCATGTTTTTACAGACAGTGTCTGCTGCTGGCAGTGATAACAGCCCATGTTTAGAGTTACTACCAAGAGCTGGTATGTAGACCAAGGCCACTGCTGGACGGTGTGTACCACATTATGGGGTGCAGAAAGTAAAAGACCGCACCTAGGAAGGAGCAAACAGGGCAGATGACCCCCAACTGACCAACGAGGTATCCCAGCCCATAGACATCATATTCAGTAGCAAGCTTATATTTGGTAGCAAGGAGAGGGATAGAAGGGGTCTATTGGGCTTTTACCCAGGCTCTTCTCCCCTCTTGGACTGCTTCCCCAGAACATCCAAGGAGGACTCTGCCCAGTCTGCCTTTGATCCCATGTTCCTGAATCCGGTACCAGAATCCGGTACACAGATCCCGTCTGCTGCTGGGCCCGGTCTGGGACCCCCAGTGCCTGCTCTACAACATCAGTGGTGATAGTGATGTAATTACCATCAGGGGGGTTGGGTTTGATACTGGTTTTGTATATATTTGTACATATTCTATTTTATTATTATTAATCATTAAAGCTGTTCTAGTTTCCTTTTCTAATCACTAAGTCTCCCTTATTCCTTTTCTCTCCCCCTTTGGGGAGGGAGGGGTGTTAACAGAGGGCGTCTGTTAGGTCTTAGGGGCTGCCCTGACCCTAAACTGTGACATGATATCAAGTCATATAATTTAAACTCTGTGTTTAAGCTTGTTCAGATGTAACATAGGAGTAATAAAGCTTTTGAGCCAGTGGACGGTGCTTTGAAATCTACAACTGAAACAGTCACAGAATAAAATTCTGAATTACTGTCAATTATAAATGTAGGGACATGAGGAAGATATGAAGTCCATATATTGAGATGGTAGAAGTTAATTGAGGGAAAAAAAAAAGGTCTAACAGGAAATTGTTTTCATAGTAATGGTATTAGCTCTTTACTAGATTAAATTGTGGGATTAAGTTTGTCTGTTTAAGAATTAAATCGCCTTTATCGTTGAACAATCCTAATGACAAAACTCAGGGCCCACATTGCCATTCCTTATTTGTTGCCTTTTGCAGATGGGGACGTGTTGTGCACGGGACATCTGCCTTTAATATGAAACATGTGTAGGGATTTTGTTGGGGTTTTTTTGTTTGTTTTTAAGCACTGAAGTTTATACTGCATTCACTTGTATACTTCTATCACTTGTACTGCTGAGTCATTTGCTTGCACATACCAGTACAGCTACTCAAAACTTTCTTAAGGAGGATTTCAAAATGCTTCCAGGAAGACCAAAGTGATTAGAGAAAATGTGGAGGTGTTTTAAGACTTTGTGGGTGAAGCTGGGGAGAACTGGACTAAGACTTTCAGTGGCAGATTTGAGCAGCTTGGAGATTTTGTCACCATAACCATCTTTGCATATCCCAGAGGCTTTGAAATTCTATTTATTTTGTTTATTTCACTGGCATCCTTCAGATATTGTTCTGATTTTCCAGAAGCTTTGTTTCAATATCTGTTGTATCTTCAGTAAGGATTTTCCTGGAGATCAAAATTTCTAATGATTTTCTACAAGATAATTTTTGGGCATCTCTCTGTGAGAACTGCTTCAGCTCCCCTTAACTTCCATCAGCATGTGGGAGGAAGCTCTCATTTCCTTTGATCTACCTTCCTGGCCAGCCTTTGGCACAGTGCTTGGGATCTCCTTCCGTCCCAGGAAGCTGCAAACTCCAAGGAAGGAGCACTCAAAGCTAGAGGAGTAGTGCTGGGTAGCACTATTTCCAGAAATCTGTGTGGTTGCCATAGGTTGCTACTTTAAATGTTACAAATCTATTTTGCCTGCATATCTACAGTTAGTGGCATATTTTAATTTTCTGTTAGCTTTATGGCTCTCTTCTTCTGTGAGCAATGAATAAGTTCACCAAGAAAAAAGTGTGTCAAGGAAGAGACTTGTATGGTTTTAGAAGTGCTAAGGTCTATAATTTTGCTTTGAGCTTGCAGTATATAGAGATAAATCCTGCAGTCCCTGGTTTACCCTGAAAATAATTAGAATGTCTCTTGTATCCGTAAAATACAAGATAATCTGTGGTTTATGTTCTAATAATCTAGTGTCTTGGGAACTAATGACATGCCATTTGTAATATACACTGAGGAACATCATCTCATGGCTACGTAGAGGAATACTAGAATTCCCTCTTTTGCCAACCTTTATCAAGGCAAATAGCTTGGCAAAATATGTCTTGATACAAAGTGGCTGCAGGGTTTAAATTGTTCCCAGGCAACTGCTTGGCAATTTGAAGAGGAAGGATGAAAAGAACAAACAAATTGGCATATGTTAACTTTCTGTGATTTTGTCAGAAAAAAGTGTCCTGGATTTTCTAGTCTATGGGGGTAAAAAACAATTAGGGAAAACTTAACAGAGAAGAGGTTTGCAAAACGGGAAGTATTTCCAAAATGCACTGGAGTTTTAAAAGAAGATTGAATGAAGCTTTTTTATTTTAATCACTGGAAAGCAACATATATCAAGATTGTCACTAGAAAAGTGGTTGTAACATGGACCGTGGCTACATGTTTCTAGAACATTTCTGCTGATGGACATAACACAGAATGTAAGAAACTGGGAAAAGAGTGTGAGAGTTTATTTTTTGTCTCACCTAAACTCAGATATTTACCAATAGCGATCACCCCTCTATGTGACATTTGCCCTGTGTACCCCAACGCTGGGCAAATTCAAAGTGTAAAAACCTCATAGCATAGAGCTGCCCTTTGTGTAACACTCCCAAAAGACAGTAGTAGCACTAAGAGAGCAGCTGCTGTGTAGTAATTCCTCTTTATGTAAGTAGTCATCAATGAGTTCGGGTAATCGCCCTCCACCCCCGCTGTTCTTCCACTTCACAGCACTCTGCCAATCACCCACACAGTGACTCACCCCGAGAGCCCTTTCTACTATATGCTTAGGGAAAGGTTAGAAACATTAAAGCTGTTCTTTTCCTGTTCTCTCTCTCCCCACCACCGTTTCTAAAATTTCAAACAACTGTTTTGGTACAGCCTCTCCTCCAGTTTTCCCTTAGAAAACTTCATCTAATTAGGATAAATACTTGTGGAAGTTTGGCTTTGATGGACCAACCATTTCTGCCTTGTTTTTAAAAAATTGATCCTTTAAGGATCATGAAAATTTGAATTCAGGTAGAAGTTTCTTCCAACCATAATTATGGATGTTTTTGTTATGAAGCTGCTAATTTCTTGTCTTAATTTTTAAAGGAGTGCGATAAAGAATGCAGGACTATGCTAATGAATATGTAGTCCTCCTCTCTTGGTGTCTTGGAGATAAATTCCTAGCAGTGGAATGTTCATGGGTTTTGTGTTAGTTTCTTTTTCTTTTCCCCGATGTTGTGCATACAATTCTTAATGGAGCAAGTCTTTCTTCCTTTCTCTCCCAGATCTCTGTGTAACAAAGCCCCCCTCTACAAGGATGTTTCTACTCCAAAAGGGTTGTCAAGCCTGGAAGAGGCTGCCCAGGGATTGATGAAAACCTCATCCATGGAGGGCTTTTAAAACTGCCTAGATCTGGTTCTGAGGGACATGATTTAGTGTTGGGTTAATGGTTTGACTTGATTTAAAAGGTCTCTTCCTACCAGAATGATTTTCTGATTCTGAAGAAGATTCAAATAGCTCATTTGGTCCTAGATTGTCTGCTCCCTCCAGTGTTCTTAAGCAGTAAAGAGTTAATATTGAACAAACTACCTGGTAATAAAGAAGGGTTGAAAATGAGAAATATTTTTTTGCCCATCTGGGTAATCAATTCTTCCTCCATGGGTCTTATTCTGGGAGGTCTTGGAGGTGGATTGAAATAAGAATTTGTTACTTATTCCTGGTTGTCAGCTCCTTATTTATCAATTTGTGAATCTGTGCAATATTTTCTAGGAAAATGTTTCAACTGGATTCTTATCAAATTGCCCCTTTGCTGTTGTGTTCTTATTAAATATGAATTTTTATGTGTACTTAAAGCATTAAATGGAATTACAGTGTGGGCAGAAGTAAAGCTGCTCATCCACAAGTACTATAAACTTTTCTTGTAATAACATGACAGGTATCTCCTAAGACCCAAGTGCTCTTAAGGTCTCTAAAGTGTTTTCCTGAAAGAGCTCTTGATGTCAAGTCCTGACCTGGGCACACATATTACTGCATAATGGATCTGTGGGTTGTTAACAGGAGGTACCTATATGAGCTTTGGCTGCCATCATTTACAGCAAGTCCAAATCCAATTCTGTTCTGAAGGAGCCTGTGTGAAATGAAAAAAAACATGTATGTTGGGGAGAAATAAGATTTGACTTCAGGAATAGCCTGACCCAGACTACTTCACATATTGCTTCTGTTTTGCAGTGACATTGCAGATCAGAGAAATATGTTCTGCAACAGCTTTTTAATTTTTTTAAATTTTTTTATGAAATCTCTAAAAATTGTGCTTGAAATACGTGTGTACATCATCTTCTGCCTAGAGGTAAAAATGAAGAAGCTGAGTTTTAAGCTGTGTCTAGAGCATGATGCCATGAGTGTTTCACTGCTTACAGGGACAGACATGTTCCTGAATCAGAGGGTGCTCTGCTAGAGAGGTGTTATTAACAGATGTTTATTTTCACAGAGCAATAATAGTTGGGGTGACAGACAAAGTGTCTCAAACAAATGTGGGATGACAATCTACTAAATGAGAGATTGGGAATGATTGAAAATAAGATATTGTTCAAGTTCAGCTGGGTAAGGTGTTCTGGAGCTCACAAGATGTGTATTTTCACCTGAGAATAACTTTTGAGGTGTTTAATCCCAACTTGCTTCTTAACAGATGCATTTTTCTTCAGCGTATTTCAAAATGTCTATTTTCCATCTTCTTTCAAATGAATAATTTAGTGCTGCCTGGATCTGCTCCTGTGCATAACAGCGAGAGCTCCAGACTTTTGTGAATTTTTATTTTTATTTTTTTTCCCCCTAAATATTAGAGCATGCTTATGAATTTGTGCACTGCAGAACTACTTCAGGAGTTTAGTCTGAGTATCTTTGGGCTTCAATCATGAAATAAATATGTATATGCATATTTGAATTGTGATCACATGGGAGGTTTCAAATCCAAATGACAGCTGTGAGCCCAGCTCCTGACTATACTTTCATGTGATCTAAATATTTTATGGTCGTTCTGGACTTTGGAGAATCTCTTGATGTTTCATGGAAACACCCTTTTCGTTCTAGCCCTGGGGGTTCAGTCTGTCAATCTAATATTCTAGTATGTTCTGTAGTATGTGGAAATAAAGTGATGCATTTCTCATTCAGTTTATGTGCAGCTTTGATAGATGTTACCTATATTCAGATGAATGTTAAAAACCAGGTGTTCACATGTGCCTGTTTTAACAGGTAGCAATTAGGTTTCAACTAGGTAAAATAAAGCCAGACAGGTGTGAGACACAGATTTGCCACAGTGGGAAATATTGCTTGCTTTCTTAACCTTTTTTTTGCTGCTTTTCAACTTACTAATTTTTACATTCATTTCCTCCAACCCATTTTAGAGAAAAAATTTTAACTCAGCATCTCTTCTGCTTTTTATTCCTTTCTGTGCTGTCTCTTAGTGCAGCCAGCAGACTGATGATGGTATGTTGTTTTGATAAGGGTCTCATTTCCCAGGGTTTGAGCAGCTTTGTAGGGTGTTCCTTTAGTATTGTTTGTTTTCCTCAGTATCAGAAGCCAAAGGGGGCTTTCTTGCCCCCACCTTTTTTAAATACCCAACCAGGATTATTGGAGGGTTTCAACATGAAATAAACATGTGCTGTGTTGTTTCCTAATTCTAAGATCTGGGCCATGAAAAAGGGAAGAAATCTTAAAAACTATCAAGCAGTAATAAAAATTTACACACTGGCAAAGATAAATGCTGTTATGAACTTGAAGAAACTGGAGTTCTCTGCATTGAGATGAAATACTTTCACCTTGGATGTTCATTACTTTAAGTCCTTGTCCTTTCCTGCAGCAGATGCAAGCTTTGACATTAAGCAGTCAACTTGTTCCTGCCTGTGTGTAACTGGCCCTTGTGCCTTTGCACTCGAAAGCTTACAAAAAAAAACATGGCAAGGATTAAATAGAAAAGCTGTAAGAATGATTTCTTGCTTGTGTAACCATGAAGGATCCCATGAGCTTGAGCTGCTTAGCTTATCAAAAAAATGTTAAGAAGCTACTGGTCAAATTTTTAAGCACCTATGCAGGATGATAATATTTGATATTAGAGGTCCTTTTAATCTCTCTTGCCTACTTATCCTTGTCTTTTCAAAACCATTCTAAGGGTATACTTTGCATATGAATAATCCTTTTCATGTGAGAATTGTTTTCACTGTGAATAGCCTCTTAAGCTAAACAGAGGTTTCTGCAGAATGCCCCTTTGTTCTGAAATAGTCCATGTTTTTAATGAAAAAATGAAAATTCATTCACGTTTTTAAACACTTCTCTGTTTTCCAGCAGATAAACCCCATGAATTTATAATTATTTTTGTAATGATTTTTTTTTTGCAATTGTCTTGTAATACACTACCTTCTCTCCAGCTTGAATTTTACCACCACATGAAGTCCATAATTAGTGAAACTTGTTCATAGACAGCTGTAGTAGCAGAGTTTGAAGGGTAGTGATTGAGACTGGGACAAGCAGTCACCATGTGACATCACCAAGGTTAATGTTTGTACAATTGCTCTTGAGGTTTCTGGCTTCTCCTTATGCCTGTATAACATAAAGGGGCTTTCCACCCTCAGTTGCTGTAATTATCTTCTTCTAGGCCTGTGTTGTGCTCTCTCACTTTTTTCTCAAGTCATATTCACACAGTCGGTGTGATTCAGGTATTGTTCACCTGCATTTTTTAATCTCCTTCATTAAAAGAGCTCTCTAAATTGCTTGGGTTTTTTTTCCTGATATCACTAATACTTTTGTGTCTCTTATTTTTACCTGAAAATCATTAATGACTCATCATTTTTCATTACTAGCATCTCAACTCTGTGTGACATTAATTTGCCTTGCAACAATCTGTTCTCCCTGCATACAGCTGGAACACTCTGGCATTGCTTGCAAAGAGCATTATTCTTCAAATCTTCATCTGCTCTGATGGAGTAATATTAATTTAGGTTGTCTTTTTTATTAAATTCCTTCCTGAGCTCTTTATTTACTGGAAAGCCAGCTTTCTGCTGTGCTTGTGACTACCACCCAGGAAGGTGCTGTCATTAATTTAAAAGGAAATGCTTTGCTTTAGTTATTTATGTCTTGACAAATGCTAATTTTTGTTTTCAGTTCAAGCATCTCTATTCATTAACTAGTTATTGTTGGAGGGAAGTAAAACACTCCTGGCTTGTATCAGCACTAGTGTGACCAGCAGAACTAGGGCAGGGATACTGGGCACTGGTGAGGCCACACCTCAAATACTGGGTTCCATTTTGGGCCCCTCACTACAAGAAGGGACATTGAGGGGACAGAGGGTGTCCAAAGAAAGGCAATGAAGCTGGGGGAGGGTCTAGAGCACAAGTCTTGTGAGGAATGGCTGAGGGACCTGGGATTGTTTAGCCTGAAGAAAAGATGACTTGAAGACCTTCTCACTCTTGACAACTCCCTGAAGGAGACAGGCCCCTGGAGACAGGTAGGGGTTGGTATCTTCTTCCAAGGAACAAGGGGAAATGGCTTCAGGTTGCACCAGGGGAGGTTTAGGTGTAACATGAGGAAAAAAAATATTCCCCAAAGGTGTTATCAAGCTCAGGACCAGGCTGCCCAGGATAGTGATTGAGTTATGCTCCTTGGCAGTATTTATGTTGTTAAAACTAGGTCCTTCAACCACTGCCATGCACTTCCTGGAATTGCCTTCCTGAAAGAAGTTACAGAATCCCGCCTCAAGGTAGTAGTTTTATCTTGTTCTGGCTGTTAATATAACCTGGGGATAATTTAAGAGTTTCTATTAGCTTGATGCATTTCTTACTGTGTCCTTTTTCCAGCACCCAGATGAAGGTTCTGTGGCAGGAGTGAGGGATCCTTTCTGAAAAGTGCAACATTCAACAATCAGTAATACAGTGCCCTGTTAACAAGTACACGTATTCCCCTAAAAACTCTTATAAAAAAAGTATTTAACACTGCTTGACAGGTCTATATGTTTTCCCAAATGAAAATGCTCCATCAGTCTTTGTAATGCTCTTTATAGTGTACTTTTATTATCTAGTTTAACTGTATGTGAGACTTCCAGTGTCAGGAAAACAGACACCAAGCTGACATATGTTCCAGGTTCCAAAATTTTTCTCCATATTCCGATATTACAGAGAAAACTAAATTGACCCCATCCCTTCCACTAGTTCCCGCTCCACTAACTTGTTGACTATTTAAAAGCAAATTTTAGAAATTCTTACTTCCTTTCTTGTTAATGGTTATAGAAAATTCAAACCTGCTTTCACTAGAAAATGTTACAGCTCCCACTTGGTTTCCTTTGCAAGGTAACCAATGTAGATTACTTTCCTATTAAAAATCTATAAGCTGTTTGGTTTTTTTTCACAGAAATATTTTGGTTTTATTTGTAAGCAGAAAGGTTAAAGGAAATTCACATTCTTCCACAGTGAAATTGGTAATGTGGATTGAAAAATGATACCTGTTGGGAAGAGCTCTTCTAAATGTTGTATCCTCATGCTGTTTTTTAAAAACTTGATCCCTTACATAGGTGTTAGCTAACTGTTATCAGTACAGGTTTTTTGTTTGATCCTGGTCTTTTACTGCTTATTAAGGAATAACACTGCTAGCTATCCACAGATTTAATGGATTCAGAAAGCGTCCTATGGGCAGAAAAAAAGCACAGGTCAATATTTGAAATGTATTCTTGGTAAGATGATAAATTACACCCCCCCCCACTCCCCAAGAGACAGGACTGTGAAAAAAAACAGCTGGACTGGCTTAGTCTGGCAAAGAGGAGGGTAAGGAGCAGTCTTGGAGCAGCCACAACTGCTGATGGGGGGCTGAAAAATGACAGTCAAAGAGATGGTGTAGCATGAGGCTTTTTACTGGGGGTTTGGCAACAGTGTAGGAACCTGTTGCTCAGATGTACTGAAATCTCCACGCTTGCAGACTTTTATAACTTTTGAGGAAAAGACACAGCTGACCTGGCTGA
Source organism: Chloroceryle aenea (assembly GCA_013399075.1). Classification (NCBI taxonomy): domain Eukaryota; kingdom Metazoa; phylum Chordata; class Aves; order Coraciiformes; family Cerylidae; genus Chloroceryle; species Chloroceryle aenea. Next base: position 66,225 of record VWZY01012673.1, on the reverse strand, counting down.
GTGTTGGCAGTTATCCTGCTTAAAGCAGGAGACTGGACTAGATAGTCACCAGAGGTGCCCTCCAAACAACGTAACTGTTGTTCTATGTCAAATGTTCGTGTTTTCAGTCAAATTCTTCATTGCTACGAACTGAAACCTTTACAGAGGTTTGAGTTATTTAACTTCATTTTCTTCCTAATGACTGGGGTCCTTATCTGTCATTTAAGAAATAAACGTCCTTCATGATGTGAACCTCTATGGAACCTCAAAATGGTGCATCAGAGAGAACAATTGTAGAATAAGGATCTGGATGAGCATCTGGAGCTCCACCTTGTAGAGAGAATAACAACGGGGACTTTTCTAAAAAAGGTGGTTTTTTTCATATGTAGATGCTGATTTGTAGGATTGGTAACTTTTTTTTTTCCTGAGAACATATCAGTTGAGATATTTAAGATGCTCTCCGTTCGGGGGAGGTAAAGCAAGGCCTAGAACTTGATCCCTGAATAGGTGCAATGTGAAACAGAAGAATTTCTGAAATTTTAACACAACTTACAGGAAAGGAAAGAAGAAAGTATTTGTTTTCCAGATAGAAAAATAATATGTGTTCTAGACTTGGAGAAAATATAATCGATGACTATAGAATTTTATTTGCTAAAATGAATTTTTTATTGGATCTAGGTATAAAGTTTTTACATTCAAATAAACCTGACATGCATATTAATCAGCTGTAATTGCTTTAATTAATTTTGGGAATGCAGTGATTCATTAAATGATAAACAGATTTCACTTGGATGGTTTATTTATGATCCCAGGGAAACCAAATATACTTTCTCCTGTTGATTGCTTAGGGGAAATCAGTATCTTATTTCTATTTAGAATATTTATTTAACACTTTATTCAAGTCTTTACAGATCCTGTGATTTGATTCTTGAGAAAAAGCTGAATCACTGATGACTGTAAATACTTTTTCTCAACCATACTAGACACATGTGGATTTCTTTTTTTTTTTTAAGTGAGACTCAGCAGAATGTTTTGAACTTTGATTATATGAGTTTTGAAATCTCCCCCATTTCCCCTCATGTGTCTCCCTTTTCCTTATTTTAAAACTTGTGCTTCACTAATTAATTTCCTGTTTCAAATTAATTTAGTAATTTTTTATTCTGTATCTGAATAAAGTAGGTAATTTAATCTTTTTCATTTGTTTATGCTAGATGTAATTAAAGATACAGTTAGTTTTCCTGCTGCTCATAGAAGACACGAACCAAGTCAGCAAAAATGGCAGAATTGTTTTAGATATTTTATTTGTTAACAATTAGAAATTGAAAGCCATTTTCTCCAACTTTTGAAAACGTTGAATTAAAATTTCTTCTTTCACCATTTAATAGACCACTGCAGATTTGTATAATAACACTGGCCTGTTACATAGTTGTTGAAATTTTCAAATAAGAGTTGACAAATTTTAATAGCTGGTCAACAAAGCAACTGTATCATTACATGAGCTTTAGCCTTCTTCATCTTTTGGCTGTGTTCCTATGTGATTGTGCTGAGCTGTTTTCTTGGTATTTCTAAGTTACTGGAATTTTAAACCAGCCTAAGTAAGAGATGAATGAGACCCGTTATTGTTTCACTGACTTTGAAGCACTCTGCATTTCCACTCCTCTTTATGAAAAAGGTCACTTCACTTTAATCAGCGGTGAATACTTCAGAGTTGATAGCACAAAATAATCTTAATAGGTTACTTGAATCGCAATTTGTTTCAGATTAAATTCCCTTAATTGGAAGAACATGTACCTGCAGCAAACTGCAACACACAGTGGAGAGCTCCAGGAGTGGAGCCCTGTTTTCTAGTCTGACAATCAAGAACTGATTGACAGAACTAGGATTTTCTCTTGCAAAGGAAGAACGATTAAAGAAACGCACAACAGTGCTCCTTAAACATGTACAAGGGTGTTGCAAAAGAGAAGAGAATATAGCAATCAGGTGATCAAAGAGATAAGTAAACTTGAGCAAGCAAGATTCAGATCTGACAGTATGAAAATCTTCCTAGTGTGCAAGATAACGAGTGAGGAGTGGCGATTATCTTGCTGAGGGAGATTTCAATACTGTAGGTTCTAAAAGCAGAGCCAGCATCCAACAAGCATGACCTAGGTTTAAGACAGGACATGATCCTTTTTTAAAGCAAGAGATTAGATGGCCTCTCAAGGACACTTCCAGCCCTATTTTCCATGCTTCCTCTTGTTCTTGGATTTCAAACTTATGTCAATATGTGTGTCCAGAAAACATAATTTAGTAAGAAGACTGGAGGAAGGTGTCTGTTTTTCACAAAATAACTTTGTTTCTTTTCTTCACTTTGCTTTTTAGGAGGGGTTTGGTTTTGGGGTGTTGTGTCTGTTTTTGGGGGTTTTTTTCAGTTTTTGAAGTCACACAGGCTTTTAAAGTCTCTGTATTTCTCAGGTCTTGCCTGAGCTCCTAAATTGTGTCTAAAAATTGTGATGCCTTCTGAGACAACCCTCTTAAGTGAGATTCATCTCAACTTTACCCAACTAAAAGCTAAGTATCTAACTTAATATGGCTATCCAGGCACCTCTATATTGCCTGGCTATAGTCTGTGGGGAGAAATGCTGTTAGAGAACTTAGCCTGTATCCAAAATGTTACTCAAGATGAGCATCACTTCTCAAGCAAAATATATTTTTCCATGCAGAAACGTGTTTCCTGTGCATGAAGTTCACTGAACTAATTTCATTACTTTTAACTTGATTCAGAGAAGGTGTACTGGAAAGTCACACAAGAATAGTACAAGTCATACATAGTCTGTGATGCCACACACCACTTCAGTATATGCTTCTAACTCTTCTGATTACATGAAATATGTAAATGTGCAAATTTGACTTTTTCCATAATTTTTACATTTTCATTCACTGTGAAATAAAATCAGGATCATCCAATTTTCTACAGAATCTAATCACAGAAAGTTGCTTTGATAAATATGAAGCTTCTGTTCTCCTACTAGAACAGACTTTGCTGGGACGGATGGAGCTTTCTAGGTCTTTCCGACTTATGTTCTTTTTAAGGTCCCCTGACACTGATATCCCACCCTCAGTAAGAAGGATCTGTTGCTATTAGAACTATTTCCAAAGCAAGGATTTGTTACTGTGGCGGCTGAGTGAGGAAAGTGTCTGTGGGTCTATGGTTGGTATGCGTGCCAATAAATCCACAAGGGCTGTGATGGAGGATCATAAAAAAATAGGTTCCATAGAGCAGTCAGGATTAAGCTCATATTTCAAGCTCTGATTCCTTAAAACTTTTTTCTGCAGTTGCTCCTCCCTTTCTTACTGGGGAAAAAAAAATAAAATAAAAAAAATTGTGAAGTACCCATCTCCTTCAGTGCATGTTTGCATCTTTGAGAGGCATGCTAGAACTGTCCATGCATCATTTCCATATTTGGATGGTCAAACACCAAATATAGCCAGCTAAACCAAGTGTTTCTCTATTCTGATGGGAGATTTTCACTTAGTCACAGAGGAACTGGCATCTATAGTGTTTCAGATTTTATTAGCATTTCACACTCATGCCAATATTTCTTGCTTAGTCCACATTCACCGTGAAGTCAAAGGGGATTTAATAAATCAGTTCTTTTCCTGCGAGAAAAAAATATCACTAGCTAATAAGATTCAGTATATTAGGGTATTGCAGGAGAGCTCAGGGGAATTCTTCCTGCGCAGAAATTAGTAACAATGAAGAACTTTAAGCAAAGTGGCATATATAGTGGAAGATAATAAATATACATTAAAATCTATCACATTTGAACAGACAGATCTGAAATGCAATGTTTCTTTGCAGAAAGGCATCTTTGAAAAAAATTTTGGTTTAATATTGGACCATGGGAAATTATACTGGGGAAAAAATACTAGGATGGGAGAGAAATGGAATTGAATAAATTTTTCTTCCTAAGTATCATTCCATAGATTACAAATAGAAAAGTACAGGCTGCATGTCTAAAAACCATTCTGAAATAATCAGCTGAGAGTAAATGAACGCTGTCTTTTCTGTTGTCAAAAGAATTTGATTTGCTAGGCATCTAGTGTCTATCTTCTAACTGAAGTAAAACAATTATATAGGACATGCTCTGCAAATATTACCACAGGGTTTAATCTATTGAACTTCTTTTGTTCTCCATAGCTACAGCAGGCTTTTACTGCTACTCAGTGAGACTAGCTTCTCTTGCGAAGACCCTTCTGATTTTTCTGTCAGCCTGTGCTTCCCACGAGTGTGCCTTGGGCCTGTTTAGGAGATGGATTTGAATTTGGGTTTGGGACCAAGTTGTTCAGTGGTTGCTATTTCTCAGGACCTAAGTGGCTGGGTTTGTGTGCAGTGGGGAAGAGCTATGTTATTGTATGCATGGTTGTTCTGATGGCTCTTGTGGTATAAAAGGCAGGGTTGTGTCTACTTCACTGCAGGAACCAGGGCCACAGATAAATCCCTGGCCCCCAAATCATGTGAATTGACTGGCTCTCATCTGCAGAATTAAAGCTGGCACTTTCTGTAGTGGATTAGTTGTGGGTGGAGGTGGCTGGAGCAGTTCAGGACAGAGCTGGTGCGTGAGGTAGGAGTAAAGCAGTGCAGACCGGGGCTCCTTGGCCCTCTTCGGGATACTTATAAGGATAGTATTGGTATATTGCTCTGTCTACACTGAAAACAATAAACAGTATTGTGTTCTGAAGCACAACTTGCTCTGTATTTCTACTGTTAGCAGGGTCCCAGTAGGATTTTATCCTGGGTCAACTGGTATTTCTCCAAAAATGACCAGTGCATTGGGTTTTAAAGCCACATGGTCTGGACACTGTCTCTAATAAGCAGTCTATGTAGCTGATTTATTCTGAAGGTTAAGAAAACTGTATAGCATGGACCTGAGCTGTTTATTGGTATGAATCCCAAAGAACAGTCCAGGGCAAATTTGTTAGCATGCAGCATATATACTGGTATGTATCAAAGTCCATCAAGGTCCTTTTCAAGCAGAAGGCTCTGCTGTGACCACCTGCTGGTCATTTCCAGCTGCTGAAGTGGCACAACCCTATTTGCTGTGTTTGCATTTAAACATCTGTGCAAGTACTCTCCTAATTAGGCAAACCCACCTATTTAAACTGGGTAAAATAACCTTTCTAGTTTTATCGGCTAAAGAGGAGGCTATAAACTGCCTTATCATGCTTTGTGATTTCAAATCTAAGTAATTTTTGCCCAAAATGGCTTATTTTTTTTTTTCTCTTCTTTCTGAGGTATCACTAGGCTTTGTGTAGACCAACACTGTAATTGTTTCCATAGTAACAAAGACTTCAAAAAATGGAATGAGCAGGACCAAAAAAACAAAACAGAACAAAACAAAAACAAAAACAAAAACAAAACAAAAAAAAAAAACAAACAAACAAACAAAAAAAAACAACAACAAGTTGTAACCAAAATAAAAATGAGGGGCAGATACACAATATCTGCTGCTAAATTCTGAAGGTTGTGTGGCTTCTTTGAAATGACCCAGGCTGATGTGAGAGTGATGCTCTGTGTTATCTCAAATTCACTAAAACATATTGTTCCTCATAGTCCATATTACCATAGCATTTGTATTCACAGACTCTTTTCCTCACGTCTGGCTCTGTTTCTTTGCTACTTAAACATATTCACTGGTCAGATCCTTAGCTGGAGGTGTCAACTTGCATGTCATCTTTACAATACTATCCCTAAAAACAGTACAATCCATCCTAATAAGGGATCTGCAGAATGCACTGGTTTTCCTCATTTCAAGGGTATAGATTTACAACAGATGTGAATTATTTAGTCTGATCTCCAACAAGATGCACACTCCTGGGTTTTTTGAGTTGGTGTTTTTTTGTTTATTTTACACAAGGGACAGTTATCAGGAAGCATGCATTCTGGTTTTGAATTTGCTACTGGAATATATTATATATTTTCTGTTGCATACATGTTCATGCCTTGACTTCATTTACAAAGGGACAAGTAACACTTCTCCATTGTATACTGGGTTTGAGACGAGGTTTAGATATGAACAGTGCTAGCAATCTTTTATCTCATCCAAAATTATAAATAGTTATCTGCAATATGCCTGATGCCTAAATATTATAACATTTTGCAGCATTTTTTTAGTTCTGTGAACTCTCATGCTTGTTTTGAAGTATTTCAGAAGAAATGCTTAGCATTTTGCCTAAACTGGGTGCTAGAAATATCTAAACTAAGCAGAGTTCTGTCTACATAACACATGTTAGAATGATACTGCAAATTTTTTTTTGGCTATGTAGAGTCCAATAGTGTCTAAAACAGAATCATAGAATGGTAGGGGTTAGAAGGGACCTCTGGAGATCACTGAGTCTAAGCCCCCTGCCAATACAAGAACAGCCAGGGCAGGCCACACAGGAACATATCCAGGCAGATCTTGAAAGTGTCTAGAGAAGGAGAATCCACAGCTCCTCTGGGCAGCCAGCTCCAGGGCTCTGTCACTCTCACAGTGAAGGAAGTTTTTCCTTATGTTGAGGTGGAACTTCTTGTGTTTCACCCTGTTACCATTACCTCTCATCCTATCACAGGGCACCACTGAAAAGAGACTGGCCCCTTTACTTGACATCCACCCTTCAGCTGTTTGTACACATTAATAAGGTCCCCTCTCAGTCTTCTCTTTTCCAGGCTCAACAGCCCCAGGGCTCTAAGCCCTTCCTCATAAGAGAGATGTTCCAGTCCCTTAATCAACTTTGTAGTCTCCATTGGACTCTAGTATTTCCCTGTCCCTCTTGACCTGGGCAGACCAGAACTGGACACAATACTCCAGATGTGGTGTGTGTCTAGTGCAGAGTACAGGGGGAGGAGAACCTCTGTGGACCTGCTGGTCACACTCTTCTTTATGCATCCTAGGATACCATCAACCTTCTTTGCCACACGGGCACATTGCTATCCCATGGATAACTTATTGTCCACTGGGATGCCAAGGTACCTCTCCATGGGGCTGCTTTCCAGAGGGACTACCCCTAACCTGTACCAGTACATGGTATTGTTCCTCCCCAGGTGTAGGACTCTACACTTGTCCTTGTTGACCTTCATTAGATTTGCCTTTGCCCAGCTATCCTGTCCATCCAGATCTTTCTGGATGGCAGCACAGCCTGCTGGTGTATCAGCCACTTCTCCCGGTTTAGTATCATCACCAAACTTAGGGAGAGTACACTATCCCCCCATCCGGGTTAAAAATAAATAAATAAATCTTCTTAGTATTTAAAAATATAATTCAGTACATATCAATGGCCAGTTCTGAAGATGATTTTTTTTTTACTTGTGGGTCCAGAGCTCCTTGGAGAGTATTGCAGCCCTATACAAGGAGGTGGAAGCTCTTGTGCCAGTAATCCAGCCACATTTCAGAGGAAATCAAGTGGGGAAGGTTTGGTCCACTGTTTCTGGTATTTGCTCCTGCAGTGAATCCCTCAGTCAGCTTCAGAAGCTGGGGGGACCCCCCCCCCATTTGTAAAACTCATTGGACTCTCCAGCTGAAACCTCCCAGGCACATGCATTCACATATCAGAGTTAAAATAGAATTTGTTTTGGCTAAACAGCCTCTAAATCTTTTCTCTCTCCAGATGGAAGCATTTGTGTAATTAAGCATTTGGCAACATTGGCACAAGTAACCATGTCCCTTTTGGAATATTTTCAAAACAAATACACAGTAAATGTGGATAGGATGATCCAAAGTCATTGTTTTTTGGGGGGCAGAGAGCTGTTTGTTTTCTGGGTTTTATTTTTGTTTTGTTTTGGGTTTAGGGTCTGTGCTCTTTTAGTGTGTAAAAATCATCTCTGTGTGGTAGTTTCAAGCAAGCCTGGCACTGGGATTAATGAGATAACTAATCTATCTTCCATACAGGGATGGCAAACTTCAGCAAAGGGAAAGATTAAAAAAAAACTATGGGGGAGGAAAAGCTGCACCAAAACTTAATCTAATCTAGTTCATCATGGCAAGGGTTGGAAGGGACCTCTGGAGATCATCTAGTCCAACCCCCCTGCTCCAACAGGGTCACCTAGAGCAGGTTGCCCAGGATCGTGTCCAGGTAGATTTGGAAACTCTCCAGAGAGACCACTCCAGACAGCGTGTTCCAGTGCTGTGAAGACCTGACTCCAACTTTGTATTGCTAAAACTTTAGTGATGTTTGCTAAAGGTTTATCAATATTGAGTTGAAGTCAGATCTTCACAGATGCTGAAGGAAAGAATAGTTAGATAATAGGTACCTTAAAAATTTAACAAACTCTGAATCCTAAGTGAAGCTGTTGACACTGAATGTCTAGCATATCTCAGCCCACACTAGACAGAGACAGTTCCTATGTCTCTTAAAATGAGAAAACTGTACAACATCAAGACGTTATGTGTAATGAGTCTTGGCATGTTGCAGCTTCCGAATGACTATAACTGCTATTTAGTTATTAGATTATTTAAAATGTATTATGTGATGGGTTGTCTGGTTAGGATAAAGGTANGTCTATGGGCTGGAATACCTCGTTGGTCAGTTGGGGGTCATCTGCCCTGTCTGCTCCTTCCTAGGTGTGGTCTTTTTCTTTCTGCACCCCGCTGTGTGGTACACACCGTCCAGCAGTGGCCTTGGTCTGCATACCAATTCTTGGGAGTAATGTTAAACATGGGCTGTTATCACTGCCAGCAGCAGACACTGTCTGTGAAAACATGCTTCTAACTTCAGAAGTGCTGTTAGTTAGAAGTACTGAACTGAAAAGTAAAATCACTGAATAAAATTAGTCCTGTTTTCACTCAAAGCAGGACCATGCCTTACAGGGCAGCATCCACACTGGTGTTAAATATATTTTGGAGGAAGGTAGGGAGGGCCAAGAAAAAGGTGCCAGCATAAAGAGCAAGAGGGTGAAATTTGATAACTGAGTTTCACAGAACATTCATCTTCAAATGGTTTTAAATACCGGTGATCTTTCTTAAGAATGATGTTCACCATCTCTTAATCAGGAATGAGTAGCATTGCTCTGAGGAAAAAAAATTTTGTGCTCCATTTTTTTGTCCTTTGAACAGAGCCCAGATTCCTGATGTCCAGCTTGGATTTAAAAAGCTAATTTTTAATTCATACCTCTAACAATTTGAGTGTTTTACAAAACTGTGCTGTGGGGTTTTGTTTTGCCACTGAAGATTTTTTTTTTTCTACTTAAGCCAGTCATTTTATAGCCTAGCAAGCTTCTGTTAGACCTGAAGGCGTCCAAAAACCTGAAACAAACATGAGGTTCAAGGACATGTATGGAAGCTGGACCAACTTAATTTGACTCTATAAACACTCAAACTTCAATGTGTTTGGTGTTTTACTTTGGGTTTGAGGGCTGTAGTCTTATCCTACTTTAACATGCATCAGCTTTGAAGTTACATAAGACTTCAGTCTTTTAGGTTCAAAAATCATTGAATTGATTTTGTTTTGATTTTTGTTGTTCCAGAGTCATAATATCGAAACAATATAACAGTAATTACTGTGTTTTTTGACCCAAACAGTGAAAGAACCGATCCCAGTTCAACCCTTCGGACAAAGATGGTTAGATAAACTGAAGAGTATCTGAACTGAGTCTGCAGACTCAATCTGCAAATAAAGTCTTATTTTTCATCTTAATTAACTTAATATTAAAGTCTTATGAACCTCATGAATTTTCTGTCACATCAAATGGAAAAAGGTTAAATGAGACCAAACTGCTGACTTTGAAGTTTGTGGAACAGACAGCATAGTTGTAAAACTGGAGAAATTAGTTCAGTTTTGGCCATTTTTTTTTTCCCAACATCCATAACATCAATCAATTTCTGTCAAGAGCACCTGTAGGGTGTTCTTTCGAGGGCAGGAAGGCAGCTGTACACATCCTTCCTAGTTACTTTCTTCTCCTGTCTGGGCGCTTTACTTTGCAGGAGGGGAGTGTTGAGGTGAATGCAGTGTGTCTGACATAAATCATAGTCTATTTGACATTGAGATTGATAGCTGAAGTGCAAAAGCCGGTTGCAGGAAATAATGGCGGTTTCTGCGTTTCTGGTTAGTGAAAACAATTAACTTCATGCCTCTGAATGCTATCATTAGCCAGATCTCATTTTAAAGGGCTAAATATTGTGAATATTTACAGGATCTATTTACAGACCAACCATTAACCTCAGTGCTTGTGTCCATTTTGAGAAAAAAAAACCAAAACACATTATGTCACCCCGAGTGAAATAGAGTGCAGTAAATAGTGCAGTAAATCTTTGATGCATAATGTAGTACGAGAAGTATTTTTCCTTGACAGTTAAAATCTCCATGCGCTGTCTGAACACCGCAGAGGATTGCCTCGATATTCGCACACGCCTGGACAGCTCTGCCACTATAGCTCTCAGAAATAAACCCGTCATTTGATAGAACAAAACAAGGCATAATTTTTTTTTTTTGCTCTCTCTGGCTGCTCTGGATAGGCTGTGACATTTTACAAAATTCTTATCATTGCGGTATTCTGGTGCGTTGCCTGTCCCTGAGATCCCCTCATCACTGTAATCCATGGGAAAGTGGTAAAGTGAGGTGAGATGGGCATCATGTTGCTTAGGAGAAGATCCTGCAGCTCAAGATGGTTGCACCCCCCCACCCCCCAGGCAAGAGCCTGACCATTGTTGTCTCAAACGTTGTGTGGTGATAAGATCAGATCAGAGAATAAGTAAGGCCTCTTTTGGAGAGAGGAAGCGTTAATGGCTCTTAATGGCCTCTTTTGGCTCCTTGCAGGTAAGTAGGAAGAGATAAGTTCTGCATAGGTGGGACAGTCTTTTCCCTCAGTTAATTTCTTCTGCTACCCACGGAAACTGCACCCAGGGGGGCTGATAGAGGACACCACACTAGAAAGGGCTCATGCAAATTAGCGCCACCTCTCTACACTTCCTGTGGAAATTTGGAATGCCACCCATGTCCCAAGTGCATGAAGGGGTAGAAAAATATTGATCTGCGTGCATCCACCAGCTAAGAACTGGAGATCTGGACTGATGCCCCTCTCTCTCCCTCATCAGTCTTTTCCTCTTTCTACTGCCTTTTCCTTTCTTCTCCTTGATATTTAGATGTGCCTTAAAAGTAATTGACAAGAAAATAATGCTTTTGCCAAAGCACACTTTTCTGCGCTGTTTATTAATTGTTGTTAGGGAGAACCAATACATTGGTTTATATTGTTCCTGAGTCATTCTCATGATTCTCCAGCCTCTGCGGCCCTGCCGTGCAGGGACAGCCTCTTCTGGGGGATCATAACGATTTTCCTCCCTCGTCGTTGTATGGTTTGAAAAGCAAACCAGCGAGAGACTCACGTCAGAAATACAAAACAAAAGAAATGCAACAGTACAAAATAAAAACCCAAACAGAGTCCGTATACAACCCGACACTGCCGGCTGGGGTGGGTGGTAGCAGTCCCGATGAAATGGTCCTGCTGAAGCAGTGATCCCGTAGGAAAGATCCGGCCGCTCCCGTCCTCCGGAGAAAAACTGGCGGGCAGGTTCTCTCGTGCTGACCTGAGCCTCCCAGACCATCTCCGGATGGCAGCACTTGGCTCCTCCTGCCTGGGCGGAGCATCTCACAACGGGTTGATGTCCTTCTGTGAGTCGGGCAGTGGGTCCTCGACTGCCCATTAAACTCCCGGAGGGAGTTATCTGTGAGTTACGGGCAAGGGATTGATGGTCCCATTAACAGAGGGGACTCCTCCCGCTGCATGTGAAGGTGCGTCCTGGGCAGCTGCTACCGATGATTTGTTAACAGCCCGTGAGCAATGACACAGAGAGTATAGAATACACAGTTTTTGCTTCTAACCACATAATGATAAACTGGTCCCAGCCCCTCTGACTATGACAATCGTTTACGAAGTGCGGTGAGACATCTGCTTAATGGGGGTTGCACAGTCACAGACACACTGTACCAAGGATCTTGGCCAACAGAATCTTGGGGGGTGATGCAGTGCAGCACAGCAGCTCCTTACACTTCACAGTTTTCCTAGCTCTTGTCCTAGAATATTTTTACTGCTCATGTTTATGACTGCCTAATTTAAGGGACCTGTCTGTAGTATATTTATCTTAAAAATAAAGGATATTTTATAATTGCCCATATTGTAGTGCACTCACTGTCTGACTCCCCCTCCCATTATGAGGCCTGTGGGTGGTTTGGCAGGGCTTCCTACAAGGTTCCCTGTCTCAGTTCTGAGTTGTGGCATTGAGTGATTCTGTTCTGAGGAACTACACCAAGAAAACATTTAATTCTGGCCTTGCTTCCTTCACTTTTTCTCCTGCATTCTGGTCAGTGCTACAGCTCTGTCCTTAAACTCATCTTGCCCTCATGTACATTTTGTAACCAGACTGCAGACATTTTGACTCTATGTTGCCTGTTTTTTCTTCAATTAATTTTTATTTGGAAGGCAATAACGGGAGCTTGGCAGTTGGAGCTATTTCTTAAGTACTCATGTGTCACACTAATCAGCTGACATTTGTTCTGTAATACGTGTTGATTTTATTGCATATATTTCCAAGAAGATCATATTGTCACAAAATCAAATTGTGCTATCTTTTTTTTTTTAAATGTTATTTATTAATCCCTAGAACTGGGGATGAGTGGGACATGAATTTGGAGGAGAGAGATTGCATGAATGTCTCGATGAGCAAGTCCTCGGGCAGTGTTCAGGGAGGAGAAAAATGGATTGTTATACTTGTCCTAAATTTGGTTGCCTTAGAGCTACCTTTTCTAAACATGCCATTTGAGTAAGGGGGGCAAAAGTGCAAGCCCTGCGTTTTGTTTTGGGCTCATTCCTGCTATGGTATCTACATTATATGCCTTTGAAGAATGTCTTTCACAGTTCAACTCTTTGATGTTGGTTATGTTTTCTAGTGCTGTTGTGCTTTTTGTGAGGCTCTTCAGGCTTTTTTGTGCTCTTTAATTATTGTATATGGCATATTTCTATTTGGGAAGCATGAAATGTTGAGGTTGATGTTGGATTTGTTATCCATAGTTTGTTTATGGTATGGAATTGTGAGAGCAAAAAGCTGAGAATTAACCAACAGTTCTGTGACCTTCTCTCCTCTTCCTTGGTCGTTTATTTTCTGAAATCATAAGCAACTGGGAGGCAAAAAGCACAGCATATTCAGGTGGAAGGTCCAGGTGTAACTCAAAGACTTGTAATATTTATAGCAACAAATAATTCCTAGAGAGAAAAGCTTGGTCCTCAGGATTTGGTCACATCTCACATGTAAACCTCATACAAGCTTCTCATACCTTGCAGAAAATAAGATACTACAGTAATTTGGGATTTGCTACATTAATCCAAATATCTAAGTATTCCATAGCAAATGTGAGGATGGTGGAGCAAAACAAAGGTAGCTTTTCTGGAATTTTGCAGACCTCTTTTAGCCATAGGTACTTCCCTTTATCTGTCTCCCATTTGCCTTTGTTGCTATCTGGATGAATATGTGTCAGTAAAATTGTGCCTTCTGATCTGTATTCGTCAAGCTCGGTGACTATATCAAACTTCAACATTGGTACTAGCACATTTCTTACATAAAGAGCCTGCTACATAAAAATGTTGATAATATTGTTCCACTATTTACTATTTTAGCTCACTGAGCTGTTGAAGCTGTGTTGTGAAAACTAGAAGATCAGGTCATGAGCTAGCAGTGGGTCTGTAGATCAGTCCCAGCCCCTCCAAAGACTATCATGATGTTTTCAGTGTTTTCCATTAGTAGAATTGCAGTTAGAGACTTGTCTGAGGTTCAGGTTGTGGGCCTACAAATGTTTCTGTTTGGATGTCCCTAAGCTTGCCCATGGATGTCATCTTCCCCTTTGCAGGGATTCAGCTACTTCAGTGATATATAACCTAATGGAGGCTATTGAACAGGGAAAGAGAACAGCCCTATCCGAGCAAAAGCCATTAGTTGTCTCCTCTCTGAGGATCTATCTCAAGACAGCTACACTCATTATTCTCCTGCTCTATTTCCTCTCTATTTTAATTCACTTCCTTTCCTCACTTTCCCACAATATGTTGTGGAGAGATGATGCTGCAGCTACTGATTCCTTCTTGCCCATGTTAATGATACCGCTTCTTCCTCAGGTGACTATGTATTAGAATTGCTAATCAAATGTCATGACCTACAACCATACGGTCTCTGTTCATTGCTAGGGAGCAGTAATTGGCAGCAAGGTAGCAGCAGTACACCCTAGAGAGACATTTTGCTTAAAAGTGAAAATGTCACTCTCCTGTCCCATGATAAGAATTGCTCGAGTCCATATGTGCAACTGTATGTAGCCTTTCCTTACAGCAGCCCTCCCATTTATAATCCTCTTTTGACTAATAATGCTACAGTAGCTTGGATTGCAATGCACCATTTGTAGCACTTATCACATAGCAGCAGAGAGATGGGCTTTTACATTACAAAATAGCCACTGCTACAGCAGTGGCTTAGATATCAGTGAGGCACTGCCCATAATGTATGATCTTGAGCAATGTCTAGTAGCCAGAATAAAAATCAATCTGACATCTTAAAAGACTAAATGCAGCTGAACGGGCTTGTTAAAGAGGCTGTAACAAGCGAAGCACAAAGCAGAACCAGGAAAAGAGAAAATGCATTTGCTTTCAGGCAGGCTTAATTACCTGGGTTACAGATGATTGCTGGGTTTGACAAGATAAACGTCACCGCTCAAGCCGAGGTAGTTCTGCAAAATGGGGTGTTTTGGCTGGGTCTCTTTGAGTAACTCTCTGGAGCTAGGTAGCTCCATCACCTTTATCCCAGGGCAGATAATGACCACTTCAGAGTCCCATATTCCATACTTGACCAGTGTGATATTTATTGGTCATTCACTACTAGTAGTAACTTAAGTGAACAATTTTATTTTTCATGTATATTTGGGGAATGGTGAGTTGCATGTATATGTGGGTTTGCTTATCAGAACAAGTGTAAGCTCTCTCCTTAAGGATGATTTGATTTATTTCTGTTCAGTGTTAGCCACCCAGTCTGAATCAAAGCGGAGAAGAGTCTAGATCTCCTACACAGCAGATGAATCTCCTAAACCCAAAGTTTTTAGTCAAGCACATTATATAATTAAGTAAATTTTACCAGTTCAGAGAGACAGGAAGATTATGATCTACTGTCCATGATGGGTATTCTCTTCCCCACTTTGGGCAGCACTGAGCCTTGAAGCACCACCTCTGAGGGAGCTGCATGTCTACAAAGGCCTGTTGTTAGTGTGAGTAGATATCTTTCACTTAGAAATACAATGTCTCAGGTCTTCTTCTCATGAAGATTGCATCTCAGAACTGTATGACTTCAGAAATCAAAATGCTGTCCTCCCCTCAGGCTAACCTCCAAATCAAATTTTCTCAAAGACCTCCTGTTGCCTCTCCATAGCTAGCACAAGCTGCACTCATGGCTGCTTTCCTTGGGCAACTTGGCAGAGTCACTAAAGTGGTGAAGAGGAGCTCAACTGGCTTACGTCCAACCTGCTGCTGCAAGCTCTTCAGTGTACACAAAGCAAGGGGAAGGCTGCTAAGACATGGATAAACTCATCTGACTACTTGCAGTGTAACTGCAGTGGGAGCTCAGGGAGGAAGGGTTGGTGGGAGGATTATTTGCAAAAGCGGAGTAGGAAGTGGATTTTGAGAGAAGGGGAAAATTTGGAGGTAGCATGAGGTGAAGCTAGTCAGTATAGAGGGGGATGAAGATTCCCAGTAAACTTGAGAAGTCTAGAATTTGCTTAGAGAAGGCAGTGTGTATGCACTTGGGGATATGCCAGGTATTCACTACTGATACACTTATGTAGGGGGACAGATATTCATTTGTAGAATTTAGAAAATGTTCTTCTGGAACCCAAACTGAATTTTTCAATATGTTGAGTTCAGCTTTCTTAAGCTCACAAATTCGTTGTGTGTTGAATGTAATCTAGAATACAGGGTGGGAACTGGGAGAAGATACATTTAAATCAGAGATTAATGTAGGTTTCCGCAAGACAGAATTCTGGGGTGTTGCATGGCTGCAAATCCATTCTCTGGAATCAAATTCCAGAGAAAAATCCATTCTCTGGAATCAAATTCCAGTAAGACTTTATCAAAATCCCAATCGAACATAAGCCTTGTTATCAGTTTCAATATGCATTGGATCAAGCTTGTAGTTCCTTGGCATATCTCTTG
This sequence comes from Chloroceryle aenea, assembly GCA_013399075.1. Lineage (NCBI taxonomy): Eukaryota > Metazoa > Chordata > Aves > Coraciiformes > Cerylidae > Chloroceryle > Chloroceryle aenea. Next base: position 50,060 of record VWZY01012673.1, on the reverse strand, counting down.
TCAGAATTTCTAGTGGCTTTTTAGGCAGTGCTGAAATCGATTTACATTTGGTGCAGGGTGGTAACTGTTTGTCAGTATTGCTTTTTTTTCATATGTAAATAGGTCTCATTTGTGAGATGTTCCTCTCTGTAAGCTTTAGCCAGATGTCTTCAAACATAGGCATTTCTTCTAAACCTGTAGCTAGAGAATACAAATCTGGAGAGTGAGAAAGGGGCATCTTGAAACATATTTTTCCCACTCTTACAAGGCAGCAGAATTCTTCACAGACCAACTTCATGCTTAAGTACAACTTCTGTCACCACATTAATGAACTCTGTGATATTTCTTTTTTTCTTCATTTTTGTTGGTGCTTCACATGTTGCACTTGGAGGGTTAAGGGAAAATACAATAACAAAAACATACTGTGAAAGAAAGAAAGAAAGCAAAGAAAGCAGAGAAAGAAAGAAAAAGCACAAATTCAGAGAGTTACAGTTTTAATACATCTTGTCCACCCTTTGTCCATCAGGAAGACCAAAGGGACTAAAAAGGGCCACTGGTTGCCTGCACACCAGCACCTTAATGTTCTGGCTTAGGTTTTTCCCAGACCTCTGATGGTCCTGCTCCAAACCCCATTGAAATCAGAAGCACTTCACTACCAACTTCAGAACTTCATAACATTAAGAACTGGCTTATAAGTCTCCTGTGAATATAGTCAGCAGCACGTGAACTACCATTGTGGGACCTCTATCTCAGGAAGTGCACTAAATGAAAGCTGGTTTTGTGACAAGGAATTTTGATGAGAATTAAGCAGAGGAGAAATTTGAGCCTGGCCTTATATGGGCCATCCCCTCTCACTTTACCTGATAAAAATCAAACATAATGACAAAACACTCAGATATCATTTGCCCCCAAGGTAGCATGTGGATAACTTTTAACTACTCTTCCCCTATCTCTCTATGTTTTATAACAATTATTATGACAAATTTATTTAGCAGTTGTTATTAACAAATGCTAATGTTCTATGAAAGCTAAATAATTCTAATAGTATTGTAATTATTTTGCTATTAGCAATAGTAACTGTAGTCACAGTACATCCCTAATAGGTCATGAATGACTTGGCTGGCACATAGGTTGGAGGTGGTCAATTGCTGGCGTTTACTTGCATCTTGCTCACCAAATGTTTGTATCTCTTAGAAGGTGGAGATGCCACAGTAAAATCACTTGTATGTAGCAGATATTATTGCAGGGGTTTGGGAGCAAACCAGGCAGTCAGCAAGGTTTGGCCTTCTCTGCTATTACCTGCCAATCCAGGGCTGTTCTTGAACGACGTGTGAAACCAGATTATATATGTCATCCAAACACAAGCCAGAACACGTTTCTGCATGAACTAGAAATTTCTGCAGTAGCTGTGTGCAGCCTGAGACCGCACCAGCAGATGGGGCGGTTACAATGTGTTTCCAGTCCCCTCTGCAAGATCTCATTATTCATTGAGTGTGTTTTCCCCTGTAGAGCTCTAAAGCTTATTTTTCATTAGGAATCGGCTTTTTTTGGTTAATGGTATTATGTGCTGTTGCCTGGCTTAATTCAGCAATCACTAGTGATGGATGAGTGTTTGAAGCACTGTTTTTCAGGGCAATGTCCCAAGGGCTTCATCCTAATAGTGTTTTGTGAAACAACGTGGAGGAGTGGCCCATAGCAATAGTGGTGGAAATACTTAATTTCTGGTTAGTAATCTGGGTAATGTTCATAACAAGCTCCCCACCATTATTCCTGTTTATAAGCCTGGGATAGGTACTGGATTTTAAACTTTAGCAGGGAGAAGGCACAGATTCTAGATAGGCTGTAGTGATAACACTTTTGAAGTGCTTTATTGTTTGGTAAAAAAAGATGGTCTATACACACTTCTTTTCTTTTGTTTGTTCGGTTTGGTTTGTTGTTTGTTTGTTTTTTTTTTTCCTGCCAGATGGGTTATAAATTAAGGATCTGGTTTTTTTTATATCCATAAGAAATCACATGTCAATCTGTTGTCGCAACTACAGATTGTCTTTAAGTACCTTGTTATTTATTAAAACAGAAGGAAGTCTGTAGCATGTAAATAGGATGTCTATTTCTAAGGTTAGTCATGATTGTTTGGAGAAAGGTAGTTTCTCGAAGTTCAAACCTCTTGTAGGAAGGAATGTGGTTTCTCTTCTGTTTTTTTTCTGTGAGGGGAGGGGAAAATTTCTTCAGACCAGATGATACTTGCAGTGTGAAAGCCAGAGCAGAAACCTGGGATACTGGAAATTCAAGTTCATTCTACTTGACTAAGGCCTTGGACCCAAAACTCTAATGTTTTTTACTTGTTCAAGGCAGGGTTCTTATGTCCTGACTAACAATCCTATGTCACATAGCAAAATGTGCGAGCTCACTTCAGTGCCATGCTCACTTCTTATGTAAGTATTCCTGCCTATTTACATTTGACTCTGCGTTGCAAAATCTCTACAAAATAGCACTGTGAGGTGTCAGTTTGTCAGCATGCAGGGGAGAAAGAAGGATTCCCCTTTGCAAATTGTCTATTTTGTTAAGAGCAAAATGCAGAAACGGTGACTCGGTCCCCTTAGTTTCTTTCTGTGGTGTTTTTCTGTTAAAGCTTCTTGGCTGAACTCTCTCTTTGATTTAATGTTCATGCCAAGATCTCCTAAAATACACTTGGGCTTTCACTACAGAAGAGGCAGAGGGCTACAAGGCAGGGAAGATGAGCCAAACTGTTAAGCTGGACCTGCAGAAAATATTAGAATCGTGAAGCACTAGGAGAACAACCGCAGAAAAAGAATAGCTACCATGAGGGTATTTCTCTGTTTGAGTGATGTGACAGCTTCTGTCTCCTTCAATGAAGTGGGAGCTACAGCTGATCAATACAGATGGATAAGAAGCTCATAGTAACTTAAATACGATTGCACAGAAGGCACAAATAAAAATCGCATCCACTTCAGAGGAAAAATGTATTCTATAACCCTGTTTAGCTTTTGAATCTGCAGTTTCTGTTTCAGAGGTGAGGAAGTGTTTGCATACCGTCAGCTTTTCTAAGTTTAAAAAAAAGGGAGAAAAGCAGCATATTCTGTAATACTTGTTTCTCCTGTGTCTCCACACCATGACAGCCACAACAAAAATTCCATTTGTATAATCCTGTATGGAATTAGTTAATTTTAATGTTTGACCAAAGGAGGCCAATATATATGGCCCCACCAAGAATATCAGAATAACTTCAAAAAATTGTTATTTGTGGTTGATGGTTTGTAAAGACTAGAGAATACTTTTGTCTGTGATCAAAATTAAGACTGTGCTACAGACACAAATCTAAAACATGTAAAAAAACTTTTTACTAAGGCTTGAAGCGTTCATGGTCTAGGATTACTGTTCTGTACAAAAACAGTACAAAGAATTATTTATAAACATGACACAGCTTAAAACACTAAGCACCTTTGAGTGAAGCAATGTTGGGTGATGGGGATAAAGAACTGGGAATCAATTTACCATACAAAGTGGTTTTTTTACCATTCATTTTATTTGGTAGCTCTGAAAGGCAGTTGTCATAGAAACTGTAAAATAACTGCATTTGTTGGACCTAGGTGATGTACATCCTTTGAAAATGCAAATAAAGGTTCACTAGATACACACTTGACAAAAGTCTATCCTGACAGAAGTTTTAATTTGGAATAATGTGCTTCTGGTTGCATTTTTCATTTAAATGGCTAATCTGTTCTACACTAGTTGCACTTTCATAGTGTGCTATTTTAGTTCATGTTACAACTTTGTAATCTTAGGCATTTCAGGCTATATTTCCACAGAGGAGCTTTTGAAAATTTGCCTGGAAACAAACATATCAGGACTCAGACATGTCAGACATGTAACATCTAGGGATTCATTTTTTCTACTGCATTTTCCCCTCCTTTATTAGAGCTGTTGTGCAAATTGAAGGCACAGGCTGTGGTTAGGCTTTGCAAACTTTTAAGCTTTCAGTCCTCTGTTTAAAGTTGCATAAGTGCTTGTTTTTAAGCTATCCCAGTTTTCAGTACCAGTGTCATGGCTGGAGCTCAGTGCAGTCTGATTTACTTGGCCTTTTTGACAAGAGCTCTGCACATCCCTTGTCTCACTGTTACTGGTGCTTGGACCAGTTAGTACAGAGCAAATGAGACCCTCACAGGATGAACTGAAGAAGCCAGTTCAGGCCCCTCAGAACACCTCAGAATATATTTAAACCAGCACGTGTGGTTACACAGTAACTGCCAAAATAAATCACATCATGAAATGTTAAAAGTACTTTATGGGAACAGATTAACATGATGTTGGCACCTTGAAAAATTGAAAACATTGCAAAAGGTCATTCTGAAAAAGGACCCTAGACTGTGACCTATAGTTCTAGAAATAGGGCTGAATGGGAATAAAATACTTAAATGTGTCCACCTCTTTTTCTGCACTGGAGTTGAATCCAAAAAGCAAACTCCTGACACAGGCTTCCAGCTGTATCGTAGCACACATCATGGCCTTCAGGTTCCCTAAGCTCCTGTGTCCTCCAGTCTTCTCATTGTTCATGGCTGACAGATCACCAGATGACAGTATAGTTATAACACTACATGTTTGAAAATGAAGCATTTGTAAAGCTGTTTTCTTGGCAAGTTTGAAGCAATGGAGAAGAAACAAATGAAGACTTTGAACTCTGCACCTAGTTACTCATAAGTCTATGGGGCCAGATGGCATTCACCCAAGAGTACTTAGGGAGCTGACAGGATTGCTCACCAAGCCTCTCTCCATCATTTTTCAGAAATCCTGGTCAACAGGAGAGGTACCAGATGATTGGAGGGTGGCTGATGTGACACCTATCTATAAGAAGGGATGGAAGGAGGATCTGGGAAACTATAGGCCTGTAAGCCTGACTTTGGTACCTGGAAAGATCATGGAGAGGATCATCTTGAGTGAGATCTCACGGCAATTGCAGGGCAGCCTAAGGATCAGGGCCAGCCAGGATGGGTTTATGAAAGGGAGGTCTTGCTTAACCAACCTGATCTCTTTCTATGACTATGTGACCTGCCTCTTAGATGGGGGGAAAGCTGTGGATGTTGTCTACATGGACTTTATTAAGGCCTTTGACAGAGTCTCCCACAGCATTCTCCTGGAGAAACTGGCAAAACTTGGTATAGATAAATGGACTCTTCGCTGGGTTAAAAGCTGTCTGGCTGTTCCCAGAGAGCTGTGATTAATGGAGTTAAATTGAGCTGGCTGCTGGTCACCAGTGGTGTCCCTCAGGGCTCAGCTTTGGGGCCAGTCTTGTTTGGCATCTTTATTGATTACTTGGATGGGGGGATTGAGAGTACCCTCAGTAAATCTGCAGACAACACCAAACTGTGTGGGAGTGTTGACCTGCTTGAAGGCAGGGAGGCTCTTCAGAGGGAGCTGGACAAGTTGGATCAATGGGCCAAGGCCAATTATATGAGGTACAACAAGGCCAAGTGCCAGGTCCTGCATTTCAGTCACAACAACCCCCAGCAGTGCTACAGGCTTGGGGATGAGTGGCTGGAAAGCTGCCCATCAGAAAAGGACCTGAGGGTGCTGGTAGACAGCCGGCTTGACATGAGCCAGCAGTGTGCCCAGGTGGCCAAGAAGGCCAACAGAATCCTGGCTTGTATAAAGAATAGCCTGGCCAGAAGGAGAAGGGAAGTTATTGTGCCCTAGCACTCAGCCCTTGTGAGGCCTCATCCTGAGTACTGTGTTCAGTTCTGAGTCCCTCATTGTAGGAAAGACATTGAGATGCTGGAACATGTCCAGAGGAGAGTTACCAAGGAGGAACTTAGAGAGCAAATTGTATGAGGAGAGGCTGAGGGAGCTGGGTATGTTTAGTTTGGAGAAGAGGAGGCTGAGGGGGGGCCTCATTGCCCTCTACAACTACCTGAAAGGAGGTTGTAGAGAGGTGAGTGTTTGCCTCTTCTCCTTAGTTACCAATTACAGAACCAGGGGAAATGGTATGAAGTTGCAGAAAGGGAGGTTTAGATTAGATATTAGGAAGAAATTCTTTACCGAGAGAGTGGAGAAGCACTGGAACAGCCTGCTCAGGGAGGTGGTTGAGTCACCATCCCTGGAGGTATTTAAGAAACGAGTTGACATGGTTCTTCAAGACATGCTCTAGGGGCAGGCATGCAGGGGACTTGTGTGTTGGTTTTTGGTGTTGTGTGGTTTTGTGGTGGTTTTTGTTTCCTTTTAGTGGTCAGGTATTTAGGTATTCTTTATTCTTGTAGGTATGGTTGGAGTCAGTGATCTACAAGGTTCTTTCTAACCACAATTATTCTGTGATTCTGTATGTAATCATTTCAGGGCTTTTGGTTCTGTTTCCCCACTTCAGAATATAGACAAAAATGGGTCCATAGCCATCTTTGAAAATCAAAGTCCTGACTTCAGCCTGTATGCAGGCTGCATGGATGAATCCTGGCAGGAGAGAAAAACCTTACCTGACTGAACAAGTGGTGAATTTAGGGCCACTTGCATGACATTGAAGGTAAAGTGTTTGACAGAAGTCTTGAACAGAAGAGAGCTTCTGACTGAAAGAAGTCAATCATGCTTTTACCACTGATTTTAAGGACTCAAAATTTCATGCTAAAATGTTCCTCAAATGAAGGGAGCTGCATTTGGTAAAAAAACCAAACCAAACCCAAACAAAATACATGTTTGACATTTGAGAAGTAAAATATTTTACCTTCCTGCCAAGCTCTATTTCTGACTGTCTTGTAGCATTATATATATATCATATAGACAGGAAAAGTAAATTTAGGAAGTCTGCTTAAAAAACTATAATTCCTTGATATGTAGAGTAATAATAAAACCGTGAGAGTTTCATATTTCTATTTTATGCCTAGTGACTAACACAAAGGAAATTACCATTCCTTTAACTTCAAGTAGAGTGCCTTAGCAAAATATATTCATTCATCCATCCAGTTTTACAAATGCAGGTCTTATGAAATATCTCTGAAGTGTGTCTTGAAGCAAATATTTGTATCATTTTTTTTTAGTTTTCCGAGAGCTCTGAATTTTAGAGGTAAGTTCTAGAGACGTGGCTTCTTTGCTTCAGAAGGGAATGTGAAAATAGGCATATAAAGAGGAACGGATGGGTTTGAAGTGAATAAACAAAATAATAGTGTGCACTCTCCAACTGTGTATCTTCTTGAATTTTCACATGTTCAAAATGGGCTTATTTTCCTTTGCTGCTGGTCTCTACATGGCTGTCACTGTTGATATGGTCTGGCCAAGACCAGAGGTAGTGCTGATGTGATATTATAAGAGCCGTCCTCTTGAAACTTATTCCCCAAGCAGAACCATGACACTCTCAAAGGCTTCTTGAAACTTCCTCTTGAGAGGATTTAATTCCAGCATTTTAGATGAAGAAAATTTGAATATGAGCCAGAGAACCCTCTGCATTTCAAGGGTTTTCTTATATTTAAAACTATAAATCTTTTTAAGTTCATCTCTTACTGATGTACCAGTACACTTTCATGAGAACTATGGTGAGTTACACTGTGAAAATATTCCCCTATTGCAATGCAAGTTGTAATGTTTCCTTTGAAAACAGCTTGGTTTAGGGATAGCTAAGGATGAAAACTGTATACTTAATATATAAAAGCTGGAACATAAACATAGCTCACTTACCTGCTATGCTAAGAGCAGAGAGTAGGCATATGTAGAGAGATGGAGTGAACAGTGAGCTAGGGGACAGTGAAACTAAATTGCTCCAGGTAAGCATCCGTCCTTTGACATATTGTTGATAAACTCTTGTATATCTGTCTTCTGGGAAAACATAGAGGCAAAATGCATATTTCCATTCTCCATTTAATGTTTTTAGTGACTGACTTTGGGAGTGGTTTGGTGTTTTGTTTGTTTGGGTTTTTTTGTTTGGTTGGTTGTTTTTTTGTGTGTGTGTGTGTGTGGTTTTTGTTTTTTTTTTTGTTTTTTTTTTTAATGTATTAATAACTGCAAATAGTATTTGAATTTGGAGAACGCTTAGGGGAAAGGCAGCTGACAAATTTTAATCAAGAAACCACTTGCATAACGAAGGAAACAATAGAGCAACTGAAGAGAGGCAACACCATCTGGAGAAAAAGATTGATAGCTTATTGAGAAGGCAAGGGTCTGTGAAAAAGAGATGTCTCTGAGCTACATAATTAACTTGGAATTTTATTTCTTTATGGTGTGTGGGTTGTGGGTTAGTTCCGAGACTGATGGAACTCATGCAATGCTCTCTGAAGTCTGGGAGAAGAGATATATGTGGCTTAAAACAAAGCCAGGCTGTTTTCTTTATTTCCATTTCCTGGAAACATATTTCTTTATTTGAATTTCCTGGAAACAAAGTCAACCGAAATTACTTTGTGTCAAGTTTTCAATATCTGCATAATTTTACATCTCTCTTGGGCTTGATGGTTCCAATCAATCTCATGATTTAGCAAATGTCGCAGCTGTTCTTCCTGTTTGTCATAGCCTACTGACCTGTAGCAGCAGGTCAGTACCAAAAAGAAATTATTTGGCTATTCCAAAAAAATTAATTCTTCAATATAAGTCAAAATTGCTATTTTTTGTGTCCCTATTCAAGTCTTTTTCTCATATTGATCATCACTTTAATGGGCTGTACTACACTCTGTGAAGCCTCTCCAAGACATAAGAACTTAGTTTCAATAATTATGGGGGGAGAAAGGAATTGGTGCCATCAAATTATCATTCTGATGTTTCTTTCTCCTTTTCATTAATGTAGAACAGATATTTGCAAGAATAAAATGCTCTGTGAGAGACAGCTAATTTTCATCAGAAGTAATCTAGTCTTTCCAGGAGCATAGTAAAGATGTTTTTACAGAATGACATTAACTGTTGCCTATCTAAGTATTTTCTCTCTCCTGTTTTTCTGAAGTGACTTTTGTGAACTGTGTTAAATAACCACTTTTTTTTTTTTCACATCTTGATTTCTCACATATGGATATTTTTTGCTTTTGAGATTTGAAATGTGACATTTGTAACAAAATTGCATCTCCCATGGTGAAAGACAGATGAAAACCACATTCTGTCGTTGTGGTGCTGAGTCTACACAAAAGTATAGTGTATATAGGCATATATACACTAGTGTATGTTAGGCATATAGTATAGTGTATATTAGGCATATATTCACAGTGCTGCTTTAATATTTAATTCCATTAAAGTTGATTTGGGGAATCTTTTATGTTTGAGCATTTTCCTTGGGTTTCTAGCAGTGTTACTACAGTGTAGTAACAAGAACACAAAGCTGAAAAAACAAAAGTGCACTGATTGATGGAAGGAAATAGAAGAATAACACGTTCTTATAACTACAGTGGGAACTATTTAGCCTTGTAAAAATGTGTGAGAATCTGCACTAGGTAAAAACTGTTGTGTACATTTCTGGGTATGAGAATATAGATTAAATCGTTTTTGGTAGAAATGTTTTTCACTGAAATGGGATCACTAGAGTTACAAGCCTGTGTAACAGTAAAAATCAGAAGCTTCAGCTGAGTTTAATGGAGAGTATCTAATTTCCAGTTTCTGTGCTGGGTGGGAAATTGCTCTGCTGTGTTAGCATAGAGTTGACGTAAGATAGTGGAGAATAAGCCTGACAGATTTTATTCAAGTTCCGTCTATTGCTACATGAGAAACAGATCTAACAAACCATCAGAAATAAAATCTCTTGGAAATCCTTTAGGCTGTTCAAGGTAGCAGTTCCTTACTAGAAAGCATGCTTTTATTTCTTGCACAAGCAAATGTGACTTTTGTGTTTTGGACCTAGACTTCATCTGTAACAGCTAAAACATCAACTCTGTATTTCTCCCCAGCCTGGAGACACTCTCCTATTATCATGCCCTTGTTGAAAACCACCTGTGTTTTATCATCCCCCACTAGCCTATTCCACTGCTGCATAACCAGTCACAGGGAAAGAAAACAGGAAAATAAGTGGTGATATCTTGTCTGTTTAAAAAGCAGGTTCACTGACAGCTTTCTAGTGATAATAATCAGTGAATTTTAGTGTGATAGAGAAAGATAGTAGGAGCTCTGAATGAGTCCACTTAGCTAAAATGAGAAATGGTCTCCGAGTGTGAAGTAAACAGCTGACAATACAACTCTGTAAAAAGACAGTAAAATCCAAATACACAGGGAGACTAAGGAGTCCATTCACCTGCATACATAGTGTCCACTGATGTAGTCACTCCATAACAGAAGGGCATTAGGTTGGTCAGGCAGGACCTACCCTTGGTGAATCCATGCTGGCTGGCTGGAATCACCTCCTTGTCCTTAGCAGAGCTTCTAGGAGATTCTGTTCTGTGACCACCCCAGACACAGAGGTGAGCCTGACAGATCAGTAGCTCCCAGGATGGTCCTTTGTAAATTTTTTTTTAAAATAGGTGCAACATTTCCTTTTTACCCATCACTGGGGACTTCACCTGGCTGACAGGACTGTTCAGTATGATGGAGAATGGCTTGATTTCAGTATAACTATCTCACTTTAGCCCCAAGCAAAAAGCAAAAGTTGAGTTGGGCTGTGTGTGGGTGTGTAAATGAGGACACAGGAAAAACAAATTAAGGTCTTACAAAACAAGTGATTAAGCACAGCTGGTGCTGGCCTTGATGGAGAGAGTAAAATGAGAGGAAGGGGGTGCCTTAACCTTTCTGATCTCACTCTCACCAGCAGTGTGTCAGGCCTTTTCCATGGCAGAACCTGCTAGCCCAAGGCTATCTCTGTGGCTGTGTTACCTGCTTGCTTACAGGTATCTTTTTATTCGCTGACCTTGAGAATTTAAGTGCTTTTGTTCTGAAAAAAAAGATCTTTCTGCATGGGTTTTACTTTGAGTTCAAAAAAGTGGGGTACAGATGGTACTTACTCCTTCATATGAAGACTCTTAAATACTATAATATTTAAGAGTGATGCACAGATACAAGTCTCTTTCCTTTCTTCTTCCTTCACAGATATGCTGAAACTAGAATTACAAAAGGTCCTTATGCAGGCCATGCAAGGCAAAGGAAAAGTGGCAGGGATTTCAAAACTTGCTCCCTACCTCCTCCTTCCCTGCACACCACCCACCCATGCAAATGCTTGTTTGCTTGCCCACAAGCCTGTTGCAATCTGGTTCTTGCTGAAAAATTTACTTTTATTTTTCACGGGTATCTTCAGAAGATCTTGGGAAGGCACCTTCCTTTGTAATTTGCCCGATGGGTAATTTCTGGGTATGTTAGCACTGTAGATCAGGAAGGTGATGGAAATTAGAACTTGTGTTTTGTTTGTGTTATTGTGAGGTGAATCGTGAAAGCCCTTCAAATTTTAAACCATTTCAGCCCTTCTGCTGTAAATGGAACACTGATTTTCCATTAGAGGAAGGCCTGTGGAAAGATGTAATCACACGTTTAGTGATTCAAAGATGTTTTGCACGCAGGATAGCTAGTGACTGAAATGTCAATTCCCCTAAAACCTAAAGAAGAGCCACTTCTAATGCTTGGGTGGTTTCCATATAAAATTGATTCATAAAAAACATTAATAAGGGCCAGGCTCAGAGGCAGCCAGCATCGCTGAAAGGTAAGTGCAAGCAAAATAGCTGGCTCAATTAGGAGAATTGCTCTGTGTTTTTTCTTTGAGAAATCTGACAATTATTTCACACTGCTGTTTTTAGGCAGATAATAAAAGTGGAACACTGGGTTAATGAAAGCAGCCTGTGCAAGCTGAGCATTATAGAATATTCACCCAGCATATGCATGGTAGGCTATATGTCTGAGGGAAACACATGCAATCCACCTGCTCCTCAACTATGCCTTAGATTTTTGCCCGAGAAGAAAATCTGGCTCTATTGGCAAAACAGAAAAAGCAATTGGAAACAACTTATCTCTTAATCTGCTCTTTACTTCCTAAATTCCTTGAGTTTAATTTAGAGGCAAGAGAGCACTGATGCTGTCCTCTGAACACAGAGTGGCAAGCTATAGGGAGGGAGGAATTTGACATATGAGCTGGTATTCACAACAGTGTCTGCAAATGGTCTATATGTTTTTTTCTAGGCTGCAATTCCCTGTAAGCTTTTTAAGGAGAAAAAAAAAACAACAACCAAACCTCACACCTGAATTTTGCAGCTCTGTTGAGCACACTTTAGTAGGCAACACAGAGTCTTGAAGGTTTCTCTGTTTGAAAGTCTTGCAGGTTGCATCATTGGTTTGGATGCATAAGAGTTGAAGGGACATCTGTGGGCAAAGTAAGTTTTATAATTGTAGAATCTCAGTTTCAGATATTAGGGACAACATGTAGATGTTTCTACATCCAAATGGTTGCAGTTTTTGCTAATGTAGTCAGAAGAGCAAACTCAGCAACACAAAATATCAAAATATGTAGTTAATATTAAAAGTGGAATGTTGAATTGGAGAAAACAGTGTTTATCAGAACTGACTGTCATTAGTACAAGAGGGATCTTGCAGAGCTGTTCACATCTTTATCAGATGTTATTAAACATGATGGTCTGGTTGCAGCCTCTGTTTTAGGTAGTCCCATAATTCCTGCTTGCTGGAATCATAGAATCATAGAATCATAGAATAGGCTGGGTTGGAAGGGACCTCAGAGATCATCGAGTCTAACCCTTGATCAATTACCGCCACAGTCACTAGACCATGGCACTGAGTGCCATATCAAGTCTCTTTTTAAATGTCTCCAGGGACGAAGAGTCCACCACCTCCCCAGGCAGCTCGTTCCAATGTCTGATCACCCTTTCTGTGAAAAATTTCTTTCTAATATCCAATCTGAACTTCCCCCGGCACAATTTAAGACCATGCCCTCTTGTCTTACTGAGAGTTGCCTGGGAAAAGAGACCAACCCCCGCCTGGCTCCATCCTCCTTTCAGGTAGTTGTAGAGGGCAATGAGGTCTCCCCTGAGCCTCCTCTTCTCCAGGCTGAACAGGCTTGGAGATCTCATGAGAGAGAAGATCTTTCCACCCACCCTATTTCTGTTCCTTCTCCCTGAGTATTCTCCCTCATGGCTGTGATTCCTTTCCTAAATCAGTATGTTACAATTTCTGCGTGATGAGGAAAAAGATAAGTGGGGATTGTCTCAGTCTCCAAGGTTACAGTGAAGCACTGGCTTAAATGAGATAGTTCATGTGCTGGAAGTGAAGCTGGAAGGACCTTGCTGAACTTGACTGTGTGGGGCATAGCAAGTGGCCATCAGGTCTGGGGAGTATTTGCATGAGTGGAAGCAGAGAGCTTTCTGTGTAGCTTCTCCAGCTCTCGAGGCCTAATGTGGATGAATTAGAGACTCTGGAGAAAAATGGAAAATCTTCTATATGAAATATAATTTCTCCTAGAATGAACAGATTAAGGCTTGATTAATTCATGCTGATTGTCAGCTTAATGAAGAATGTAAAGATCACAGGGAAAAAATGATCTCTCTCTCTGACTTACAGGGTCTGATTAGAGCAGTCATCTGGAAAGCATAAGCTGGGATGGTACTTCTCTATTTCCAAGAATAGATTAATAACTAAATTGCTTGTTCTGTTATAGCCTTTTTAAACAGCTACGCTTCCTCTTCAGTTATTACACTCTAGGTATTGTATGAGTGTATTTTCAAGGGCTGCTGCTCAGTCTACAGATAAGCATTTTTTCCAGTTAAAAATGGTACTGATTAGCCAATGTGTAAAGGATACATTGGAGGCAGCTGCAGTCTCTCTGTAGTGTGGGGGCAAGTAGAAAGGGGGATGTCAAGGGAGCTGGGGTTCTTCTTCCTGCCCCATCAGAGAGACAGAGATTCTTATCATAGAATAGTTTGGACTGGAAGGGACCTTAAAGATCAACTAGTTCCAACCCCCCTGTCAGGGTCAGGGACACCTCCCACTTGATCAGGTTGCTTCAAGCCCTATCCAGCCTGGCCTTGAACACTTCCAGGGATGGGGTGTTCATAACCTTTCTGTTCAACCTGTTCCAGTGTCTCACCACCCTGACAGTAAAAGATTTCTGCCTAAAGTCTCATCTAAATCTATCCTTTTCCAGTTTGAAACTGTTACCCNTATTTCTGTTCCTTCTCCCTGAGTATTCTCCCTCATGGCTGTGATTCCTTTCCTAAATCAGTATGTTACAATTTCTGCGTGATGAGGAAAAAGATAAGTGGGGATTGTCTCAGTCTCCAAGGTTACAGTGAAGCACTGGCTTAAATGAGATAGTTCATGTGCTGGAAGTGAAGCTGGAAGGACCTTGCTGAACTTGACTGTGTGGGGCATAGCAAGTGGCCATCAGGTCTGGGGAGTATTTGCATGAGTGGAAGCAGAGAGCTTTCTGTGTAGCTTCTCCAGCTCTCGAGGCCTAATGTGGATGAATTAGAGACTCTGGAGAAAAATGGAAAATCTTCTATATGAAATATAATTTCTCCTAGAATGAACAGATTAAGGCTTGATTAATTCATGCTGATTGTCAGCTTAATGAAGAATGTAAAGATCACAGGGAAAAAATGATCTCTCTCTCTGACTTACAGGGTCTGATTAGAGCAGTCATCTGGAAAGCATAAGCTGGGATGGTACTTCTCTATTTCCAAGAATAGATTAATAACTAAATTGCTTGTTCTGTTATAGCCTTTTTAAACAGCTACGCTTCCTCTTCAGTTATTACACTCTAGGTATTGTATGAGTGTATTTTCAAGGGCTGCTGCTCAGTCTACAGATAAGCATTTTTTCCAGTTAAAAATGGTACTGATTAGCCAATGTGTAAAGGATACATTGGAGGCAGCTGCAGTCTCTCTGTAGTGTGGGGGCAAGTAGAAAGGGGGATGTCAAGGGAGCTGGGGTTCTTCTTCCTGCCCCATCAGAGAGACAGAGATTCTTATCATAGAATAGTTTGGACTGGAAGGGACCTTAAAGATCAACTAGTTCCAACCCCCCTGTCAGGGTCAGGGACACCTCCCACTTGATCAGGTTGCTTCAAGCCCTATCCAGCCTGGCCTTGAACACTTCCAGGGATGGGGTGTTCATAACCTTTCTGTTCAACCTGTTCCAGTGTCTCACCACCCTGACAGTAAAAGATTTCTGCCTAAAGTCTCATCTAAATCTATCCTTTTCCAGTTTGAAACTGTTACCCCTCATTCTATCACTACACTCCCTTATAACGAGTACCTTTCCATCTTTCCTGTAGGTCCCCTTTAAGTACTGGAAGGCCACTGTAAAGTTTCATCAGAATCAACTAAGGTCTCCTGTCTTCCATAGCAGGAATGACCATCTAATATTTCCTGTTACTTCTTGTTGGCTTCTGTCAGTGTCCTGCCTGAGGAAACTGTTAACTGTGCCTCTGCCTGAAAGATAGACAAAGTGTAGGTGTAAGATGATGATATTCAGTGTCCCATACCATTTCCATGCCCCTGTCTTTTTTTCCCAGAAACATTGTTTTCTTCTAAATCTGCATTATTAGAGCTCTCTTTGTGTGTTGTGACGGTGCCCAGATGAAAGTTTATTTATGCTTTCTGCTTTCAGTGCTGTTGTAACTCTGTTTTGGTGGTGTCAACAGACAGAGGCAAACCAAAACTACACTTGACAACTCTGTGGTTCAGTGCAGATCCAGATCTGGTCTCTATGTATACTTGTCATCATTTAAAGTTTATGTAGCTAACAGTTATCCTTGATATGCTACCTAAGTCATAATATATATACTACTTATGCTTGAATTTTAGTTTTGACTTTACGTGTGTTGACTGAACAGGTATTTTTTAATACTATTTTGAGTTCTTTTTACTGATGGTCAGAAATAATCTTTTCTTTGCCTGCCTGTTTACCCAAGCTTTTGAAATTTGTTAGAGATTCTGTATCTTTCCATCTATGATCTGATTTAGCTGCCAACAGGATTTTTTCCACTGGCTTAATCTAAAACCAGATCAGGCCACTAGAGAACAAATGATAAATTACATCATAAGCTGGAAGCTACCACAGACGTTCATCGATAGTCACACGAATTTCTGCCTATGCAGGTTTTGCACTTTGGCATCCTTCCCTTGGTAATGCCCCCCATGGTACAGTGAAAGGTGCGTATCTAAAGCAACACTGGGTTTCACTGTCCCTCTGGGAGTTTATCTGGGGCGAGAGTTGAGTCCTTGAGGGAATTGCTGGACAAGGTTATATTGCTTCAGAGGTGCCTGGCCCTGAGCAGCAGGACTTCTCACTAGAGTTTCTTTTCCTTATATTTTGAGGCCACTGAATTGTCCCATGTCCTTTATTTTTCCTTTGCCTTGCTATCAGTAAAGATGAACATTTTAGCAAAACAAAAGCTGAAAATTAGATTTTTTTTTTAATCAATAGTTACTAGTTCTTCAGTACACTGAAATAGGCTTGCAAAAGCACATAATTTCACAATTCTTTACCAAACCAGAATATTCCTCAGTTTAAAGACATCTTTTGAGATCTTTCCATCTTTAAAATGTTCTTTAACCTATTAAGACCAGCTATTAAATGTTTTCCAACTTCAGCGAGTAAAAATATCATTGAATAAAATAAGTGAGTTTATTTTTTAGACTAAAAGCATGACTATTATCTTTCTTTTCCCAGGGAACATTTTCCCCATTATCTGCCTTGACAAACAACTAGTCTTACTAATAAATAATTCAACAGGAGACTCTGGGGCTGTCTGTACAAAATTATGGCATACATTAGCTGATGCCCTCACTAGGTAAGAGGTTCTTGGAGATTTAGCCTTGGCAAAGGCTAAAACCCTGGATGTCTCCTTAAAACCTGTCCCTTGAATTTTCAGGCCTCTGCACTTAGAAGCTGACTGCATCCAAACCAAGATGAAAAGGTGGTGTTGTGGTTTGGTTGCTTTGATTGGTTTTTTTTTGGTTTTTGTTTTTTTTTTTTTTTTGGTTTGGTGTTTTTTTTTTGTTTGTTTGTTTTGTTTTGTTTGTTTTTTCTTTTTAAATGTTGTTGTTGTGAGGTTATTTTTGTTGTTGTTTTCTGTGTTTGGGTTGTTGGGGTTTTTTTAACTTTTTCTTTGTTCCCCCCACTCCTAAAGCTTTGTTCTTTTGGAACTTGCTAAGGCTGTCTGAATATCATATTTTACAGAATTCTTCATCTGATTCAAGATGAATTTCCCTTTGAATTTTTTTTAGTCTGATTATCAGTCATTTGAATTCTCAGTGTCAACTGCAGACATATCTGAAAGCCTTTATTATATAGTTTTTTGAGTAGTGAGCTAAAGAACATATAAGATGGTCCTGTTGAGTTTTCAAATGAGTGTATCTTTTTAGCAGCTGGAAAGAAGATTCTGGAGTATGTAATCCCTTGAGGTGAGACCGTGGTAAAAAGAGGTTAGGAAACCTTAGAAAGTTGTTCATGTTTTGATTTTACAGGGCATGCAGACCTTCATGCATGCAGAAATATCACCTATTCCTTTCATTGTCCTACATACAAAAGTTGTGGTTAGTTTTCTCTGTTCTGGCCACTATGAAAATATTTGGGTGCTCCTTATGCTGTTTCTGCAAAGACACCTTGATGTAGAAAATACACTGTTGCTTTCCCAAATATTCACATGTGTAGGTGTGATGACTATTTCCTGCACTACAGATATCAGTAGAGCCACCTTGAACTAATGTTTGTTGAAAGGGAATGGAAAGTGGACTAAGAAAGGACAAAAAAGCTGCTATTTAGCAGAGAAATATTTTCAGAGTCACAGTTTGAAATTTGTCATGACTACTAATTTTGAGGGCAACTGTTATATCTAAGCAGATACTGAAGTGAGAATTTTCTGTTACTGTAGTTACCTGA
Organism: Chloroceryle aenea; assembly: GCA_013399075.1. Taxonomy (NCBI): domain Eukaryota; kingdom Metazoa; phylum Chordata; class Aves; order Coraciiformes; family Cerylidae; genus Chloroceryle; species Chloroceryle aenea. The sequence continues at coordinate 32,309 of VWZY01012673.1, read as the reverse complement.
GTGATGAAAGAAAATTGATTCTTAATACTATGAGCTCAAAAGCACTTTGCCAAATCACTGCTAGATATATAAGCTACAGTCTGAATGAAGATAGCAAAGAAAATTGCAAGAGAGCATCCCATAGCAACAAAGTCTATTAGTTTGCCATTTTTAATAAGATATATTCTTTCCTAAGTCATAAAATATAGAACCATAAAACATCATCTGTTTCCCTAGCTGGGACGAGATCCCATGTATGTATAATCTTTATCTGTGATTCTGCATAAAAAAAATAATATATTACTTATTTCCTCTTATATTTTATAATTCTTAAGGGCCCAAAACACAGAATCGGGACTTGGACATAATATACCCGATATCTGTAGCATAGGATATATCTTGTACCGGAAGACTTAAAAAGTATTAATGTATGTAGTTATGCACATGTATCTAGTTGCCACCTTGAGCCCCTTATACTAATTATCTAATAAACAATCAAGTCTCTTATAACTGAGATTCCACAATACATCTGAACATTTGGCCTTTGTCCCATCCTGACCCACTATCAGAGCAGGACCGGGAGTCTGCCAGCCAGGAGCTTGGCACACAGACTAAAAAGAAGCCCAGATATTTTTTTTGATTATAGATTTGAACCCATTTTTGAACTAAAATCTAAATGGAGCCTTATATGATTTTTCACAAAAATGATCTGAAATGTAGTATTCTGAGGAGTTTGGAATACCCCAGTACTCCATTTATGGTTTTCCAAGACAGGTCTCAAATATTTTCACGTGGAAACAATATAATTTTTAGTTAAAAAAAGAAAGGGCAAAAAAAACTTTAGTGATTTCACTTAAATAATCACTGAGTATCAAGTTTGTTGTGAAGAAAAAAAATCCGTCTTGACTAAAGTTCTGCATAAACTCTGCCCAATGTCATAATGTACTAATAAGATTTTTCTGATTTAGTTTATTTTTCTCTTTCCTATTTGCCTTCCTTTAATTATCCATCTACTTTGCTCCATTTGCTTCTCTTTAAAATATAGAGAAACTGGTTCTCACAGATAAAAAAACAGATCCCCATCCTTTCCCCAAGTCCTTTCCTTTATGGAGGGCTGTTGCTCAGTGATGTATGGATGGTTCTTGTTACTCCAGTCTTGCAGTTCTCTTCTGCTTGCCAAGTGGTAAAAAGTGTGGCTCTGGGAAGAGGGCCATCACACCGTCCACATAGCCAGAGCCTGCTGCAGCCTTCAGCAAGAAGACAACACAATTATTTTCTGTTTCTGAAAACTCTGTCACACAATGAATCCTTAGTGGAAAGAATAAAGAGCATAGAAAACAAATTACTTCTTTGCAAACACAGAAGGCTGGCCTGGCCTCTTCAGAACTTCTGCAACCTTCTGTAAGACGTTGGAGGACCAGTTGGCCCTGCTTTAACTGTAAAGGTACAATGGTGTTGAGAATAATCCTTGTCTGTGATTTACAACTGGAAAGCTTATACTGAGCCATACTACAGAAGGAGTGAGACAGCAGAACTGAAAATGAAGTTCTTCAAGAGAAAGGTTTGAATCTTGGATAAAGATGCCAGGTGAAGATAGGTTTATCCCCTTCAGATTAACTTCAAAATGTATTAAGATCAGGAAGTATGAAGTTTGGGGAAAAAAAAAAAAAAGAAAAAGAAAATTTCTTGCTTGCTGAGTGGGTTATGCTCATTGATTATAGAAAGTAAGCCTGGTAGAGAGATTCTTTTAACAGATGCTAGGGTATTCATTGTCTGAGTTTGTGAGAGAGGCAAGATAAGCCTCTTAATCTCTTCTGAGAACCAAAATATTGACAAAACTATTTTAAAAAAGCTGAAGCTTAACAGAAAATAACAAAGGGCATGCTTGGACACTGATTGTTTCAGAAGATACAGTTGTGACCCCTCACAAAGGCAAGATAGGGACAAAAGAGAGACTACCTTATAAATAATTAATTAGGAATTTAGATCTGACTTCAGTCTGTACATGAAGCTTCCAGTAATGTTTGCAAAGGTTTGCCCTTAAAGCAGATACACAGCTCCTTAGAGTTAAAATAGAAATAGTTGAGAGGGTAAGAAATGCATGAAACTTCCATTACAGTAATGACTAATAAGTGACCTAGGCTCTATTATGCAGAAAATAAATATGCAGTAGAGTTCTTTCAGACATTAATTGTTATGTTATTGCTATTGTTCTAGCAAACACAAATAGGCAAAAAAAAACCTGCGAAATGAAAATTAGCCTTGATAAATGTATTCTGTGATCTGTGTCAGTGCAGAAAAACATATTTTGGATGAATGCAAATCTCCTCATCTGTCTTTAGAAATTGAGACTGACATACTCTCTGACCCTTTTCTTAATAAGAGCAATAAAAAAAAAGTGTTGTTCTGGTAAAGTCTCTCTCTGGAAGATCCAGATCACTTGAAGCTGTGCCATCTCCACTCCAAAATGAACAGATGAGAGAAGGTGCTTGATTTTGTTACATTTTTAATCTAGTGCCTTTTCTTAATAGATGGAAATGTCCTGTTCACTCTCTTTTTGAGGACTGCTTCTGCCAAAAGTGGGAAGGATGCTCCAAAATTACTAGCCTTGTATCAAACTTTTTAAAGGTTAACTACACATCTGCATTAAATTCTCCAAAAACCCAGTCCTTGCTCTCCTGTGATGCAAGAGGACTTAAGCTCTTAAAACCACCATCAAGTGCTTTGGTTTGTGCTTTTACAAATTCTACCTAAATCTTCTAAGTAAATTCTGAAGATCCCCTCTTAGTTTCAAGCTCAATCTGAAGGTACTGAAGCTCTGACTTTTCTAAAGAAAGGTAGTTAAGTTTGCTCCAGACGTGCTCAGAAGATCTCTCTAGTGCTGTGGGAAGATGCTGTGCTGGTGATGTCAGCAAAATTTTGAGACCTTATGTATTAAGGAGTTAACAGGGGAGTGCATTGCCATAGAAGGGCAACAAAGTTGGTGAATGGTCTGGAGCACAAGTCTTGTGAGGAACAGCTGATAGGGACCTGGGGATGTTTAGCCTGGAGAAAAGGATGCCTTTTCACTCTTGACAACTCCTTGAAAGGAAGTTGTAGCCAGATGGGGTTGGTCTCTTCTCTCAAGGAACAAATGATAGGACAAGAAGAAATGACCTCCAGTTGTGCCAGTAGAGGTTTAGGCTGGACATTAGAAAAAGATTTCTTCCCTACAAGGGTTGTCAAACCCTGGACCTGGCTTCCCAGGGAAGTGGTGATATATACTCATAACATACTGATGATATACACATTGCTTTTTGACAGAATAATAATTAAAGATTAAACAAAGCAAAAATAAAATAAAAACCCCAAACAAAAACAACCCAACCAGAAACACACAAAAAACCCCACGAGACCAAACCAACCAAACCAACCAAAGAATAAATGTATGTTTTCTCTTCTTCCTTGCTTAAACTACATCCTTTTTACAACAGCCACGTTGTCATTGTGATTATACAGCTTAAGTGCTGACTTTCTGAGTTAGGCAGAATATCCCTAAAAATAACTGTGGCGTTGTTCCAGTTTGAGTGTTTTTAGAATTCTCTCAAAGACACATTCCTTGAAAGATATATCCAGATTACAGGAGGAAGAGGTGAAAACATATGTTTGGGAAATATCATCTTCAAAAGCTAGGAACAGCCTTTGCTAAATCCTGTTGCTTATGTGTATAAAAACTGGGCTCTTATTATTTTGTAACTTGCATCATACATAAAAATATGAAAATTGGTATTTGCCTGTTAACGGGGTAGGTGACTCTAAACGGTGTGACCTTAAACTCAGACATCCTTTTTCAAGCTTTCTGCTGTGTAATTTGAGAAATTAAATTCAGAAGTACCCTGACATTTTATGTCTCAAAATCAACTTAGACCTTGGAGGTCTAGGGAGTGAGTCAGACCATAGGTGCTGCCATAAACAAGTAGTAATGTGAATGCCACACTCATGTAACAGAGATTCCTCTCCTCACTTTAGCTGCTGTTTGAAATTAACTGGTTTGCTTGTGTGTTTTTTCTCTAGCCTGGGTGGAATGTGAGAGCACAAATTAGGTACAGATACTTCATACTATGTAAAACTCATTTCTTGAGTGAGTCCTAGGCACTGTTCCTGGACTTCATTCGCTACAGTGGCAACTCTACAAACTGAGGCTTATAATGGCTAGAGGGATTAGAAGATATTTGTTGAATTATTTGAATTACCTGAAAGCATTTAATCAGATATTATCTGGCTATTATGATTTATTTAGTCATTAAATAGACCATTCATCTTTTAAAAGTTAAATTGCCCATTTTTTCCCCTGCACACAGCTACACCAACTCCTTCTATACCATTAATAAAGCTGTAGATACAAGTAAAAGCAAAGCTGTGCAATTCTATTAGTCAACATTTAAATTGCAAAATTACTTCAGTGGCTGTGCTGCTCATACTGGGAGTAAGAGTGTACAGGAAGTGACCATGGAAACAACTTCTCTGTATTTCTCTTGTAGTTATAGACCATCTCATTAATTTTTAAGAACAATGATGGCAGTGTTCAAGGCTCTTGTCTTTTGGTTATCAACATGGCTGGTGCATACTTTAGAAATCACTAAATAACAATCCAAGTGCTTCTTGCTTGCTTTAATCTTTTCTCCAGCTGAAAAACCTTTGATTCCAATATATAATGAAGAAGGCTTAAAGCTCTGTGTCGTTCTTCTTCTGGGGAGATGCCTTTAAAAGTTTAAGTGATCTTTAATGTTTGATATCATATTCACTTCCTGACAATAATGGTGGTTTGAAATGCCTTTGGAATTGTCTGAGACAAGCCTGTGATGCTCACTGGTGGTTTTTTGCCTGCTAGAGGCTACTCTTTTAAACACCACTACTACTCCTGAGAGATCTGTGAGGACAGTGTTGGTAGTAGTGTGCATAGTCCTTGAAGCAATCACCTGGCAGCTCCTACCTTCTGGCAAGCTGTGTGTCATGGTTTAGGGTCAGGGCAGCCCCTTAGACCTGTAACAGACACTCTCCGTTAACCCCCCTCCCCTCCCAATGGGGAAGAGAAAGGGAGTAAGGGAGAGAGACTTAGCGATTAGAAAAGGAAACTAGAACAGCTTTAATGAAAATTAAAATAATAATGGAATATATACAAAACCAGTATTGAACACCACCACCCTCTTCCCCGATGGCAATTACATCGCTGTCACCACTGATGATGTTGAGCAGGCACTGGGAGACTCCCAGACTGTGCTCAGTGGCAGAGGGGAACTGTGTTCAGGAGCTGGATTTTGGTACTGGACTCAGGAACACACAGACTGGGATCGAAGGCAGAATGCACAGAGTGTCCCTAGGATACTGGCCATTGAAGAAGTGAGGAAGAAGCTGGAAGAGCCAAGCTGATCAGGGGCTTGACCCTCCTGATGCCTCAGCTCTATACTGAATAATGTATATTGGATGGAATCCCTCATTGATCAGTTTGGGGTCACCTGCCCTGTCCACTCCTCCCTTCAGATGTGGCCTTTCACTTTCTGCACCCTCCCAGTGCAGTACACAAGATCCAGCAGTGGCCTTGGTCTGCACACCTGTCCTTGGTAGTAACTCTAAACACGGGGTGTTATCACTGCCAGCAGCAGACACAGTCTCTGAAAACAGACTGTTGACTTCAGAAAGTGCAGTTAGTTAGAGCAACTGACCTGAAAAGTAAAATCACTGAAAAGAATTAGTTCTATTCTCACTCAAACCAGGACAATGTGTGAAATGCATCAGAATTTTTTAAATTCTCCGAAATTTGCTTTCTCATTTCACACTTGATATGATGAATTGCAAGTTTAGTGTCATGTTGCTCCAGCTATTAAGTTTCATGATGCATTAGTTGTGCCTGAGTGATGCGTTCCTTCTGTCTGTGAACCCTTAAGCAGAAGGGATAGGAATCTCCTAGCTTTCCTCGCTATTCCTTTGTGTCCTGCAAACCACAGACTGCCTCAACTCTCATGCTACTCTCTGTGCTGGTTGCTTTGGCCAGTAATATTACCTGGCCAGTAACAATACCTGACCACTGTGAAGAAAATGGAAATAATACAGGCTGTATTTCTGAAGGATGCATGAGAGACCTTCTTGCTCTTGGCAAGTCTGTGGAATGAGGCTGGAGCCTGATGGTGTTTGTTCTCTTCTCCCAAGGAACAAATGGCAGGATAAAAAGAAACAGCCTCAAGTTGTGCCAGGGGAGGTTTAGGCTGGGTATCGGGAAAAATTTCTTCCCTGAAAGGGTTCTCAAGGGCTGGACTAGGCTGGCCAGGGCATTGGTTCAGTCCCTGTCCCTGAAGGGATTTGAAAGCTCTGTAGATACGGTGCTGAGGGACATGGTTTAGTAGTGGCCTGGCAGTGCAGGGTTAACAGTTGGACTTGATGATCTTAAAGGTCTCTTCCAACCTAAATGATTCTATGAAATGAAAGCTTTTTCTACAGCGACTGTTTTGTGGTATAATATACTCATGAATGAATAACTAGAAGTTGTTTGAAAGCAATTTTATGTAATAAAAAAAAACTCCTTTAAGAATACATTCGTAGAGTCGAAGGGCAAGAGTAAATAGAGTCAAGTATTTGAAATTTAAAGTGTCTTCATGGTATCTGTAGGGTTACAGCATATATAGTGGGTTATTACAGATGCAAATTGAGTGTCTAGGAAATTGTTTCTCCATCCTTCCTGCTGTTAATTAGTTGGCAATCTTTTGCATGAGTCCCATGCTAAACAATTACTTTGTTCTTCCCTTTTCTTTCATGGTCTTGGTTATTTCACTTCCAAGTAACTACAACAATTTAGAAACTGCAGTACTGCGTTTATAGTAGCAAGAATTATTCAAATAGTACAAATTTAGAAATGGAAATGTCCTGGAATGGGAGAAAACAAGTTTTTCCTTATCTTCAGATGGAACCTCTTGTGTTACAGTTTGTGCCTGTTGCCCCTTGTCCTGTCCCTGGGCACCACTGAAAAGATTCTGGCCCCATCCTCTTGACACCTGCCCTTTAGATTTTGGTCAGCAATGATCAGATCTCCTCTTAGTCTTCTTCAGGCTAAACAGCCGCAGGGTTCTCAACCTTTCCTCAAAGAAGAAAAATTCCAGTCCCCGCATCATCTTCATAGCCCTTGGGTTCAAGTGTCTGACTTCACCCATGCCTCTATTCACAGTGGACTGAGCTGTGGGTACACACTTTTCTCCTGCATGGCCCCATCCTGACATGGATGGCTTCCATGGATGGTCTTCTGGCTTGCTCAGCTAGGAGGGAATTATAGAGGGTTCAGCACAGCCCTGGCATATGTGGAGAGCACCTGAGCAAGCCTCATGCCCCTTTATGTGGGGAAGTAGTCTTCAGAAAGCTGGTACCATGAATGTTTTTTCTGTCCCTGAAAGCAGAGAGAGTGCTGGCTCTGGGAAGAGCTGCTGTCAGACCCATCTGCAGAAACAGATGTGAAGTAACATTTTCCAAGTGATTTTTGGAGTCCACGTGACACAGAATTACCGTCTGAAGTCACTTTTGAAACTGTTCCCTCATAGTTCTTCTGCTAACAGGACTCCTGTCTGCATATTTATTATGGAAACACTGCCTACTCGTGCCAGTATATGAGGCTGTGTCACAAGCACTGTGCCTGCTTCATCTCTTGTCTCTAGGGACTGTGATCCATGTGTGGCCAGAGACAGTGGCTGAGAGTTCAGGCTTGACCTTTATTTATTTGTTTGCAAAAGCAGTTTGAAGTTTACTGTGGCCTTTGGATGTGCCCCAGCTACTTAACCTTAACTACACTGATGGAAAGCTCTCCTGACCAGGACACAGAAGCAGTCCCAGGAGAGAACTCTGTTGTGATTGCTTTGATTGCTGTTAATGTTCCAATATTTAGGTGGGATTTAATGGTACTAGGGTTTTGTTGCGTTTTTTGTTTGTTTGTTTGGGTTTTGGTTGGTTGGTTGGTTGGCTGGTTTTGTTTTTTGTAGTTGTTGTTGTTTTTTTCCCTTGTGTTTGGAAGTCCTCTTTCTCACTTGGCCTTCTTGTGGGTGGCTGTTTAAATTCAGATGCAACAGAAAGCTGCCAGACCAAAGTGACTGTTGTTTAACTGCGTGCTGGTAACTGCATCTCCTGTTCTTCCTTCTGGTGTGTGTTTTAAACTTCTCTCGTGTTGTCTTATTTTTTAATCCTGAAAGTTCAGACTATAAAGTTTGGATCCAGCAGGAACAGCAGCCAAGTCGCATTGAGTGCCATCTCCCCATGATATTCTGACCCCTGTGTTAAACCATTGGTGTTGCAAGTGTTTTGAAAGTTCAGGTCCTTTCCATCACAGTTGTGTACAATCTAGGAAACAAAAGAAAAAGCCTAGTTTCACAGGTGAACAATTTAAAACATACTTTTTGTGTAGCTGTTCTGAGCCAAATCCCCTGTCAGAGGTCAGTTTCAAGCGTTTTGGTTTTGTGCAGCTACAGCCTGTGCACAGCACAACAGCTATTTCCAAACAGTTTGGTGAGAATGTGCCTCTTTCTGCCCTCTGTCAGAAGTATTAGTAATAAAAATAACGCATAATTATGAAACAATTATCGCTAGAGCAGCAGTCATGTGATAAAGCATTTTAAAAGCCTGTGAACAATCTGCTACTTAGCACTTTTCTGAGGCTTTCTGTGTATTCTGCATAGTTTTCTGCAGCTTAGCTGTTAAAAACCTTTGTGTTCTGGTTGTACTTTGCTCTGGAGGGTTGATGTGGTCCCAGAGCCCAGCAGCCAGGTCCCCACTTCTTACAGCCTGTCACTTTATGAGTTCTGAAAGGTGTTGCCTTTATCCCCCCAAAGTATCCATTTGACTGGTACATTCTCCTATGAAACAGCTGCTTGCTTCTGATTGTGAAAATTGTCAGGAACCAGTGAGCAGACCCAAAACCATTTTTATGCTTTTCCTGTATTGTCATACAATTATGAGGTCTGGGGTGCTGTAACTTCAGTTACTGGGGACATTTGTCCTCTGTTTTCTGTTGGATGAGATCATCAGCAGTTAACCATCTGTGCTTCACTGGGTAGCCTAAATTCATATAAATTAATTATAATTTAATAATAAGTAATACTAAATTAATGTAAATAATTTCATACATGACTCACAACTGCTGGCATGCATGCTGAACAAACTGAGGGCCATGAGGTGTGTGATGTCTAGTGAGAATAAGTTATAAATCCAGTGACTTCTTAAATCATACTGTTATTAATGATAATGAATAGATTTGTTTGCACAGTCCAAAAAAAGGTCTTGGGCATATTTTTCCCCCTCTCTGGGACTGATTTTTCTTCTGATGCTGACCCTTTTCTTTGACTCAACCTGTGCTTTTGTCATACATAACAGCCTTAACAGTTTCCTCAGTATTTCTGTTTATCTGAGGATTTGTATAAAATATATTTGGCCCTTTTCCTAAGTCCGTGAATAACCACTGTATCCTTTATAACTTGTTCCTCTCCAACATCTAAGGGATCCGCATTCCTTTGGCATTAAACAAAATCCTCTCTAGTCCCTGGAACTGCTTTTTAAATCGATAATGCTGCTGAGGCATTTGCTTCTCTGACCACCCTAGGAATTTGATTCCTCAGACTCTGGTCCTCACTAGGGGCTCTGGCAATCATAATTCATGTACTCTTTAAGACCATACATTTGACTACTGGTTTCTTTTAATGCAACACAAGGTGTATTGATCACATTTCTGGAACACTCCATAGACCATGTGCATGTAATTACTGAATTTCCCTTGGTTTGGGTTTTCCTATAATATATTTGTAGCGGAAAATGGAATCACTTTGTTCCTGAGACTGGGGGTTTTTGCTATGCCCTTGTATCTCCGAGTCCTTTCATGTATCTGGTGGGGCACTTAACTGCTCTATCCTTCCTCCAAGGGTGTATTTTTGTTTGACTACAGGTCTCCAGCATTCTTCAATAATCACTTGAAGCTAAGCTGCCTGGAAGAATTTGGGTTCGCTGGGTGCCTGACTGTCGGGTGCCGCATGGTGTAAACCACTGCACAGCAGTGTCTGATTGCAAACAGTTTTCACCTTGGAGGCTCTTAGTTGCCCATATCCAAAGATATATTTTACCTTAATATTTTTGCTCTCAAAATGCAGAGGACCAGAAATTCTCAATGCCTTTGTGGAAATGAGGTCAGTTAGTCTTGTTGATAACAAATCTCTTTGTATTCCTCAACTCAGGCAAAGTAAGACTGATAAGACAAGTATCAATAGAGACATCAGAAAAAATCTTGGTAGAATGAGAGCATCTATATATATATATTTTTTTTTCCCCCTGCGCTCTCTCCGCTTTTTGGTGTATTATTCTATTTTGTGTCCTCAGCTAAGGGTGTTCTTATTATGTGCCTGTGTTTTGTTATTTTAACTTTCCTCAAGCTTTAACCATTAGTACTTTGTGCGCTCTCTGTTATGCAGACATTGTAGCTAGCTGTGGTTTTGTTAAAATCTTGAAGATTTGAGTACATATTTCAGTGCTTATGCTTGTCATATTTAGCTTTTATGTGAGTCAGTAATGTCAACTCATATCCAGGAAAAATATCAAACTGAAAAATGTGTTTTATTTACTACAGCAATGTGAAAAGGACCTTGATTATAGCAAGCAGTGCAAAAGATTGTTGTCACTAAGGACATGTACAACATTGATAAGCAGTTATTGCAGCACAATATATTTCAGTAAAAATCTGAAGAACCTTTGGAGTATTCACTTTCCACATCCACAATGCAGCAAAATGCAATACAACACAGTTCTGAGAGTTTCCCTATCTAGTTTTTGTTTGCTGAAGGAAGGAAGGTTGTATGCAGAGTATTATCATATTTATTATTATTGCCTAACACTTTACCCAGTGCAAACCCAAGATTTAGTGCCAGGCAGTAGATCTGTTTTAAACCAGGTTAATTATTTTATTTATTTATATTTTTTCTTTTGCCTTAATTTGTAATGAGGGCAAGTGTGAGAGAAACATGATTCGCTTTCTAGGGTCAGTGGAATATGCTGACTTAACACGTCCTGTTATAACAAGACTTTGAGATGCTGACTTTAATGTCATTGGCTTTCTGTATGTGGCATTTTATTAATTGACTTTTTAAAAATTCTGGCTTTCTACTAGAACCAATGAGTGAGAACCATGAGTGTGTTCTGGGGCCAGTGGTATGAGGGGTGCTTTCTTGACCCTTCTGGAGTAAATGCCACTTCTGTGGATTGGCTGAAAGAGCAACTCATAGTTTAATGTGGCTTAAAGTAGTGGCTTAATGTGTCAAATGCAGGCAACCCACTCTGCTCTCAACTGTCTCTAACCAGAATGTCCTGCAAGTTAAATGCTCTGGCATTCACAGCTTTATAAGGAAGTCCTTGGATACTTTGACCATGGATGATGATAAAGTGAACAGCTGTGGTATGGAATTATAGGAACTCTCATAGGAAGAGGCTAGTTAGATTCCCTGTAAACTGTTTACTCCTCTGTAGTGTAGCACTGCTGCTTGATTATACATTCTCTAATTAGAATGTTTGTTCAGTCTCATTTTTGAGGCATCTACTGATAAAATATTCTCTCTTCTGTGCAGATATAGATTTACCATCATGGAATATAATGTTTTCTGCTTTATGAATTAAAAAAAAATACCACAGGTTTTTTTTTCAGCCTATGTTTTTTAAGGATTACTGACCACTGTTGTTATCATTCCTGATATTTGCAATATTTAGTTGAAAGTATGTTTGATTTCTCTGGGGCTCTAATTTTCTTTTTGTAAGTGAAAATGTTAATTGTCATAAACCGGAAAAAGTGGTTAAAAAAAAAACAACAAACCACCACACAGAAACCTTTGGGGCCTGTCATTGCTGTTGTGATGTGGAAAGTTGAGTCATCAAGATGGTGGAAAAACCTGAGTCACTGCTCACTGGGAAAAGGTTCAAGGTTCATGGCAGGGACTCCTCGGGAGTTATTTTAGTTGTGGGACTCCTATTCCTACAAGTTCCACTTCTGTGAATTTTGCAGAGAGATGCACCTGTAACAGTGGTCAGTGTTGCCATCAAATCAGTGGTGACAGGAGATAAATGGTTGGTATCTGGCACAGAAGTCTGTAAATGTGCATATCGGAGAAACGAGTGGACATACCTGGTCCTAGTATCTCAAGACAGCCATCAGAAAAATGTGCTTCAGAGGAAGCTGTTTAAAAGTTTAAATTCTACTATATAAAATAGTGAAGTAATTTTCTTGCCAGGAGAGAGTGGAGTTTGACATAATTCAGAAGGTTTTCCTCAAGAATGCCTTGTCTTGTGAAATAATTTAGCTAAATGTTAGTTATTACTTTTAAAATTTTCTTCAGTGTTCCCTTTCTGAATTCTGACAGCAGTAAGCAATGATGTCTGACTGACTTGGCATTTAAAGCAACAAATAGCTCTGAAAGTTCCCCCTCCTTGCCCCCATCTTCCAGCCTAAAAAAGTTTTATTCATTTGATTTTCCCCTTTGCTGGAAATCTTCCAATCTTTTTTTATCTTTACATATTGCACTGATCTCCTTTTGGAAATAGACTTGGTGAATTATATTCAGTAATCAGGGCAGCAGCAGAGTGCTGGCTTCTTACTAGCAAGAAAGACTAGTATCAGTGTTCATTCAAATTCTGTTTTTTATGAGTGAACATCCTGCTTTGTTCTTGCTGCTGCTTTGTGCTGACAACATGGTCTTGTTTAACTGCCCACTGTGATATGTGGAACATCTTGAGTGGTTATAGATGACAGATGAACCAAATGTGAGCAATGCAAATTGCTTTTCCCCTGTGTTTTCAACCGGAGTTCTTAAATCAGAAATATATCTTCTGTCTTGCTTTGAATGCTTGCTGTTCCAGAGAAGAATCCTCCCCATCATCCATGTATGAAGTTCAATATCTCTGCACAGATCGTGAGCTTTACTGCCTTATTTCTTCAAATGGTTTAAAACTCTGATACAATCCATCCCGTTATTCTGAAAAAAAATATTTATATACTATGTGTGTGTGTGTGTGTGTGTGTATATGTGAGTGTGTGTGTACGTACACACATACCTCATCCCTGGAAACATTCCAGATTGGGTTGAACTGGTCTCTGAGTAAGCTGCTCTAGTTGGAAGTTTTCCTGCTCACTGCAGGGGGGTTGGACTAGATGAGATTGAAAGGTTCCTTCCCACCCAAACCATTGTATGATTCTATTATAATTTGTTCCATCAGTTCCCATGTCAAAGAATTAGGCCAAAAACCTGTAAGAAAAAAACAAACACCAATCTAAGGAAACATCAGGGCTAAACTTTGTTTAATCTCTGCTTTCCAAATTTTGGGTTAGTTTTCCAAGTTAAGTTTTTAATTTCAGTAGTGAAAGGAAGAATGTTTCTCAGACACTGACATCATTAGGACAGTAATTTATCTGCAAATAACATTTATGGGAAAGAAGAGGAGGTAATGCAAAACAAGATTAAATAGCAGAGAAAAACAGATGTACATCAGGCAAAAAAACAACTATGGAAAATGATGGCAAATTAGAGTTTGCATACCACACCATCCCGCTTCTCCAGGAAATGCACATACTCGAAGGGTGAAAGATTTAATTTATAATTTTTCCAAACATCTGATGTTATTTTAATGACTTTAAGAAGAATTTTATTTGAAATGCTCCACACCATGTACTTTGTCTAAATCTTTATTATAAATAGAAATACTTTCCTTCTTAGGGGGAAAAAAAAACCCTTCTAAGATATTATGACACCTGGATGGCTTTATAAACCATAAGTAGAGTCTGTCACTTTGGGCTTTCGTGTGTAAGGTGGATAGTCTAAAAAATTGTTTGTGATTATCATTAAAATTTTTGAGCTATAATACCTCTACATAGAGATATTAATTTGCCTGATGGATATGTTAATATGCAGCTCCAGTAGCCTGACCTCTGCTTAAAGTGTAAACAGTACTCTCAGATCGTGTGGGGAAAGAACAGAGAAACCCCAAAGATTTCATGCAAATTGGGTGAAATCTTCACTGCAGTGGTTTCAGGTGGGAAGGTGTAAACTCACAATGATATTTTGCACTTCACGAAACACCAGAATTCTAACAAAATATTTGCAAAGCTGGTTTTAGTAATCTACTTTCTACAAATTAATAGACTTCACAGAAAATAAAACAATAGAAAGATTATGCATACCCTTGAATAGCCAAACTGCTTCAGAGAATTAAGACTAATGCAGTTCATATACCCAGTAGTAAGTAAAGAAAACCTCATAGCTCTAGTGTATTAAAGTATATTATTCTATTAGTGTAATTTTTATACTGTGTGACAGCAAAATTACAAAGCCCTCTGAAACTGAGCTGCTTCTTTGATGAAGGTCCAAGTCTTTGAAAAAGAAGGTGAACAATTTCTTTATGCCCCTTATCAGATCTATTGATGTGCATCACTTTAACATCAAGTGATTACTGCAGAACAGCTAAAGAACACAAGGTGAGTGCTGATTTTCTTTAATCTGAGGAAAAATAGACACTTCAGAGGCATTTGTTTTCATTCCCCCTTTTTCGACTCTAGTTCAGTCAAAAGGAACTCCCCAGTGCCAACCATGGAGAAATGTGCCTTTTTCAATACCAGACCCATAGGAGGCTATGCTGGGTACTGTGGGTAAAAGCTTCTGACACAGAGTGCTCAGTGCAGACGTGTTAGATGGCCCAGTGAGAATCTAAAGGCAGTGGGTTATACAGGGGCCTGATCTGGCAGATTTCACTTCCATTACAATAAATTAATCCCCTCTTCAACAGACTCAAAATAGAAGCTCTTTTGCCTGCCTGGTAATTAGTCTCTTGCATATTTGCATCTCATTGGCTTTTTCTCTACATTTAATGGTGCAGCTGCTTTTTGCTCATGATAAATTAGAGTGGGGATCAGGAAAACTTATCCATTTGGTAGTAATAGTTTGTCCAATAAACTTGTTGCCTCTTGAGTTTCATGGTCATAATGATAATCCCCTCTTAGTTCCAGGAATACTTTGCTTATTTCCTTCCTCCCTCTCTGTCTGTAGATATTAAGTACTGGTTTAGTGAAACAAATTTACCTATCAGCCACCTTCTGCTGAAATCTCAGCTATTACTGAGAAGTACATACATCACATCAGCCATTTGGAATTACTGCCTGCCCAAATCTAAAAGTAATAATAAAGTGTGTGTGTGGAAGAGACATTTAGGGAGCAAAGGACTAATGCAGTTTAATCAAGGAACAAATTTTTGCTGCATTACCCTTCATCTATAAGTTGCATATAGTCAAATGAATATTTCCATGTCTGTTACTTCTATGTAC
Organism: Chloroceryle aenea; assembly: GCA_013399075.1. NCBI lineage: Eukaryota > Metazoa > Chordata > Aves > Coraciiformes > Cerylidae > Chloroceryle > Chloroceryle aenea. The sequence continues at coordinate 16,981 of VWZY01012673.1, read as the reverse complement.
TGACTGCAAACCTGTTCTCATCATGATTTGTAGGCATCCTTCCCTAGGCAACAAGAAAACCCTGATACTTAATCAACCTACCTGGTTCTCTCAGCCTTTAATGGAAATAATGAGTACAATAGTGAAGCGAAATTGATCAAACCACTAAATCTTTAATATGAATAGCTGGTGAGAATTTAGTATCTTAATTAGGAAGAAAAGTGATAGGGTTATGAAACCTGATAGAAATCTGTTGACCACCGTGTGTAAGTCAGAAGCTTCTTTGTTGAGTGCAGGGTGAGTCAAATATCCAGAGACAGTTTTGTGGATTGTAAATCAAAGGAGAATTAAGGCAATGTAGGCTGCATGAAATTTGAACTAAATGTTGGAATTGGATGTTGTTCTTCACTTGGTTGTATTGTGTGAAATCACTGCAAGAAAGCAGGGGCCACAAGAATAGCTCTTACACTAATATGTTTGAAGGAATTAATTCCATGATTGCCTTACTCTGATACAGAAACTGCTGTGAAACAGCAGCAGATTCATCCTCAACATTGGGCTCACTGAAAAATCACAATACATCGAGGAATAAAAATATTTTTTTTTCTTGGGCAGAATGTCTTGAAGTTTACACTGTCTCTACTAATAGTCTTTCTTGGAAAGTATTTACATTTCTGGCTTTGTTTTTAATATCAAGGTTTCCCTCATTCTCTTCCTATTTTCCACTTTGACCTGAAATGACTTTTTGTGAGTAGATGGCTGATGTAAAGGCTTAAAATCTAAAATCAAGTTATTTGCAGAAAAAATAAATCGAATTGCACGTTTTGATCCTTACTTTTTCCTGTGTATAACCTTAAAATGACATTATTGGTTCTTTTGCTCACACCAGTCAGGAATTACTGAAAATATCTTGGCATTTCTGCTTTTTCTTTTGACATTCATTAGGCAAAGTCAAGTGATAAATCTGTGGGTAGAACTAGCGGACTAATTACTTTAATCTTTCACCCTCTTAGGATTTGTTATCATGACAAAAACCCCCAAATGTTTTACCACCGTACCATGAAAACCATTAAGCCACATTTACAATTTGTTGTATAAAACCAACATAAAAGCAGTTTCCTATTTGCTACACGATATAGTGTTGACTCTTGAATTGATCTCAGGGGAACACGATGTAGACAGCAAAACTCATCCAGCCCAAATTCTCACTGGTGTCAGTGATGAATTGAGTCTACACCACTCATGAGCAGAAAGACTGAAAAAAAGACCAACCGTGAACATTTTAAAGCTCTGAAAAAGTATAGCTAGAATCTGTGTTGAGGGGAAAAGAAACCTGGAGGCAGTCACCAGAGAAACTGTTGCAGAAGAAAGTGAAGAGCTAAGTAGTTGAATGTACGTACACAATTGCAATTATTATATATTTTAATTTAGGGTGGGATTTTTATGTGCTTCATTCCTACAAATTTAAAGAGAATTCCTCTTCTGAGAACCCTGAGGCATTTCTGGACAACAAGACAAAGGAAAGGGGTAGCTGTTTTGTTTTTTTTTTAAAAAAGGCATTTGCACACTCCACAGAATTAAAAAAAATGCAAAAGTTGTGGAAAAGCCCAAGATGAATGGTTGAAATTCTCTCTTTTTTTTTTTTTCCTAGCCAACATCAGTTAGTCCTTATTTGAGAGGAGTCAGAGATATCCACTAGGATTTAGTGGACGCAGATCATGCAGTCGAGCCAAAGAGAACTTCAGTGTAAAGGATTCCCTAGGCTTTCTCTAGCAGGCACTTTACCCTTGGTGTGAAAAGGGTGAGACTTAGTTGATTGCTTGATGCCTCTTAATGATGAGTGTTGATGAACAGCGGTTTGAAATAATAAGGCTTGCAGTGTGCAACTCTTATTTCCCTATTGAAAGTAAATAATTTTCTTATATCAGAAGGAAAGAGAGCAGAGCAGGTCTGTCCCTCCTTTCTTGCTTATTGCCCAGAGGGCAAGAGCTTCATTCCTACCACCTTCATCTCACACATCCCTGTGCTTTGGGCTCCACCAGTACCATCTCTTGGACATCTGGATCTTTTGCAAATTTCTGACTTGAGATAAATGTGGAAACAATGTTTCTAGTGGATGAATAAGTAGTACTTGTTTTTTTTTGGAGTTGTGCCTTCGTTAATTTTCAGGTATGTATTTATGTTTATGACCTGGCAAAAGGGAATTCTTTTTCTTGTTCCACACCAGGAGCTTAAAGAAGGATGATTTTCTTTGAAGAAATACTACCAAACTAAGAATATAAAGATAAGAGGTATGCAAAATATGATACTGCAGAGTGGGTGAAATAAATGTTTCTTCAAATAAATAAACTCATCTGCCTCACTAGCTATTAATACAGCTATTGTAGAACTAGAACATCATCCTACCTTAAACCCCGAATGACCTCTTGTTATTAAAGATCCCGGTTTAATAGAAATAGAAAACCTTTGCTAAAATATTGGGATTTTTCCCTATAAAGTTTGCCAACTTGTTGGTTTTGGTTTTGATTTGGTTTGGTTTGTTTTTTTTCAAATGTTGTGGGAAGGGTTAGAAGATGATATTGCCTAGTGAGGCTGTGGAGACTTCATCCATGGTGACTTTAAAGGTGCAAGTGGACATGGTCCTGGACAACCTGCTTTAGCAGATGTTGCTTTGAGTAGAGGTGGTTGACTGTAAACTTCCAGAGGTTCTGTTCAAACTCAGCTATTCTCTGATTCTATGTCATTCACTACTTTGCCTCTTGTGCAGGACAAAGGGAAGATGTCTCTTAGCATTGAAAAGTCCATGTTCCAGATTAAACCACTAGAGGTGATGTCAGCTGACCTTATCTCTGAGAGCTCATGTACTTTGTTGTGATAAAGTGGCTCATCTAAATGCATTTGCAACTTTAAAAATAACATTTCATTTCAAAATTAACACATTTTCAATTAAAGCTCTCCTGTCCATTACAAAGCAGGAAACAGGCACGTTAACTACTAATTGTTTTGGCATGCAGAAATATGTAAATTGACCTGACCAGTGTAGGAATAGAGTTGTCTAAGTACAAGAGGTTTATGTGTGAAAGCTGTGAAACAGACAAAGACGATGACTGAAAACTGGTTAAACATAAGCTTAGTGCTAGAGGAAGAAGAACAAATGAAGGAGACAAGGTATAGCCATCAAGGCTCCATACTGACTTTTTAAAGCACAGATCATGCTGTTTGTTATCTTTCAAAATATTAAGGTATTCTGAATATTTCTAAAAACGACCTGCTGAGAAATCATCTTCTGCCTCTGTTGCAGTGTTTGAATACCCAGAAGCTACTTGGAAAACACATAAAGTTGTGCTGTGCATACATTGATGATATGGGCCATCAGCCTCAACTGCTGGGCACAGATTTATTGTGAACAGAGTCCTGTATTCCTTCTCCTTAAAATACAGATTTATACTCTGATGACTTTTCTTAAGCTATAGAAAACCACTTTGGGCTACCCTGAGCCATGCAGGTACTGCTCTGTGCTGAGGATATTCCTGATAAAACCATCTAGATAAGCCCGTGGGAGTGACAGTCTGTGCAAAGCATCAGACCCCTTCAGGAAACACCTCTTCCCTAGGCCATGCCAGGTATGAACATGTAATTCCATTACCCCTCTCCAGGCACACGGAAAAGCAGTGAGAATATTGATAATTCACTAAGGTAAGCTGTCACTTATAGCAGTGCCTGGAAATTTCTAGTTTAAATTCTATAAATGAGAGTTCACAAGACCAAATTTTGAGCTTGTAAATGAATTCTGGTTGTGGAAGGGCATGAAAAATGAACCTACTAATAAGCAAATATACATCTTAACGGAAAAACTGGAATGAAGCCAAAAATAGCAACTACAAAGACATTTTGGGAATTAGAAATAACAGAATTTTGGGGGAGAAAAAGGATAATCTGGTAATTGCTTGATGCCTTCAGATTTACACTTGGGCCTGACGGTTATATGAGCAGAAACAGAGGAGAGATTTTATTTATTCATTTGTTGTGGGTTTTGTGTTTATTTTTTTTTTCTTCTTAATATTCTTTAGACTTTGTGATTGTGCATGGTAATAGATATTCGACTTGTGACCATCGTTGCCTTTGTTTTGGTTTCTTTTTGCTGAAATGCTGCATGGCTCTAAAGAAACAAAGCTTCAATGCTTGGAATCAAGCTTTTGAAACCAGAGATAAGATTACAGGCAGATTTGACTGCTTAGTCTTACCAGCACTGAATACTTTATTTATTGTAAATTATTTGCTCAGCTGTCATAATAAGAATAACCTTCATGGTCTCTTTCAATGCAAATATGATTGAGACAGATGGTGACATCACCAAGAAACATCTCTGAATGGTTAATCTGCTCTCTAACTGGGAAACTTCATCAGCCAAGAGCTGTCATTCTAAATCCAAGGCTTGCACCTGCAGTAGGGGAAATTGCCAAGTTACACATAGATTTGTAGATGTTAATCACCTTTCAGCCAAATGCCCTCTTTGAGGCTAATTCTTGCAGCGCTCTCTTCTATCTGTTCCTAAGCATTGGTATCTTAATATTTGCTCTTTGCAACCTCATTTATTAGATATCTAATTTAACTTCAATACATTTAGACTGAGGCTTAATCTGGCTTCTCAGATTTGACTTTTCTGTGCAAATAGTTATTTTTCCCCAGAAAAGCTGAGATACAAGCTATTGCATGGAGAGACTAGCAAATTAAAGTGTGATAGTGTAAAAAAGGTACGAATGACCCTGACTGTGATCTGCTTTAACTGAGTCACTTTGGTACCATAGACTAAACTATAATACATTCAAGCTGGATGATATGTTGCATTGATACTTATGTCAAAACCCCAGATAAACATTTTGCAAGAATTTGGATCTGAAAGTTGTTTGTTTTCCCTAGCTCAGTCTTTAATGACCTGATCAATAAATCTGCAGCAGATTCAGAAGTTTTCTCTTTCAATGTTTACACTGTTGAAAAGATAGTGTCATCACCACCATTTCTTTTAGTCTGAGAGGCATGTTTACAGGTAGCGTCAACATAGAAAAGTGAAGGACTAGTCATAGATACCAGGTGGGTGGGTGGATGGGCAGCCAGCCAGCCCAACTGAGCTGAGATCATAGGCCCAAGATACTGTCCTCCTCCAGTCTTTTCTCACTATGCTACCCCTCATAAAGAACTCCTCAAAATACACAGCATTATATATACACACACACTCTGGGCTGTGAACTCCTAGCACTCAGATAATCAGTGTTTGATTCTAATGTTAAAACATCTATTAACAGTCTTCCTAGGGGTAAAATACCTACACTTGAATGGGTTGATGAATTGCAATAATATATGTATTTATTATGCATTAAATATATATATTTTACATATATGTACATGCAAAGGTAATCCTACTAATCTGTCCAAGTTTTATTCTTTAATTTCAATTTGATATACAATACATATGCACTATAGGGTTGCTTACTGAAGACTAGGAACATTGTTTTTTTCCTGGTACAGAATGCTCAGGTTCAAGGCAAGAAAGCTTTTCCGGCATCTTTTTACACTCTGCCTGACTCATATCTCTGTGTTTAGCACGTCATTTTTTGTCAGCATCAACCTAATGAATATTTGAAATATCTGTGCTTTTGAAACTCTATACAATATTAATGAGATACTTTGGTTTCCCTTATCTGTAGACTCTTTAGCATCAAATCAGCCCATCTCTGCAGTAGGTTTTATTTTTAAACAGGAGTTTAAAAGCTAATTAAAGTATCAATGGGAGACAATTAATTCCTATCTGTACTTTAGAAATCCATCCTAAAAATCCTCTAGTTTCAAATCTACTTTTCTTATTTTAAGTCATTATTAGATGGCCAGCCTAAATTCTCCATGGGAAAAGTTCTCTGCTCTGAACTTCCAAGTAAATCATCGTAAAATATTGTACTTTTAATGTTGCTGCTGAAAAGTCTCTTGATACTTTCTTAATTAGTACTTATTTAATTGCATACAAAAATTATCATCTCTTTTGAGTTCTGGGTTCTTCTAGTGAGTGTTATGCTACTGTCGCCTTGCCTCCTCATCTGGTTTTCTCATAAACTGAAGTATTTGGCTCCTTTGTGGACAGGAGAGTGCAGAATTTGTGCAAACCAGGTGTTTTACCATATCCTTACCTTCCTTGTCTGCAATACTGACTTGGTAATAAATCAGTGCATTGAGTTGTCCCTTAGCCATCGTCTCAAACCTCGCATTATATCTTGCTCTTAGTATAAGCAAAGAAATTTCCAAGACAAAGGTGGCACTTTTGAGTTCTTCTAAGATATTGCTGGTCTGATGGGACCAAGTGAGATAACCTACTCTGAACCTAAAAATGGTTTCCTGCCTTCTCATTTCTTGCTGCACTGAACTTTGTCTAAAGTAATGAGCTTAAAAATGTTTGAACTGTGTCCCAGTAAGCTCTGGTAAAGCCTGAAAGAATAAAATGCACTGAGTGTGTGTATAACAATACAGGTACACAAAATATAGTACAGTAATACCTTGGGAGGAGATCAGCATAAATTTTCTGCTGAACTGAAGTGACCTCTGCCTTTTTCTACTTATTACATTCTAGTATGTGTTTGTATATAAATATTTTAGGTGCATGAATCGTGGTTTTCCTTTCCTCCCTTCCATTTTTTGCTTAGAAATCTTTACTCCCTGAGGTTATGGCAGTAGGTACAAGCTGGCAGTTAATTTTTATTCTGTCAGGCCCAGGAGAAATATATACCTGCAATTCATAATTGGCTATGAGACCTTTAAAAAACTGCACACAAGTTGATGGATCATTTTTCATCTTACTCTTCACAGTACTTCTACTTTAAGTTCCTCCTTGGGCTCTACTTCAGCCTGTTCTGTGGATCTCATACTAGCTTTTCCCAATTTAGGGCCCTGAGGGTGTGATCCAATTAAACCCTTGCTCTCATTTTAGTACTAGGATTTGCAAAAGGCCATCCTCAGGAGCTGGTCAAGCAAACACTTGGGTCTGTGCATATATGTACTGCAGATTTTCTGTAAATTCTTAAGATCACAAGTACACACTTCAGTGTATCATACAAATGTGGTCTTTCTACTTATATGACTATTTATTAGAGCTATGGGTTGTTTAGCTGCTTTTGTGTTTGTCTTTCTCTTTACTGATCAATGGTACAGTCCCAAGCATGCTTGTTGCTGTGCACATAAAATTTTTGTAACACATCCTAATAATTTTCTAATGTTAGGGATATTGTAGCAGTAAAGTGTACTTAGTTCCACGTGGTATATAGGCAAGACTTGTATTTGACTTCTAAAGACAAGTGGGTTTAAGTTTTTCTTCAAAATCATACTACTTTGCACCCATTTGATCATCCTACGCAGCCAACTAAAACAATCGAGATTACCTGCTTGGCAATGTATGTATTTCCCATATCCAAGGCTTTTAGACTTCATAGCAATGGAAAAACATGAAATCTCTTCTGCTGTGATAACTCTCTCCTAATTATAATGTGGAAAGAGAACTGTTGGGCAATTTACTTTGTTTTTCAATGAACTTGACATCCTGTCTTGCATTTCACAGCATGCTTTCTATTGTCCATGCCAAATAGAGCCAGGTGCCTGTAGGGAGCTTTGGTGAAGACAACAAACTTGGCAATGTGGAGATATCCAGTGGGTTAGGACCTCTGTTGGGACTGAAACTGTTCTTAAGGCCCAGTCAACTTAAGCAGGAAATACTGGAATGAGTTCCTACCTTCTGTGTTTATTTAACCTGTATTTTTTTTCCAGATTTTTTTCATTGTTTTTGATATTCAAGCACTTAAGTATTTGTGTTGTATTTTTCAGAAAGCACTCTGAGTCATGTTGTGTGAATGCCGCTGTGTATATCATGCATTTCGATTAACAGTTTAAAACCCTCTTTCCTTAAAGAAGTTGCTAAATTTAGTAATGCCACAAAAAGACTGTCTGTAAGCTATGATCATGTCTTTGAAACAAAACATGAAGTTATTCACTGGGAGTTGAAGTTTATTCAGGCTGTTCTGGTTTTGTTCAGTGTAGGTTCTCAAGCAGATTAGATTGCATTAGTCCATAATTAATAAACATACAGTGCTTTGAGACCTATTGATGAAAAATAACTGTAACAACTCCTCACTATTACATTTGTTTGCAATTAAAAAATCCAGCATCTTACAATTAGTCTGGATGATTTCATTAACTATAATCTTGATTTGGAATGTTAAGAACAAGAGTTCCAATCTGAGTGCTTTCAGAGTTCCTACTATAGGCATGATTATGGAGAGTCTGTCTGTTTTGCAGTGACATTTAAAATGCAGTTTTACTTGGTTACTTTGCAGGAATAAAAATGAAACCCTTCCATCTTCCAAAATTATGCAAAAATCTTCTACAATCTGCTGTTCTGCTTGTTCTTCCTTCCTGTTTCCATAACTGAATATATTACAAGTGAACTTAATGGCAAAAAAACTCTCTAAACCTCCCACCTTTCTGAAGCTGGGAAAATTTTGAAAGTGTGTGTGTGTGAAGATAAAATCAAAAATTGTATAATTATTGGTAATAAGAGAGAATGATTTGTATTTCACAATGCCATTCTATTTTTTTCTCTGCATCAGTTTCTGGTCACGTTTCAGTTTTGGAGACTCTTTTCAGTGAGATCTAGCATTTTATAGCAGGGTAGGAGGAAATTCTGATTTCCCTAGAATAAAATTCAGCTTTTTCAAATACTTATTCTTTGAGTTCAAACATTCAGACTTCAAGCAGGACTCTTCATTCCTGGTTAAGAGAGTAAAGATACTGAGGCATTAACTGTAGATACCTTCAGCTGGCTGTTCTTCTGGCCCCTCTTTCTTTCTGAGCCTGGAACAGAATTAAACCAGCCAGTTTTTACCTTACAAATACATTTTCACACTAACTCCTCACTCTTTCGTTGATTCACAGTAATGGGCCCAGGATTAAAGAAATTGAAACAGCACAGCAGGCAATCAGACATTTATGATCAATTCTCCTGAAAGGTAAAGAAATACTTTGCTGGTGGCAGTGTCTATCTCTCTCTTTGGCATCCCAAAGTATGCTGTTTCTTAAGTATATTCCTCAAATTTTCTGTTTATTTGACCCTATCAATTCATACATCCCCATCTTCACTGCTTCTTGTTATAGCAGAATATGTCAGTGACTGTCTTCTCCTTCTTTCTTTGAAAAATAATGCTTTTTCATGGTGTCTATTTTACACTCCTATTGCAAGATAAATTAATGTAGGGACCTAAGAGAATGACAATGGGAACACATTACTGCGTTTTGTGTTCTCCTGAGATTGAAAACACTGGTCCTGAAGAAGGCATGATTTCATCCTCTGGGGAAACTCACTTCAGAGTTCTAAGCAAAGCTATCTCTGAGTCTTCCACAGGTCTAATACGTGAGATTTATTTATTTTTTCCTTCTAATAGCTTTTGAGAAGAGTGTGACGAAAACAGATTCTCATGGTACTTTTCATTATATAACATATATCATTGAGCTACATATTCTGGCTCTGTATAAGCTGAAATGTTGTGAGCTCTGAATGACATAAAACACTTGATTTAGAAATGCAAGGCACACTGCTGCCCAGTGCATATTTATGGAGCTTCTCACCCTGTGAACTCATTCCAGAGGACGTTGAAGAACAAAGCAGCACTCTAGTTTTGTTGCAATAAACTGCAATATAGTTTATCAAACTGAGAATACTTTTTAAATCACTTCAAAGCCTCTATCAAACAAGTGTGCCTCTTTATTGTAGCTTAAAAATAAAGCAGGAAATGCTCTTTTCATTTAGAGTGAAGTAATCTGGTCCAACCTCCTGCTTGATATGAGGTTAGTATATGCCTTTAGTCACTTCACTAGAGAATTTGCATTAGTGGATGAGTCTTTAGCCACCACATTTTGAGATCATGAATTAGCCACTTTGTACAGGGTAAAATTAAGTTGTAAATTTTGCTGGTGTGGTATGAATTGGTCACTGCTGACATCTTGGCCATGATCTTAAATTTGTGCTGACAACTCTCTCTGCAGTCTGTGTGCTGATCTTGTGGGAGCAGCAATTAACATATTTGCAGGACCTGTTCATTATCTTCCTCCTAACTGCCCTTTTCTTTCTTTGTTTATAAAAAAAAAAACTGGATATGAGCTTTTCCTATGCACCTTGCATGTATCTCCAGGGACTGAGAGTGTGCTGCTGGGAGCAGAGATATGTTTTCATATGGTTTTACTCTCTTCAGTGTGCTGGATCTTCACTGTGAAGTACCTTTCTTCATGAGATAGATGAAAGACAAGAGAAGCTCTTGCTGTGATATCTAAATAATGAGTTTTTAAAGCATGGAGAAGTACCCTTAGCACCAGAACACTACCCCTTCCTTCCCTCATTTGGTGCTTCCCATTTTGAATTGATAAGGTTCAGGGCAATCCAATGTCACTTTAAAATTGGACCAGACTGTGTAGCAAGTTTGGACCAGGTCACCTCTCAAAGTTCCTTCCAGCTTCTGTTATTCTAAAAGCAAACAAACAAAACTCACCCCCTGGTCTTAGTCCTATCTAGTATTTGAACACAGCTCTTTCTTAATCTTTTTGCTTTATGTTACTGCAGAAAATTAATACTTAGCCTACAATGTTGTATACCTAGACATTTTCCAAGGACCAAGGGGCACAAGATGTGAATCAAGCAAGCAACTTAAGTCCAGAGCTTAGGATCTTTTGAAGTCTGGCATTATTGTGTTGTATCTTGTCAAGGACAAGATTTCAGGGAAAACAGGTTGCTTGAAATGTATGATAACTGTTGATTTGAGTTCCTCATGTCATCCCTGTACTATGCAAGCAAACAGGCAACTTGGATTGAAAGTCTGCTATGTCATCATCTTCCTAACCCATTTTATGAGCTGATAGGAGTGTCAGAGGAAGAAGTAAATCTGTAGCTGTATCTTTGAGTCTGTGGGACCTGAATTACAGACTTCTGAGTACGTTTCTCTAGAATATACTATTACTTGTTCTGACAGATGGAGATTAGCTGGGGGGATGTTCCAGTGGATATAATTAGATTTAATGGGCCATGAAGACAAAGGAATTATGGGGACAATATTGGGGAAAGCTTATTCTTTATTCAATACATTATAGCATCCTAGAAAACTTGAAGCTTACATGGATAATTGAAGAATCAACAAAACAGAGACTTGGGAACTGAAGCAAAATGACAGCAAATCACTGAGATAATAGACAAGTTAGAAAGGTGGGTGCAAAGTATGTGTAATAAAATAAAACTGTCTTGGTTGACTCAGTCTTTTATTGGCTACTAGGAAGAGGTGAGACTTTACAGGTGTTCAAAATCATGCTGAAAAGTATTTGAATCCAGTCTTCCAAACACCTCCAGGATATCAGATGGATGACACTTCCCAGATTACCTCAGCCTGCCTCTACATTGGCATTTATCTGAAATGAGTAATGCTGATTTAGAGTCAACAGCAACAACAAAGAAACAGTGTTAAAAATTAAGATCATTCTCAGCCAGATTGCAGTTAGAAGCATCTGAAAAAGAAAAGTGTTCATCATGCTTTCCAATGTGTGCCTTTATTATCAACTTGACCACTGTGTCTTCTGCCTTGCTTCTCAACACAAAAAGGGGTCATTCTGAACCCTAAGTATGTGTATCTTACATTATTCCTAGAAAGTGTTCTCTGTCTTCCTTTCTTTTATTTCTCACAGGAGTTAAAGAGAACAAAGTTCCTAGCATCAATATTTTCCACAAATTTTTTCTTTTACCTAGATCCTGGCTTTAAAACCTCTACTTCACATTCTCTTGCATTTAATACTTGCAGGATGGGATCGTGTCTTGAAGGACACACCTTAAGAATGGGACTTGGTTCATTGAGAGCACAACGTTTCCAGCCGTGGATGGGCTTCACTGTGTAAGCAGTGTAATGTACTTCTGGTGTTGACTGTTTTTTGCTTTGAGATCAGTTTTATTTGTAGATGTCTTAAGTAGAAAATAATTTTAGTAATATATATCTGGGGTAAGGAGCAGAAGAAAAGGCAAAAGTGGGGAGAAGCAGCATTTAAGTGTCGCTAATCCCCCACATAACTTGCCTACAATTCTCAATTGCTAGGACTTAGTGCCCTCATTTTAGAGGGCAGACATGAGAAAGCCACCATGCAAGAATCATAGTACTTAATAGTTTGTACAAATGGGACTGACTGCATGAGAGTAAGAAAAATGCAGCCTAAGCCTATTCATGTGCTCGCCTTTTTTTTTTTCCTATGCTACCAAAAAAAAACAAAACAAAACAAAAAAAACACAAACAAAAAACAAAATGAAAAAAACCCCGACCTGGGGAGTGAATAAAGCAGTGCTTTGTGTTTCTAATTTCTTTGTTTCTTTTCCTATAATGTTTACTTATTCTTCTGAAAGTTTATCTGAACTTCTCTTTTTCTTGTGATTTTCATGCTAGTAGATGATGACAGAATCTTGTAAAAAATTTGTAATATATGATAAATCATCTATCATCTAGAGTTTGGATGTTCTAGATTCATTGCCTTTCTTTAAACATAATGTCAAATCATAGCTTTTTGAGAGCTTTTTCAATATCAAGGATGTAGTATGAGTCACTGTTTCAGTTAATTCAGCCAGTGACAGCTGTGTTCATGCAGGCAGGGTAATATTACACAGTCCTTGAACAAAGCATGCTGTGGGACGTATCACAGAAAGCATCTGTAGAGTGACTGGGCAGCAATCTCTGAGGGCTGTGCTTGGGAAGTGGGGAAAAAAAACACTGGTTAAAGGAAAGGGCTTCTTCAGCTTTGTTCATTCAGCTGGTTGGTTTGGTTGAGTACCCAGAGACTAGAATCTGGAATGCAATTACAGAAATGAAGTTGTAGGGCGATGCTCTGTATAAATCCAAGTTGCCTTGAACTTGCTTTTCTTGCACAACCCTTTTCCAGAACCACCCGTCTTCTCTTGTAGTCATTGCTGCTTTCTTTTAAGAAAATCAGGAGATTCTATGGGATGTTAAGAGGGACAGCCAAGACCAAAGTTTCTCAGTCTCTGACTTTGCCTGGTTCTTTTGCTTCTACATGTGATATCCTAATTGTCATGGTGAAGTGACTGCGGTGTTCACAAAGCCATTGGTAGCCAAAACCTTTAGATCACTGCAGAAGTTATACATTGACTTACACTGGCCACTGGGGTGGCCGTGGACACAGAAGGTCTTGCCTCTCTGCTGAAAGAAATACTGAATTCTTGGGTAGCATCCCAAACAGGACACTAATGGCTCAAGATAAGTGAGAAATCTTTTTATAATGACTCAAATTCCTTTCAATGTGTATGTGTTATTTTTAACCAAGACTTTTTCAACCCCACAAATTGACATATTTGGCTGCCTTGAGGATGATTCTGTTGAAAACACAGATTGTGTAATACAAAGATTTGCCTCATTGAATTTATGAATATCAAGTGTAGGAAAATCTGCTTTGCTCAGAATTTGTAATAATTCGGCATATGTTATTTTGACACAGGCTTTCATTTGAAGAGAGGAAATTGCTCTTAAACTGTTACCATGGAGGGCCCATATATATGGGTATCTGAGACAGACTTTCTCTTCTTGTATGAGTTTTTTGGCTACATCTAGGCTTGTCTTTTTGGCTTGCCTACTTCTATTACAGAGAATTCAGACAGGATGTAAGTCTATTACAACTGAACTGTATTGGGGAGGGGGGGGGCTGTTCTCTCTGTGAACCAATTGGCTGAAGTTAAGCTTCTTTAATTTTATTCCCTTTTAAGGGAAGCTGAATGCTGGCTACTCATACTAAGTGTTCATCTATGAGTTTTAAGAGTATGTGGCCAGTCAATATTAAAAAATATTCCAGATGAGCTTTTTCTGGATATCCTAACATACGTTAATCTGAAAGTTTTGTCATTTGTTTGCATCATTTTTGTTGGCTGAATCCATTAGCTGTTAGTTACGTACCTCAGACTTGCAGAGCTCAGCCAGCAGAACTATAAGTCAAGTTATCACAAACCTGCTAATTATATTTTTAATTCTAACTAGGCATGTACAAAGGCCCATGTTACAAAGGAAGCATGTTCTCCGTTGTATTGATACTATGTGATATACAGTGTATATACATCTTTGTATGTATAGACTGGCAGACTCTCACAAAAAATGCATATAGACCAGGCCTGGATTCATTGTCCTTTGTTCTTTCAGCAGTTTCTGCAGAGCTTTTATATAAATCTTTCCTCCTCTTTTTTCACTCCCAAATAATTCTGAATAATTCCACACCACAAATACTCCTTTCCATCTCCACTTTCCTCCCCTCCTCCCAGTACTATGGATGTAGATGAAATTATCTTTGCTATTTTTATTTGAGAACTTGAGTCTGCAGTACATAGCACCTTATTTGACAGAACATTGCATTTGTGCACAAGGATACAGAGTGATACCAGTAGGGATCTGAAAATAGCATGTGCTCACTAAAGTTTCTGTTAATTATTAAACTCTCTTCCCATTACTTCCCACCCCCCCCCACAGCCNNCCCCCCCCCCGGTATTTATTAAGAAAAAAAATTTACTTTAATTTTTCTTGTGCCAATTTTAAATGAAGGGCAAAATAAAAATAGAATTGAGTGCTCAATGCAGGTCAAGGTAGCAGCCTCTCTAACTAAAGTTAGAACTCAGACTCTTATTTTACTTTCCTTAGTTAAATGTTGGAAGCTCCAAGTTCTGGCTCATGTGCAGTTTGAGGTCTTGTATCCTCTTCCTCCTTGCAGCTTTACCTTTAGTACTTCTGGATTAAAAACCTGCAACCCCTGAGGAGGTTGCAAGGACACCATCAATGTTCCCCCTGGCTTAGAAGACAGGTGTGAGAAAGGGACGTGCTGGCAAGTTTTTCCAAGACTGAAGCCTAGCCCTGACTCCTGTGGGAGTCAGAGCTGCTTCTAGGCTGTGTTAATTCATGCTGTGCAGATAGAGTCCCAACTGATCTTGGTGCTGCTGCAGATGTGAGGAATTCCTCTGCACCGTCATGCAGGCCCCAGTGGGAAGAGCAGAGGGAGGCTCTGACATGGCTTCCCTGTATTTCTAGTGTTTTCTGCTTCAGCTCTTTCTGTAATGCTTGCAGACCTCTTCCAAAGCTGTATCCTACCTCAGCACTGTGCTTTGAATCCAATGAAATACAGAAAATACTCTATGGTTTGATTGAGGGATAAGAAGTTGAGAACTAGTCTCCAAATATGGGCCTGTTTTGTTTAGGGGTCTGTTTGCAGAAGCTGAGCCATACTCACTCTTTTAAATTTCCAGACTACTCTGTAGCCAGCTGATCAATTCCCAAAGAGAGAAATTAAAATAAAACCACAACAAGCCTGGTTTTTTTTTTGGTTTGGTTGGTTTGGTGGGTTTTTTAAAGTATCCAAATGAGAAAGCCACAACATCCCATCTTGTGCTAGACATTCCAGCAATCCATTTCCTGAGCCATAGTGACAAAACTCAACCCTACTAAAATTCTTGCTGTGCAATTAGAGTCATCTCATGAAGACTAAAGTGGTCTGCTCTCTGAGAAACACTGCATTTATCTCATTAAGGATTCTTACCACTTAACAATTAATAAAAGGCAAAAAGCTTCACCTCTATAGCAGATGGAAAATAAGAACATATGCGGTCATGTTGCCAGACAAAGGCTGACCTACATCCAGAGGGATGTTGGTAGCATCTGTGATGCTTGCAAGGAATTATGTGACTCTGGCTTCCACTGGCAAATATTAAATGTTTTGGAAGGACTGAAATGATAGCAGTTATAATCAAGAGAGATTATTTTTCCCTATCAAGAGTTGGTGAAGAATTCTCACTTATACCAATTGCAAAGCATGAGCTTGTTGGTGTGAGGCGTGGGAAGATGCCTCTGCTGGTAACACACTCTGGTGCAATATGTGATATGCAGAAGTAAGGAGGAAAATAAGGTCTAGGGTTGAAAATCCATGGAGTTTACACAGAGTGCTCTGGTCTAGAACTGATAAATGGCAATGGACATCTTTCCAGTGATTCATATGAGATCTATATGAGAATTCATCTGTTCATGGCTTTTGAGTCATTTAAGTGAAAAAGGTGGCCTTAAAATTAGTGTACATCTCATAGTATTGGATTTTTATGAACTTCTTATCCTGTTGTTCAAATACTCTTAACTATTTAGTAAAGAGTACATGCATGAGACAGCGTGTAGTACTAAGATTCCTGTTAATAGTGGTCATTTGATTCTTTAAACTTATGCATTTGTACAGTGGTCAGTCAAATGCTTCACTGTTTGTCTTAAGGGTATATAGATGGATAAAATGTCTTCATTTTGATTTAGAGAAAGTATATATAGTTTTCTCACTGTTCCATTTGATCGGGGCACTGGTGCTTTCTTTGTTGCTAAAACATGAATCAGACCATAGAGACAGTTCTCAAAATTATTGAGGTGCTGGAGCGGGTCCAGAGGAGAGAGACAAGACTGGTGAAAGGACTGGAGGGAAAGTCATGAGGAGAGGCTGAGGGAGCTGGGGCTGCTCAGCCTGAAGAAGAGGAGACTTAGGGAAGACCTTAGCACTCTCTACACCTACCTGAAAGGTAGTTGTAGCCAGGTGGCGGCTGGACTCTTCTCCCAGGCAACGACAGGAGAGGGCATTGCCTGAAGCTGCACCAGGGGAGGTTTAGGTTGGATAGCAGGAAGCACTTCCTTACTGAAAGGGTCATGAGACACTGGAATGGCCTGCTGGGGGAGGTGGTGGAGTCGCCATCCCTTGTGGTGTTTACGGAAAGATTGGATGTGGCACTTAGTGACATGCTCTAGCTAGGTGGTGTGGTGTCAGGTCTTAGGCTGGACTTGATCTCAAAGGTCTATTCCAGACTCTGTGATAATTCTGTGTAAATGCAGATAGATAATGCAAACAGGGCAATGATGTCTGTAATAAACATTTGGAGGGT
>VWZY01012672.1:539632-566336 GCA_013399075.1 Chloroceryle aenea | reverse complement strand
TTTTTTTTTTTTTTGTTTGGGTGCTGGCTTTGGTTTTATGCGTTGCTCAGAGTTGTTGGTCGTCTGATGTGGGCTTTTTGTTTTGACCCAAGGATCTTGACAACTCATCTCTATGCAATACAGCAAGCATACTATTTATGCTATAGTAGAGATATGGAAAGATAGTTAATAGGTTTTGGTGTAGGAGGGTTTGTGGGTTTTTTATTGTTTTTGTTCCTTCTTTGTTTGGTTTTGTTGGTTTTTTTTTCTTTTCTTCCTGAGTCCTACAATCATGCATTACAATGAGAAATAGTGATTAAAAACAAAGTAGAAAGTTATGGGGTTTTTTGGGCAGATATATTTTTCTTATGCAAATACATTAAAACCAAAATCATAATCCCTATTTTATCCCCCTCCCAGTTACATTTTATTCCTCATTCACAACAAAAAAAAAAAACTTTTAAAATTTCTGCATTGACTTAACAGAGGAGACAGTTTTAATGATGACAAAATTTCTAAATCAGTTTCTACAAAATCCGGGGGAAAAAAAATCTCAACTGTATAGTGAATTACACCATACAATGTTTTGAATTTCCACTTTTCTGCATAATAACAGTTTTACAAAGGTTTGCCAACAAGTATATTTTCAAGCTATCAAAAGCCCATTCATTTTTTCTGGTTCAAACAGCTGGGAAAATATACACATGTAACTGTGAGAACATCCCAGGCTTATTGTAATGCCCCAAAAGAAAAATGAAAGTTGCTTTGGGTTTTTTTTTTCTTCAAATACAGAGTAGTAAAAAGTAAAATATTTTGCACAATGAGCACTGATATTTTGTTGTTAAATACTTTAATCCCTTTGTCCATTGGGTTGCACTTCACCGGGGTGGAAGTTGTTGAGCTCTTTTGTGACACTTTCAACACCGCTCCTGACTGGGCTCCCATTAACCTAAACAGGGTGCAGGCAGCTGGGAAAAGCACCGAGCAGGAAGGTAAAGGGGAAATGAAAGAGAGGAGGTAGAAGTGAAACTCCTTGAAACAGATGAGCCCCTGGGGGTTGTTTTTTAGAAAAAAAAAAAAGTTAGTTTCAAAGGTCATTAAACACACTGGGTTAAAGCATCTTATAAAGCCTCTGGGCAGAGGATGAGATTTTTATAGTTGGTTTGGGATTTTTTAAATATATATAAAAATACATAGAGGTTCAAAACTCTGAGGTCCCACTCCTCAGCTGTGGAGCAGCCTGTTTCCCACAGTCTTACTGACACCAGGGTGCTGCTTGGGATCTGGAATACATGTAATTATACCAGTCTGCTCCTGCCTCCTCCTTCATCATTCTCCCCAGGACAGGAACAGGAGGGGCTCAGGATTAGCATCTGCCCAGGAAATGCCTTTGCAGAGTATTTTGGTGGGCTGCTATTAAATCCAATTTCTCTGGCATCATATATACACCTTTGAAAGGAGTTTAAATTGAATGCAGTGCTGAAATCACAGAAAAAACAATATCAGGACTCAGACAGTAGAAGAGCCAAGCGCTGCCCATTGTGATATCCAGCCCAGCTGCAGTTTATTCTCTCTCCTGAATCATGATCACCATCCAAAGCCATTAAAGGAGGACTGGGATATCACACAGCATGGGGCAACACCTCATCAGTGCCCAGACTAAGGATCACTGTGCTCAGGCACTTTCAGACTCGTTCTGGAGCAGAGTGACCCCATTCATCTCTGCAAATGAAGCTTTTAGGACAGCAGAGGATGAAGAACCTAAGTTCAAGAAGAGGCTGAGGAATTGTATGACCAGAAGGTTTGTTATTCCTCCCCCATAGAACCTTCCACTTTGATTTTTGCACGCCATTGTCCCCTTTCCTCATGACCCCTGATTTATTCCCAGGATCCAGCATCACTTACAGTGACCTGTGTCAGCAAGGTGACACCTGCTGCCTGGCTCAGCATCATTCAGGAGGCACTGTCCATGCCCCTTCACAATGTTATGTGAACCTGACAGATCTCTGTCAGGCAATGCTGCAAGTCCCATCAGCTACCAAAAAATTCCAAGGTCCTGGAAATCCACTAGCAGCAGCAGGGCAAGATGTGATGGAGAGCCATAAAAAGTGCTCCCTGCACTCTCAAATTCAAAACAGATAGTACTTCCCTAAAGCCCCAGCACCACGAGTCATGGGATTTACATGAAAAAGTCACTGGTTTTTGTAATTTCTCTCTTGCTTGCTTGGTTTTTAATTTTGGTGCACTTGGTTTGCTACAAGAACTAGATTATTTCTCTATTTTCTGAAAAACCTGTTTCTAATCCCTAGGACATTGGCAAGCACATAAAGAGTCAAAAACCACATTGTTTTACTGCTAAAGAGACCTTCCAGCACAGCTTCCCTAGACAAGGGCAAGCTTGTGGCCTTGGACATGGACTACACAAAAAAAATAGACACTTGACAGAAATTTCCACTCCTGGGATGTCAGGATGACCACAGCCATGCCTGTCCCCATAAAGCAAGCAGCACTTCTGGCCAGATCCATGGGCTCAAATTGGTGCAAGCTTACAAAGAGGAAAGACCCAGGAGATGCTGGCCTCTTCCCAGCTCACCCACCTCCCTGACAGCACTTAGGGGTTGGTGTCACAGTCACTACATCCAATTTGATGGCCTTTGGACACAATGCGGAAATGAACTATTTTAGAAATGCCCAAGTTTCATGAACAGCATAACTTGGGGTGCCCAACCACACTGGGACAGGATGAGTTAACCTGCCTGGTGCAAAGTGACAAATCCCCAATCTCCTGCACAAACCTTGCCCAGGACTGATCAGTAGATCTCCAGACCATGCCAGCATAACCTTGTCATGTCTCAACAAGGGTTGAGCTAAAAAAGGCTCAGGGAGATGCAGTATCACTCATGAGGATTGCCATCCAGATACAGCCGGTGATGACCAACACTGCCTTGTTCCCCACGCTGCTTTTAGCGTCCTCTGGCTGAAGCAGCTCCACGTTTATCACTGCCAAAGCTCAAGCAGACTCAAAACCTTGGTGCAGATAACCATCATCCAGGCATTGACAAACACCACAATACCAAGGAGACTAAGTGTGGCAGGGCAGGAGGGTGCCTGTAACAGGTACCAATAGGTGCACACATCCCCATGTCTCCATAGTGTTGTCCCCCTCCTCCTACCAGCATCCTTTTCAAAGGATGCTATCAGCACCAGGCTTATTATGAAGTGCTTGCTGCACCAAACTGAGCCTAACAACAAGTGCTGGTATGAATGCACTTACATTAATTTGTGTAAAAGTGTAATAAAACAAAAAAGAAAAAGTCATCAGGGAAATTCTTTTTCTTTCAGAAGAATGTGGCTTTGGCAGCATATGATTGTACAGGGAATGCTGGCCAGCCAGAGGCTGCTCCCTCCTTTCTCACAGTGCTTGGGCTGTCCCACGATGGCGTGATACTTAATAGTGCTGCTTGATATGGGTAATACCCCGGAGATCGCTCCATTGCACTGGATAGCCCTGAAGGTTTGGGGACTGATTGTTATTTATGCACTGGTTAAAGGAATTATTTCAGGCAGAGAAAAATAAATGGTTTTGACTTAAATAGCTTATTCAAATATCTGTCTTCTAAGAGGCTTGGTAATTATCGCTCTTCCTGTTTCTGCCATTACCTGGGTACCAGACCCATGCAGGCACATCTGTGTTGTTACTCAAACCACACGTGCAAGACATCTCAGTGACACAACCCCTGGAAGGGCTAAGACAGGTTGGGAAGTTTTATGCCCTTGTCTTAAACCTCCATGGGTTAGGGAATCTATTCAGGAGGCATAAATAAAGCCATCTTTACAGGGCCATGCTGGCTTGCTCCAGCTGGGGATACAGCCCTTGGGTCTCTACAAATGGTGCTCATCTACCCTGATCAAAGCTGTTATAGACAGAAATCGATGGCCAGAGGTGGTTCAAAATCCCAAAAGTTTAGAAAAAGCAGAGCAGAGGTATTTGGAAAAATGAAGACGCTTCCTGCCAAAAAAAACCCCACCAACAAAGTTTGTGTGCCTTTTTCCCCCCTGAGACACTGGGTGCAGGGGAGGGAGGGAAGATGAGACAAGCAACCCAAAGCATCCCTCCTGATTTTGAAGCCACCTCCACATGAATTAGAGCAGTAGCATCAGATCAGAAAGGTTTTTCCTTAAAATCTCCAAAATACAGTTGGCAAACCCAAGAGGGATCTCTTGGAGGGAGACCCACAGTCATCCCTGTTGTTGTAAGCCCAGAACTTCTCTGCTTCAATAGAATTTAATTCAGAATAAAGCTGTCCTGGCAGACAACCACCCAGAAGTCCCCTCTTTACAGATCAATATTGCTTTTAATAATGAGTGAGCACCTTGCACCCAGACCCAGAACCCACTGGATCCATCTTTTCCCTTTCTTGGGCAAGAAAGAAACTCCAAGTAATTCCATAAAAATCCTTTACCATTTGCTTGATACTTCAGGCTTCTGCTGGTGGTTTCAAACAAAGAACAACAAAAAAAATTCCCACATGACTCTGACATGAATTTAGAAAGAGAAAATTTGGGAAGGGAGGGTGCCTGCCTCATCTCGGTTGTGGCGCAGCGGTCAGAAAAAGGAACTGCTGGGTCCTGCCCTCTTCTGCTCCTGTCCTCACACAGGGACCAACCTCAGCTGCTGGCAGACTTCACATGGCACAGCTAGCACCGGGCATTGTGGCTGCTTCAGGCGTGGACCTCCCCAAAACAGGGGTCCTTTGCTTGGTGCATGCATGCACATGAACGCCTCCACCCACCGAGGACCCTGAATTAATTTCAGAGAAATGTAGTTTTTGCTTGTGGAGATTCGAAAGGCTGGTCTTGACTTCTAGTTCCTATAAGGGTTGGTTCCCCAGACTCAGGCCAGTTACTGAGAAAACTCAGTCTCATTTTTGGCAGCAACTCAAGACCTTGGACTCATCACTTTACTCCTGTGCTCCTCAGCTTCCTTTCAAGCGCTGTTGGTAACAACTTCTCATCCTCACATGAAAATTAATGCTTGCAATTTACCTTTTATCCTATCACATGCTTCTGTCCCTCTTTTGTGGTGTTATTACCCAGCATAACAATAATTTAAAGTATCATATGTTGCATTAAATCAAATTCTGAAAAGGGAAGTGCTTTTTGATATAAGGTATTCAAGAACATCTTCCCAAATGTTCAGCATCTTGAAGAAAGGAATGTCCCATCAGAGACATTGAGCGCACCAGGGTCTGCTGCCACCACCAGACCAGCAGCTCAAGAGTGATTCTCATGATCAGATCTGTAAGTGTGCCTAAAAATTAATCAAGGGTTATGAGATCAGTGGATCGGCCCTACAGGTGAAGGCAAGAGAAATGCCACTTGGAGCTGCAACTCTTGGGATTTTGTAAGTAAAATAAAGCTGCTCTAGAGTCTCTTGCTGCATCCAGCATCCAAACAAATCACAGGCTGCTACTAAACTGGCTGAAATAAAGTTATAGTAAAGTTCTGTTACAAATGACTGAAAGCTTTATTTTTTTCCTTGCAGACCAAGCTGCTTCTGGTTTACAAATTTCCAGATATGAACTTATAAGCTTTGACACATTTGTGTCAGCTTTACCCAATAAAAGCAGTTCCCCTTAAATGGGCAGTAACTATGCACTGGCAAAGATCTTCAAGACCATCTCTGAGATTGTATTTTCTTGCTGGATGGGGGAGAATTGTTGTCTGGGAGAACTTTGGGTTTTGTTGTTTTGGTTTTTTTTTAAATCTTTTTGCCTCCATTTAAACAATAAATTTCCTCATGCCCTACTTGACTGAACACCCGATCTTGATAGGAAACATCAGAAGCCAGTCTCTGCCAGAAAGACTGATACTATAAATGGCCAAAGGTCTGATTTGGCACTGAGCAAGCCCTGAAATATCACTTTTAAATTGGCATCTATTTTCAGACATGCTTCTACGCTGTTGAAAGAGAATTAATGTCACGCTGTTGGTGTATTTTGCTAGCTCAAGCTCCGTGCCAGAGCCGTGAAACTAAAGAAAAGCCTCTAAAGTTAGTGTGAGACTGAAGTAAATGAGCCCAGAGCCAGAGGCTCTGATTTTTGTCAAAACAAAACAAAACAAAAAAGCACAACACCCATCCACCTCTCCCATCATCTTCTCCCTGGGGAGGCTGTTGTGTCCTACCTCAGTCCTTGGACCCCCTGGGTTATGCTGGGGTCAATCAACAGCTCTTTATTAATTAAAAGTGCTCAGACTAGCACCAATTCTGTGCCTTGGTTTTCACTTAGAAAGCCCAACAAGAAGCCAAACTGCTGCTCTTTGAGATGCACAGGTGAGAATTGCTTCAAACTTCATCAGGGGCAATCTCATCCTTATCCCAGCACTGTTTTCAGTTTACTATCTGCGTTGTCAGCACAAACTCCAATTCCAGTCTCCACATTTATTATCCTGCACAGCATAATGACAAGTCTTGGAGTCCCCACCAGACAAACCACTCCCCCAGTCAAAGACACCTATTGCAGCCTGCACACACTGCCCACTGCGGAAGATGATTTCCCATGGGCTCATCTCTGCTTCTCACGCCAAATTCCCACAAAGCCCATAGAAAGCTAAAAACTCACTAATGTGAGTTTTTGTCAAAATCATTCAGACTGCTATTAGACACTAACCTTCACTAGCAAGTGAGGGTGCTCAGGAGCTTTTAAAAGCATTTCAGCTTGCTTTAGGTGCCTGGTTCCCACCTCCTGAGTGGGAGATTGGGTTTTGGGATGTTGGAAGTGATGGCAGCATCATGAAAGACCAGGAGTGTTTTGTTTCAATGGTTAACAATTTTTTTGAAAAGTTGCTGCTCTTTAAGGCAAACCTGGGGGGGACGGGACTCAGAGCTCAAAATCCTTATTTCTGTTTTAGGAAGAAGGCAAGAGCAGCTTTTTTTGTTGTTGTTTAAAACCACACCAATAACTATTTTCACCAATAACTATTTTACTCACTACAGCACAGCAGCTTTCCTACACAGCCCTGCTACAGACTCCTGACCTTCCCTAAGAAGCTGGCTTTTAGGGACAAGACACCTCTCACCCCCCTAGCAGAGTCATTAACCCCTCAGGGCACCAGTTGTGGCAAATGCTTTTACAACCAGGGATCAGTCTGGGGAGGACCACAGGAGAGCGAAGCTCGGACATAGGAAGCAGACTGGCTATCACACAACAATAATTTTTGATCACTACTTCCATAAACTGGAGTTGAACTGGTGACCTCCAGCAAGCACGACGGTCTCCTGAGCCCCCCAGTTCCCCTCTAGAAAGGCTCTTATTTTAACCAATGACTCCACACATGTCTCAGCCCTTCCTCTCCCTGTCACTTTACATCCCAGCATTGACATATGTTTGAACTGATATCCTTCCTCTACTTCCTCTCTCGTTGCTTAATGTCCAGTAGGATTGCACAAAAGCACCCAACAGGAAAGGTCAAGCTGAGTTTCATGCCTGAGGTCTAGGATTACATCAAATTCTTAACGTTCATCTGTCCTTAGCATCAAGCAAGCACTTCCCAGTTTCAGCCGAGTCATAGACAAAGCAACAGAACCATTTTTGCTTGGGTTTGCCCTACTCTTGACTTTAAAAAACCCACTAGGTCATTCCTACATCCATGTAGGGAGCAGGATGAACCTAAGCTTGCCAGGGCTGTGTGGACAGAAACCTACAGAGATGCCAAAGGCAAAATTTAAGACTCACCAAAAACTCTCTACAGCTCAAGTTAGTCAATAATATCGTAGTGAATTGCAAAAGGAATAAGCCTGGAAAAACCTTTGAACATTTCCAAGCAGATAGACAGCCAGCTCAGACTTTTCAAATTTTGAATGGAGATCAACGCTGAATAAACAAAAACAAATAAACAAAACCTAAAAACCCACAAGCTTTTGAATAAAGTGTCTAAGAGGGGATCTGACATGAAGGGATTTAATCAAAGTCCATGAAGTAATAACACTCTAAACTTATTGATATGCTTAAGTGGCTCCTAAAGTATTTCAGAAACATTAATGAATTTATCTGTACAATCCTCTCATGGAATAAGCTATATCCCAGGGTCTGGGCCTTGGATTAAAACTTCCAGATGTCACAAAACCTCAACTAAAACTAAGAATTAAGCCTACATCTCCAATGAATGCCTTACCCACAGGTAAAACCTGTTCAAGCAGGCTGAGCAGGGGCAAAGTGCTTCCATTTGCACCACTTGACTTTTCCCTAGGTTGAGACCTTGCTCTGGCCACACTTACCTTGTTGACTGCCATCATCACAAAATACTTACCACAATGATCCTGAAACAGAAACATTAAGAAATATTGCAAAAGTAACACCCACTGCATTTTGTTTCGCTACCTGCTTCCCCAGCCAGCCCCAAAGCAGGTGTTCCCCTCTGTGACTCCCAAAGCCTCAGCACCCCACTGCACGAGCTGAGCACTGGTATTTAACCTGGGATGACTTCTCACAGGAGCAATTAAGGTCTTTAAGATCTTACCTGCATTTCACCAGAAGTCTTCTCATTAAAATCATTACTCAGATGTTCCAGAGCCCAAAAGCATTAAGATGCAAAGGAAATAACTGACTAGCTTTTTTTTCCTTCTATGACAAATCAGGTATTTAACACAACTAAAGCTACTGTTAAGGCTACTCATGATAAAATGTTTCATATTTTGGATTTATTAGGTAATAATTAAACAATCTCCAAAGCTATGATCAGGCCACTTGCTCACTAACTTCTTCAACATAGGCTGAGCCCAAATCACAACTTTCCTGCCACAAGTGGCAGTCGGCTGAGTAAAGCAAATACAATCAAATGCCGGAAAGGACCCAAAAAAGTTCAGACTCTCTAAGGACAACGTGGATATCACCCTTCTCCTTCTTCAGTCACTTGACAGAAACAGGCACTTCCATAAGCTGCAGGGTTTTTGGCAGAGTTCAAATAGCTGAGATAGCAAAAGTCTGCCATAGCAGTGGGAAAGAGGAAGCTACCTATGGAAAATTTAATTTCTGCAACAGGTTTACTTGATAAGTACAGGGATTACAGAACATATAACATCAAATCAGAAAATAGTGGGACTACAGAATGCTCTAGAAATATAAAAACAATGTTAACATAATATTAAAGCTCCAACAGACAAGCTCAAATACCTTGCTAGTTGAAGCAAGGATGTACAACCACCAAGGTGAGTGAACAGGGTCTGTCCAAGAAGGACGTCCCCAAAACAAAGGTCCAGGCTCTATACCTTCTGCAAGCTGCAGACCTGTCCTTAGAGGGGAGTCTTACATAACCCCCTGACCTGGGAAGCATTGCATCGCCAAAATGGAAGGCCCAGGGGTGAGTAATGCAAAAATTATTTTCTCTTCTTTTCGCTATAGAAGAGATTATTCCTCCCCAGTGTAAAGCAGTTTACATAATGAAGACCAGGGAAATCAAGACAGTGTGGACACTGTATTTTAATAGCTACACAAAGGTCACTCTGCGTTTGATTGTGCTCTCAGCCAGTAAAGTGGTGATGGTGGACTTCGTGAACAAGGCCATATGGGCATCACAAGTCTCGGTTTCACCTCCGTTTCCTTACCATTGAAGCTGTATTGCAGCTTGAATATTGTTACAGGGAGATCTAATAACTCTCTACCTACAAGCATCTTCAAGATTGGGGAAAAAGGATTTAAGCACCTATAGTTATTTTAAAAATGGGAAGGTAATCCTACAGTAATTAGGCCTGGCAAAGCTGGACTTAAACATGTAATATTTAAGAGATAACCAGCCCTTAAAAAGAAGATGGTATCCTTACTGCCAATCAATGATGAATAGGTACTGGCAGCAGCTAGAGAGGGGAAAATCCCATCTACAAAGCAATGGTATGGCTGTTCTTCTCATGCCCAGGCATTTCAAACTTGCTTATGTAAACATGAGCAGGTGGGAGTTGTCAAAAATGGTCAGTAGCACATCACTTGTTGAGTAGCAGCAGATGCTTGTATTACTCAGTCATTGAAACAAGGAACAGATATATTGAGAATGTTCAAGCATCCCACAGGTGGTTGCTGAAGAACCAGCACTACACATTGCTTGAAACAAACACTATAGTAATTAAGCCACAGATTCCTTAATTTTATTTTCCTTTAAAGTAGTTTACTAATATCCTGGGCCAAATTCAGCTCTCAGTCACTTGGAACCCCAGGTAGAGGAGCTACATAAACCTGCACAGTGGGTTATGAAAGCACCAGGTAGGCAAGGACAGGGAAAGAGCTATAGAAAAACAAAGCTCTTACATTTTTCATTTAGAAAGATCAGATGGAAAATAAAAATAAAGGCTTTGTGGTAAACATGGGCTGGTGAGATTGAGTGTTATTACTTAAACAATGGTCCTAATCCTAGAATGCGCTGAGCACATCTTTAACCTTTCCCAGCTCTTCCAGGCTGTGTTGACGCTGTTGGGAACCAAAGAAGACGTGCTTCGCACAAAGAGAGGATGCAGTTCAGACTTGTTAAAGATTTTTCTATTTAAGCTCCCCCCCCAACTGATAATTTGAGGTTTGATTGAAAAAATATGAGAGTGAGGGAAAGCTCAGGCTTTCTTAGAAAGGAAAGGGAGCCGACACTTATCTAGGGACTGCCCAAATGGGTCAGCTTCTACTTTTCTATAAAAATATGAAAAAAAATGTTTAAGTTGTGTAAGAGTCATCACCTTACAGCCAGCTCTAGAGGCCATAAACAAACAAGGGATCCGTTCTCTCTGTGAACCAATACACACTTAAAGCATCAAGAAGAGCTTCAAATGCCTCATACGATATGAACACATCAGGAAACTCAAGACATTGACTTCCAGTTGCCTAAATAGGAAGTGAAAATATTCCTAGCAAATAAGTAACATTATTTTATTCAACAGACATGGATCTATGTTTACAAAGAAAAGTGGCAGTGAGAAGGTTAAAGCAACATTAACCATCTATAGACTTGAAGTAGAAAAAAGCACAGTCTTGACCTGCAGCATAACTGAGGCCAGACAGACTCCCACTCCATCTGGGAAGCATTAATGGTTTTGCCGTTACTTTGGATGAATTTTGCTGAAAGTTCCAGAAACCCTTGAAATGAGAAATAGGTGTTTTAAAGATTAAGAAACCTGTCTCTCTGAGCCAAGCCCCACTCATGAAAATAAAACAGCTCACCAATAAACAAACCCCCCCCACAAATTTCATTTGTTCTATCCTTCCTGAAACTGCAACAGCTGCTAAAATTAGGAGCTGCAAAATCCACAAAGGAGTTAAGATCTTGGTTATAAGCTTCCCAACCATCACCCATTGTGTGATAAAAATCTTCTTAAGTAGGCACTCTCCTTTACCCTCAAGCACCTTCTTTGTGTCTTTGACTAAAAGCAAATCGCTCTGCCTCTTAATATCAAGTTTGATTAAGTTGATCTTGATGTGATATTGTGAAATAATATTTACTGCTCTCCCATAATTTATGTAAATAGCTTCCCCTTTCACCCCAGCCATGCAGGATGACAGGTGATTCAGTACTGCTGCTCCACGTGCGCATCTGTGGCCAATGTGTACGCCTTTACGCGCTGCCTCCACAGAGCACCTAATGGATCAAGATATTGTGTTAATAAAACATATGGCTCAATGATGATTACAAAGGTGAAGCCTATCTTCCTCTTTGGACTCAACCCCCCAACATGCTCCAAAACAGAACAAAGGAATGCCTTTAAATTATACTTTTGGGGTTTTTAAAAAACCCCAAATAAACAAACAAAAAACCCACCACCTTTAGACAGTCATTATTATTGCATTTAATGTAGTGGTTTGCTGTTAATTGAAGAAAATACAGTGCATGCACGGCTAGCCAGGCACCACAAGTCATTTCCAACAGGCTCAGATACCATGCTTGATGACCTGAACTTGAAATAAACACATTCAGACAAATTAACACCACAGCACCACCACAGCCACCACAGCTCCTCTCAGATTTAAGAGGAGTCTGAAGTCAGTACAGACAGGATGAGATAAGGAGTGAGATAGGAGGAACCGCATGCAAGTAAATAACCACCTGCAATCACGAATGACTTGCCAGCATGGAAGTCCAAGACAGATGCAAACTACCCGAGGCCTCAGACAGCAGTTGTGCTTGAAGACATGGTATGACAAAAGATGACCCAAACTCCACCCTTAGAAGTTGAGGTCTGCAGAGGAGCTCAACACCACCACAGCAGAGCATGTGCTCTACTATAAGCAGAGTCATGTAAACTTAGTCATCTCTGTCCTCAAGGTGTGTCATGGTTTTCAGCGAACAAGTCCTTTAGAGACCTCCATACAAGTAGAAGATCCTCCATTTAACCCAGGTCGTTCACAGGGTCACAAGGACACCTGTGAGCAGATGAATGGGGATCATAGGGAGAAGACAAGCAAAGGGGTGTTGGAGCAGCCTTGAGAGTGACTGATCTGTGCTCTTGCCTTCCTCTTGTGCAGCGAGAGACCATGGCACTTCTCAGGCTATGTTTGAGAAGCGTTTACTATCCTGCATCATTTCCAACACTCTCCCACCAAGTCACCCCTCCATGGGGACATCACCTGCAGCACCAATCTCTACATCCCCATGTGTCAACACACAGAATCCAACTTTGCACAAGTTTGAATAAGATTTTGAATAACATCAAGCACATAAGAACAAGAAACACATCAATTATTACATGCTTCTGCCTCTGAACGGCTTCTACCTGATCACAAAATATCTAGTAAGTATTCAGAGTTAGGTTGCATTTTCTGGACAAACATTTACAAGGCACTGTGGAGTAGGCACCTAATGACTTGTTGGAGGGTTAGGAAATAAGCCAAGGAGATAGCAGTGCACTTTTACTTGTCTTATTTCATCTACAACAACTCTGTTGATTCTTCCTTTAGAGAGTGTTTAAGGCTTGTATAAGATTGCTGGAAACCTGAAATCCTTTTGCAACATAAAACACATAACACAGCTGCTGGAAAGTCATTTTTTTCTCCTATTACCCCATTCACACACACCAACCCATTTCTAGTGGAAAGTGCTTCCATGACCATTCGTAACTCACCTTTGCAAATAAGAACACCAATTAGTGTCCGGTACAATGATGATGTGTATGATCATGAGGAAGAAAGCAAGGGAGGACAGCTGTCCCCTAGAAACTCGATGGAGATTACCTACTCATTAGTACCAGACCATCTAAACAGCCACCAGATGGTAACAACTTCCAGTCAATAATGTGACATGTTTTGCAATCACCAAATCCCTTTGCAAAAACAGGGCAGGACAAATCTTATCGCCTGAGCACTTGGGCAAACTGGTGGGGAAAAAAAAAAAAAAAAGAGCCAGAGAATCTTGGCAGCATCTGTAGGCAGGGTTTGTCCACACTTGTTCAGCACAGTAGCAGTGGCAGGGAGTTGGGTAAGTATGCATGGACCTAAATCAGATTGGGGCCATTCAGACCTAACCGAGGGCCTTGGAGCAATTCACATCCCTCCCCTCTTGCGGTGTGCTATCCTTCACAGCAAAAGAAGCTTAAGGATGCTTTCTGCATTTTGCAGAATATTCTCTGTTCTGTGGGTGAATGTTGTTACAGGCTGGCTTTTAGTCATTTCCACAGTAAATCTATAGCATCTCTCATCTTCAGTAAAATGGCTACAGATGCCCATCCTTCCACTGCACACAGATCTAGTCCTGTTCAAGTTACTGTATATTAGTAATTCCAGCTGCAGGGAGGACCTGGATTAGGAAAGGCAACATGCAGCTCGTGCAAAATTTGCAGTAAAGCACAGTACTTGGTCATCCTCCCAGCCCTAGAGTATTGCTCATCATTGTGAATTCCACACAGGCTGGCTGCTTCAAACTGAATATCCTTCCTTCATGGTAATCACAAGTAAATTGAAATGGGTCACCTGAAAATTAATTGTTCAGAGCAAGCACTGTCTCCATGAAGAGCCCTGTAATACTGAAAATACATTTTTACAGTACTTTGAAATCAACAGTAACGAAAGTTTCAGAAAAGCACCCGTGTCACATTTTGTCATTGTTTTTTTTTTCTCCCCTCCTTTTTCATCTAGTGCTAATTTCAGTCTTTCTGTGCCTCACACACACATTTTTTGCAGTTTCTGACATCTGATTTCATTGAATTCTCTGTACTTGCAGAGCTGGAGCAAAGCCCATTAAAGCCAGCAGAAAGATTTTCATCGACTTCAAGGGGTTTTGCATCAGGACCACAGTGCATAATCTTCATAGAAATACACATGGAGAGTACAGTCATAGGGCACAGCTCTGTGAAGACTCCTATCAGACCTCCAAGTACACCCAAAAAAGTCTTATTGGATAAAGACAAACATCAGTTCTGAAGGGGTTGTCCAAAACTGAGCTGCAGGGCATCAAGATCAGACTGCCACTGGGGTGAACCCAAGATGTTCTCCAGCAAAACCCAGGTCTCAGCTGTGTAACTTAGTTAACAGCAGCAGTAGCGACATCCCCTAATAAACAAGTCTGTTGGATGTGGGACTGAAGAACAAGCAGGATGCTCTGTACATCTGAAAGATGTTTCATTCGCAATGGCTTTGTACCGAACAAAATTTAAATATGCGTTGCAAAACTAAAGGTAACATGTAGTTCACTGCAGACTCAAACCAAACTCAAGTTTCTGACTACTGATGTCACCCTGTTAAAGAAACACTGCCACACTCCCCTGTACCACATTGGTCTATGAAAGCCGAAGCTGGGATCAGCACTGACCACTTGACACATCATTTAAACAAGAAGAAGCGTCCTTTTCACCAAGACCCATGTATAAGCTCCAACATTGACATTAATGCCATAGGAGACCTCAGATATGGTCTTCTACCACACACAGAGTATTCTCAGATAAAGGTATCTTCTAACTGCCAGATTATGGGAATAAGGTCCTCATTGTACTGCCCTTGCTTGCTCAGGATGAAATGGGGAATGTCCATAGGAAGCTCTGAGGTGCTTTTCCCATCCCTGCTGAAAACTTGAAAAACCCTGGAAGACAGCAGGGAGAAAAAAAAAACAAACAAAAGCCAAAAACCACACAACACAACAAATTCCCAAACCTGAATCCTTCTACAGCTCTCGTCCAAAAACAACACAAAAGCACAGGCAACACATGGAAAGCAGGCAAAACTTTGCATTCAGCAAGGCTTGAATTCACCAAGCCCATGAAGACACTGCAAAAGAGTACAGGGGGCAAACTCTTTTACTTCGCTGAGCCCCTCCCATGTGTACCTGGCTTTTAGCTTTACCCTTTAGCACCAGCAGGTCTGGACCACTAAATCTCAGGCTGCATCTCAGGTCACACAAGCAGGCAGGGGAGATCAAGGAAGTTCTAATCCCAGCCTCTGGGGAGCATAGCAGGAAGTCCATCAGCTCTCCCTTGCGACACAAGCAGAGTTGCAACAGTCAAGCCCGCTGCCTCATCCATGAAATGGCATGTGTGCCAGACCTTGCTTCCAGCGGTGCTTTAAGAACAAAGGGCTCTGAGTGCTCATTCTAGACGCAAAGACGTTGCTTGACTTAGCACCCAGCAAGCTGCAAGCATCCAATTTGCAAGCCCAGGTGTCATAAGATGGAAATCGCACGCACAAAGGAAACCCTATGCAAGGTCATGTAACATCCCATGGGAAGCCTAGGCCAGGCCGGTGTCCCTTGTTGCAGGCACTCATCTCTGGCAGGACTGTGATCTTGCCCCATAAGTTCAGCTGCAGATACCTCCACAGCCGTTGCAAGAAATGAAGCACTTATGCCAAGGTGGCCCCTGCAAACTCCTACCTCCAGACTCTCACCCAGCAAGAGACTGCTAGCCAAGCCATAAACCTCTTTAGAAAGCCATAGAGCTTCACAAAAGCCTTCTGTTAATAGATTATTTGCACCAGCCCTGCAGGTTCGGCAAGCGATACACTGTAATAAAACCCATT
This sequence comes from Chloroceryle aenea, assembly GCA_013399075.1. Lineage (NCBI taxonomy): Eukaryota > Metazoa > Chordata > Aves > Coraciiformes > Cerylidae > Chloroceryle > Chloroceryle aenea. The sequence continues at coordinate 550,386 of VWZY01012672.1, read as the reverse complement.
CTCATGCGATTTCAAAACTCCTCATCAACATTCACCACTGCCCTGCTCAGGTTTTATTTGCCACATTACCTGAACAAGAAGGGTTCGTTCCAGTTGCACAAAATGCAAACGGGGAGCCCTGGGCCATTTTACCACCCACACAGTTAATTACACCTTCAACAGCCAGACGAGGGTTGGGTGTACAGGATCCAAGTCCTCCCACTGCTAGCAGAGACACGAAGACCAGTTGGCACTGGGATGCACATCCCATAAGTGCCTTGTATCACAATCTGGGAGAGACACAAGTTAATTTTAATAGATCAGGTGTTCATAAGCCTTAATGGAATTTTATTTCTTTTTCTCCCTCCCACCCCCTGACTGCAAGGCTGCCACACACCCAGACTTTTTTTTTTGCCTATGTTACTTTGACACAAACTTGGCACATGAAATAAAATTTTTAAACTTGTACTGTCAGTGAGCTGAAGGTACACAATATTATTCCATATTTCATTGAGAACCACTCAGATAGTTATAATCAGGTTTTGTGATCTGACCATTTATTCACCACATTCCTCTTCCCTTCCCGAGATGCTTCCAGATGAATATTTTTCTTTTGCCAACACTCTAAGCTTAAAAGCAAAAGCAATGCCTACCACGGAGAAAGAAAAATAATCATTGGCCTGCTACAAACTTGCATTTATGGAGCTTCTAGGGTCTGGTTTCAGTGGTCAGTTTCCTTCCACTGGAGTTTGCTTTCTCCAAGTCATTGCTCTCCCAATAATTCATCTCAATTTCTGAAAAATTATGCTTTATTTGTGTTTTCTGCACATAAATCTCATTCTAAAGGAAAGGTAGCATGGCTGCACAATTTTCTTAAACTGTGAGTATGAAGGGCATAGCAGAATTAAGAAAAATATAACCCTTCTAAATAAAGAAGACCCTGCTTTATTAGCTGCTAATTGAGAACTACATGACTCTTAATACTGAAAATTTATAGGCATAAAAAAGCTCTTGACAGCTTGGTCTTTAAAAAAATATAAAAAATTTTAAAAGTAGCAACACCATTGCATTCTATGTACATAATAGTATAACCAAGGAAAGGAAAAGACAATATGAAGTGATCCTGAAATTTACCTTGGCTGCTTGCCATTGCTTACTGAGTTTCATATGTGCTTGCTATCACTGGGCTTGTCCTCTCTGGCAGAGGCTTGGGGAGTGGTGGGAAGAGACGATAGGAGAAAACGTTGTCAGCTACCGTAAGTCTATAATTGACTGACACAGCCACTTACTGAGCGTTACTGCTCTAAGAGGAGTGTTCAAGGTAAATTGGGTTTCTTAGAGTAGCCTAAACCATAGGTTATTCACCATGAAGATTTCCCCATCCTCTTTGCCCCCAGCTAAGCAGGAGCTCCATCAGACAGTGCTCTGACCCAATGGGTTGTCCCATGCCATGGCACCCAAACTTGTAAGTTTTGATGACGTGGGAAAAGACAAAAAACTCATCCATGTGCAAAGAGACCTGCAGGTCCCACCAACAGCTGGAGAGCTTCAGTGTGTCCTGAAGCCTCCAACCTTCCCAGCAAGGCAGAAACCCAAAACCAGCATCCCAGTGCTTCTGCTGCTTCCTCCAGACATCATAAATCTTCTCCACAGCAGCACACAACAGATCTTGCCTGGGTTATTTAACTTTATCCACAGACTTCTGACATAACCCAGCACCTGAATTCAGTGGAAAGACGCCGTCCCACCAGCTGCCTTTGCATCGGCTCAGATATATTAATGGTGCAGACCTCATCTGACAGATAGACCTGTTAGGACCCAGGATCACCCCAAAACACTTAGGTGAGGTAGCTACTGTGGATTCACAAAGTCTTGGCCTAAAACCCCAGGCTTCACCGTGCATCCTGTGATACATCCTCACTGCCCCATGCCTCCAAACACATTGCCTAACACCAGGCATTTTTGACTGAGGGATCTAGGTGGACCACACAGGTATTTTCTAGATTTGTAGATCAGTACCTTCATTTCTAGGCAACAGTCCAAGAAACAGTGAGGGAAAGATGATCATGGTCTTATGGACAACAGTGGGATATTTGCCATCGTGCTTTTACTCCTAGAGTTGATCCCCAACAAAAATGAGACAAGCTAGCTACTTAAAAGCTCTCAAGGTTTACAATTTATATACTTCCATTCTCAAAACTAAAAGGAATAGAGACTCTTCTCAGGTGGAAGCAGGCACCATAGTTTTTGCCAAAACCAATTCCATGGATTTGTACAAGTAGGCTCCCAGCACTGAAAGCAACAGGTCATCACAGGCTACATCCATTGGTATTGAAGAAAATTTTACCATGATCAATCAGTTTTAGACTACTCTTCAAAAGTTACTACTCTTCAAAAGTTACTACTCAAATAACATGAGCCTATACTGGGCAAAGTTGTTGTTTTTTTAATTCAATGTCTGGAAACAGGCATTCATGTACTAGTTTATCTAATTGCCAGTTTATGTCTTCTGAAGAAGCTCAGGTGAAATCAACACTCAGAATGCTATTTCAGCTCCTGAAGTTTCCGTTAGGCATCCAGCTGAGCACAATTCAATTTGAGCAAAGAGCTTGAAATACCTTACCTACTCTTTTTTTTGCGTATGTTAAAAATAATCTATAATAAGCATAAATCTGGAGAAATCTGATGGAATGAACTCAGATTTCATTGCAATGTTTTATGAGATTACAAAAAAATATATCTGAAGAAAACTTCTTTCTTGGGGTAATTCCCCCAGCTCAGCATAGGACCAAAAGAAAGTAATTAATCCAAATCAGAGTTGAGACCTGGCCACAATGTCTTGAAACTGATCTAGATCTGTCCCCGCTTCTTTGGGAGTGATAAAATATGGGGCTTTTCTCATTGTTAAGACATAGGTTTGCATCTCAGGTCCTCCATGAGAAGGATGAGGTGTTTGTATGGGGAGCACTGGTCCTTGGCCACCACTGAGCTGCCTTATGGACTGCTCTCTGGGCTATCACGTATAGCTCATCCCACACGTTAAAACATAAAAAGGAACCCTTTGTCAGCCCTCTGGATATTTTACTCCATCTCAGAATCACTTTACAGCCACCATAAATCAAGCAGTCCCCCCCCACTCCTTCCCTAATATTTTATAAACTGGAGAAAGTTGGAATATTTTTTGGCCCAGCAGCCTACATATCCTATAATAAATGCCTCTACTAATGTTGCTTTATTTTATCAATATTGCTAGACTTCTTAATGGGACTCTAAGCTCCTGACTAACAAAATATATTATCTGTCCTATTCTGTATTTATTTTTACTGTGAGGAACAATGATTCTCTATCATGACTGGTGCAGGGTAACAGAGGTCAGAGCCCCTTAATTGAAAAAACACATGGGCTGCCCAGCCAGTCCCACACCCCACTGAATTACCAGCACCCAGCCCACAGCCACAGCTTTTTGGGGTTGCGACGTGCCCCTGCAAGAGGGGCTCAGGCAAGGGATGCCCTGTTTTGACCCAGTGGCAACCACCACCTCAGGGATATTATGCAGCATGTATGGATGAGTTTTGGGGAAAGGCAAAAAAACCACCCATCTCCAGCCAGTGTAGCGCAAGGTTGGCTTGCCTTCAGGAAACGCCTGGTTGTATGCAGCAGCTGTGGTGTGAGTAGTACAACAAATTCACTTACTGAATGACAACAGCTTTATTGGCAAGCCAATTCAATTAAAGCCACTGCAACCAACAAAGTCGCAGGCAGCGCTCGCCACATAACGAATATGGAATCATGCCTGCGTTTCCCCAAGTGCCCTCAGCCCTCCCTGTCCCTCTGCATGAGAGGGAAAGGGATGAATGAATTAGGCTCAGATGATGGTAATTAATGGCTTGGCTGTCAGAGAGGCATTTTGTCGGCCCAGCGGTTGAAAGCTCCATATTACAGATAAAGTCCCAGCACTGCCCAGACAGGGCAACCCGCCTCCCGTAACAGCGGGAGCAGGAAGGGGGAGCAGCGCTGGTTTGCATTGATCAACGCGTCATGGTATTGATAGGTAAATAATATGTTCATTTTTCATTTTCGCAAAATGTATCCTTTAGGCTACGGTTACAGGAGCTCTGACATGAGCTTATTAAGAAAAAAGTATCCTTAATGCTGGGATATAAGCAAAACAAATATTCTTATAAAATATACATAAGAATTCTTTTTAGCCTTTGGTAAAATAGATAAAACCTGGATATTTTTTTGTTTGGAACACTAGAACTTGGCTTTCTAAGGCAACATTTCATTTGAGACCTCCCCTGCATGCATATGCATGAGACTGATTTTCTACCATTGCTGAAATTACCCAGGTTTCATTGTTTTCTGTAGCATGACAAATAATTAATTGGTCCTGTCCAGCTAAAATGACAAGGGTACTGATTCCCCTGAAATTTCAGTAAAGGAAGAATTGAGCCTTAAGTCCTAAGCTCTCAAAATATCTTACAAGGCTTATCTCATGAACTCATTTAAAAAAAAGAAATTTAAAAAAAAAAAAAAGGGTACTGAAAGCTTCTGGGCAAACCCCATTAAGTTAAAGTCACAGGGAGTCTTGGTAATACAGCAACAGGGGAGGTCAGACCATCACCCAGCCCTGTGTGTCCATGAGTATGTGGCAAGCCAGAGCAAGCCATCTTTGCTTTGGGCTGGTAGTACCCTACCTCTGCCCCTCACAGCATCCCCCTAGCTGTGAAGGGGAACCAGATCTCATGTATTCTCCTTTCTCTTTCCATGAAAAGAAGAAACCCTTTATAGATGCCTTCCTGCTCGCCTTTCCCCATCCTTGCTTCTAAAGAGCCAGTGCTATCTCAGAGGTGCTCAGAGTTAAATACATCCCTAAACCCCATGGCCCTTTTTAACATGGAGAATAGGCAAATTGAATTCAAAGCAACAACCAGGAAGCACAGGGTGTTTCTGGGCCTTTTTTCAAGTTTTGCATTATGAAATAAAATCTCCTCTTTTCAGAGCATGCCAGTATAATTGCCTGGCTGCTTTCCATGTCAAAGTGACCAATACTTTCTATGCCTCTGGGAATGTAAAACTGAAGAAAACATCGCTCATTTGGACATTCATTATGTGACTCGTTATTGTACATTAAACATTTGTAGCCTTAAAATAATGGCCTCGCTATTACCAGCCACAAGATTCCCACTTCTCAGTTTAGTTCAAAGATGAGGGCACCACCGGTGACACCCAACACTTAGAGGACCATACCACAGTGGAAAATAGTTCTGTTTTCTTTGTGTTGCAGAAAACATAAGCCTTTTCGTTTCCAGACAGCATTTTAATATTCATAAAGCAGTAGACTAATGGCACAATCCTTTATCACTCAAACAAGAAATTATGAGAGTGACTCGGGGTCCACAGGAGTCAAGGAGTCCAATGGATAAGTCTTTATCTTGCAATCCTACCTGTTGCAGTTACTCAGAAGCTAAAGCCAGGTACCCCCTGCCAGAGGTGGAGATGCAAGGGAAGAAAAGGGAGTGGCCAAAAATAATTTCAAGATGCTCTTATGCTTCCTCCAAGCTAACAACACACACCTCACCTCAGGCCACCACTGAGCAATGGGAAGACTATGATGGATGAAGCTCACTGGGTGTGTAGCAGGAAAGACACCTAACAGTGCAAATCACACCATCTCCATATGTTCCTGGGACAAGCAGTCCTGAAGCAACCTTGCACAAGGCCACAGTCACCACGGGGCATGGGTTTGACAAAAAATGAATAAAGCTGACCTTTGTTGAGGTTTTCACAGGGGAGGATGGTGCTTTGTGGTGGGGATAGACCAAGGCTGCGGCATGTTTCTATGATGTTCAAGTACAAGGTGATACAACCTCACCAAGGGAGCAAGAGGGACCATGAACAATGGTGGTGTTGGAGACCAACCCTGACATCCCAAGGAGATCTGAGCTCTGCACCACACAGACAACATACACCTGGTGGCACTGGATAAGCCTGCCCTACTGCTTCTGTGACAAGGAAAAAGGAAGAAAAGCTATCCCCTGGGCTAGGTCTCCTGCCTGAAGCCAAGTCCAGGGAGAGTGTGAAGGGAATAAAAGGACATGGAACCAGAGGAGCTGCCCTGGCTTTGATGCAGGACCAGCATCTGATGCACTTTTTTTCTTGCAACCACTCCAGTTATAGCCAAGACCATCGGCTGGGGTTCCCCAGCTCTAAATGCTCCTGCTCATCACCCTGGAGCCCCAGCCCTGAACTTGCAGAACTGCAAAGGGAGTATATTTCAGTGGCAAAATCCAGTGATTTGACATAATCTGGTCTCCAGTCACGATGTTTGCTTCTGCAAGGTCCCCTGCTACTTCCTCAAGGTAAAGAGGAATTAACTCATCGTGGTTTCATCCCTGACCCACCAGCAAGAGAAATGTCATGGTACAAAGCTGCTCATTGGAGAGGCTGAACATTCCCTGCCTTTCAGCACTTGTAAGAGATGCTGATGTCCCCACATGATTTAGTTTGGTGATTGTCATTAATTTAGTGGTGCTTAGGAACTTCCAGTGAACTTCAAACCTCCAAGATAAACCTGCCAGAAACCTAAAGTCTTCCATCCACTGCAGCACTAAAATACAGACCTTCCCAAAAACATGAACTGTCAGGTAAGGGGGAAAAAAACATATTTCTGACAGTATAAGGGAGCAACACACCTTCTAACAGTTAATACACAAACATAGACTGTGTCTCCAGATCTAGAGGTACATCTCCAAAAAAACACTACACAGTCCTGCACACTCACAATACCAAAGAGATTTCTTTTCCACAGATGAAGGACTAAGATGAGCCCACAGTGCCAGAGACTACAAAGACTTTGAAAAAATCTAATGCATAGTCTATGCTAAGCTTTCCACTCTGGCAAACATGGGAGAAGGATGGTGTGATATATATATTGCAGGTGCCACACCATGAGCATGGGGATATCCTGGAGAGAGAACATGCACTTGCATGAAGTACAACCTTAAAGATGGAAATACTTTAAAGAGTGGTAACAGAAAGCAGTGTTACAGGTCCCAGTCATCTGCCTCATAGAGAGCAGATCCTCGGTGAATGTCCTGTCTACTCCATCAGGAACAACTCAAGGTGGCTGACCAAGTCAAGATGAGGTGCCACCTAAGGCTCAGCACGTCATATAGGTGAAATTCAACAAGGAAGCACCTTGTGAAAGCCTTTATCCTCCATAAGCTAGTCAAGGACATCCTCTGCTTTCTCCCTAAGCAACACAGCTTTGCTCCTCCATACCCAGAGCATGCTGGGCACTTGTAGTAAACTGGTACTTCTGAGCATAGACCTTTCACAGTCCCAGAGGTTTTTATGAGACCCAACCAAACAAAACTGAGAGATTCCAAACCCACTTGGATGATGTGATCCTGGGCCCCCCACTCTGGGTGACCCTGCTTTAGAAGGGGTTTAGAGAAGATGATCCCCAGAGGTCCTTTCCAACCCCTACCATTTTGTGGTGACAGTAAATCTTTGCAAAGTATGGACTTGACTTGAGCAGTGGGGAGGGCGAACTCCTTCTATGTAGAATTTACATCATGTTCACCAAGAATTTTTTTTTTTTGAACCATCAGCTTTGATTTTTTTTTGATAAATCATCTGGCCATGTGTCATAGGGATATAACCCAGTGCACGTGAACTGGTACATCAAAGGGAAAACTGTACATGAACCTCTGGTGAATTGGGAGCTGTGATTTGTTATGAACTCAACAGGAATCCCATGGCATGATACCCTGTGCTGTACATCATCGCCCTGCCTCTTGTGCAACCACCAGGTTTCTACAGAGCAAGATTTCAGTGGAAGGTCACCACCAACAGGCCTTCATCACTTGCTTCTTATTTAAAGAGATCTGCCCCAATTTCAGTTAAGGGAAAAGAGACACACCACATAGTTTCAGGAGAGCTTTTCTTTGTCCTCCCCTCTCTTGGCTTGCAGGTTTCTCCCCATGCCCACAGCCCACAGCCCTGGTAATTATATATTAACTAAACATCCTCTCTTCTTCTAAAAAAGAAAATACACAATGTATGTATGGGTTAGTCAGAGCTTAAAGGGTTTCAGAGTCTGGGACTCTGAAATTATGGGAGATATTTATAATAGGCATTTGCTAAACTAAAACTCCCTGGGCTTTTAGCAACCCTGGAAAGAGAGGGGGGAAAAAAGGGCAGAACAAAAAAGCACACTGAGAAAAAGTTAATTTTTTCCATCAGGCTCTTGTATGTGCCAAGTTACCCCTTAACGTAAAGCCTCCTGCACATTTACTTAAACAACGTCAGTAATGAGGGACCAGCTCACCATGCTCGGCTCTCCCCTGCTCCTCTCCCCCGGGTTTGGCAGGGGGCTGTTTTTCGAGGAGCCGGTGGTTAACCATCACAGGCTGAGTGTCCACAGGGTACAGCCAAAATACCCCAGTAATTAGTTATAGGTTAATCATATTTACTGCAGATCTGTTGTTCCAAGATTCTCAGACAAAGGCTAAATTCAAGAAAACTTAAAAAGAAACAGATCTTCAGAGCTGATTTATTGGGAATGCAATTAGGATAAGGGAGGGAATCTAATTACCAAGTACTTTCACTTCTTCCCCCCTCCCCAGCTGATTTAAAGAGGAAGCACTCAGTGTAATAACTACTTTCTGGTTTACTTTACTTCTTAGTGTGGCAGTTGTTGAAACAGCTTCAGTGTTTTCTCAGCTGCATTTTTATGTCAATACTAAGAAGGGGATGCAATGGTTCGGACATGTCAAAGGAGGGGAAAGAAGAAAAAATAGTGAATGAGGCACTAAAGTCAAAAAACACCCCCAAAATATTTCAGAGGAGCTAAAAATTCACCTGAGGCTTCAGTGTGATTGAGAAGAGGCCAGAAGAACAGGTCAGGCATGTGGCTGTCCCTCCGCTTCCCAGAAGCGCACGTAGGAAAGCACTGATGGAGTGCCAGGACGGTTTGCCCTCAGGTCTATCCCATGCAGATACTTAATTACAATGGGAACCAGTGGCACAAAACCTCCTGTTTATCCCAGCTCAGTGGTATGAGATCTTAAATCCACAGCAGACACAGTACTGGGAGGTGCAGCCGGGCTTGGCACTGGGTGGGCAGTAGCCTAGGTGTAAACCCTGTGTCTGCAGAGCCGGAGCTACAGCAATTAATGCACATTAAATAATAATAGCAACATGAATGCAAAGCATCTCTTGCATGCAAGTGGCTGCCCAGCTGCAGGCCCTCGCAACCATCCCAAAATCCCACAGTGAGGACCTCAACCTGCGCGGTGGCATGTCTATTGCAAAACCTCTTGCAATTCAGTGTGTGCATCTCTACTGCTTATTATTTATCTCTTCATGACCCTTGGAGCTCCAAATCTTGAAAGACTTAGATGTGTGTTGCAAAGATCATTGCAGTTGCATTGCTGTTGTTCTGTTATTTGTATTATTCCAAGTATGGCAATACCTATGTGAGTGGATTCCCATCACTAATGCACCCCACAAGAAGGGAGGAAATGGGGGGGCATTGGTGGCCCTTGTCTGGGAGTGAAAACATTGACCTTTCTGGAGATGGGGAGTGCTTTTGGGGTGCTGGTGGGGAGAATAGAAGGAAAGATGCTGAGCAAAGGTACAGCAGCTCAAACTCTTCCTCACTCATCATCTGGGCGAAGACAGAGCAGGAGAGCCTGATACTGCTTGCAGGGAAAGAAAGAGGAGACAAAAAAAAAACCAAAAAAAACACCAAGCAAGAAGACACCTTAAAAGCATTCCCGCAGCCTTCCGCCAATCCACATAAATCCTGACCTGGAAGAAAACACCCCACCTTGTCCCAGGCGCTGGTGAGTCATGCCGAAACCTGCTGAACAGTGCAGGGAGAAGGGGCCTGGCAGCAGGGGCTCCCAGCAGGGGGAATGGCATGTCCTGACCCAGACCATTGGTAAAGATTGTCACCATCCTGGCTCTACCTCCCTGTCCAGGGAGGATTCACCTCTACCTTCGCACAGCAGTGCATGAAACATTAAAAGAAAAGAAAGAAAAAAAAGAAAAAAAAAAAGAAAAAAAAGTCCCATAGCGTCAAGTGTTTCCAGGGGTCTCACTGATTTCTGAGGCCACTTGCTACTCTTTCACCTTCCTTAAATCCACTCCAGTGAAACTCAGAATCACAGAAACACAGAATTATTGAGGCTGCAAACAGACCTCTGAGATCATTGAGTCCAGCCTATGACCTAACACCACAACATCAGCTAAATCATGCCACTAAGTGCAGCATCTAAACATCCTCGCTGTGGCTGGACATGCCCCAGGGAGCCCTCACCCACCCAACCCACTGGTCAGCACATGGCTAGGATGGAGCACCAGTAACCAGCTATGAGCCAGCTGCTTCTGCTGCTTGAAAATCAGTAATTCACTGTTTCTCTATTTACTCCAACCACTTCAAGTACATGTAGTGAGTATGCTCCAGCTTCATTCAGCCCCATGGCAGCTCCCAAGGAGCTGTTGTCAAGCTGGACCAGGACCTGCCTTTGGAGTGATATTAAACAAGATATTGTTTAATATTTTTTCTATGACCTGGATGAGGGGATCAAATGTGCCCTCAGGAAATTTGCAGATAACAGGAAATTAAGTAGGAGTGTCAATCTGCTGGAGAGTACGAAGGCTTTGCAGAGGTTTTTGGACAGGCTGGAGCGATGGACTGAGGTCAATGGGATGAGGTTTAACTAGGCCAAGTGCTGGGTCATGCACTTCGGTCACAACAACCC
>VWZY01012672.1:525392-539600 GCA_013399075.1 Chloroceryle aenea | reverse complement strand
CAAGTGGATGTAGCACTTGAGGCTATGGTGTAATGGACAGATAGGTGTTAGGATGAAGGTTGGACTCGATGATCCTAGAGGTCCTTTCCAACACTAATGATTCTATGAAACAGGGTATCACTCTGTCCTGGATCAAACTCTCCTGCACTCCTTCCAGAGCATCCACAGTGACAGATAAACCCAGTCCTTCACTGGTGCTAATTCTGAGGCCTTTCTAGGCTTTGCTGGTGCAAACATCAGCATACAAAGTGTTCATCACCCACTCCCAAAAGCTGAAGACCTCCAGGGTTAAAAACAGAGGCTGGTTTAGGGCATCACCTTCCCAACTGTTGCAACCCAGGCACAAATAAAGTCTGGGGTTTTGGGGTTTTTTTTGTTTGTTTTTTTAAGCAAGGTGCTGTGTGATATTAAGCTCTATTTCCAAATGCCGCTAGAGCCATGCATGGGTGCAGACCCACATTTAATCCCCCAGGGAACCTTTACAGCCACTTTCATGACTCATTCATTGTCAGCATTTTGCCTTCTGATGCATTGCCCCTTATCTCAGCCTGGCTGTAGGTGAGCGAATCTGGGGTGGGATGCAGAAGTATGTTTGTTACTTTCTACACTGTAATTGCAAACCACAAGGAAGAACATCCTTCCTCATTTCACAGCTAAAAAGCTACAAAACCACAACTGCCTTCCTGGTGGTGATAGTGGCCGGCCACGGAGCAGCAGGAGAAGGAGGATATCCCCTGTGCAGATGTTCGCCCCTGCCACCCACGCCGTGGTTTTGCAGAGAGAAGCTGGGCAACCCGATAAAGCAGCCTGTTTGGAAGGATTTACGAGGCTCCTATTCCTAAATCAAGGGGAGGGAGATGGTTTAGGGGGTACACAGTGAGCTGGGAAATGGCATGGAAAACACCAGCATGCCTGGCCAAGAGACTGTCATCGGGGCTCGGCCATGAGCTTTATATCATCTTGATACTTACCCTCTGCATTCCCACAAAGTTCACTTTGTAAAGGATGAGTGAAATTCCCCGTCTGCCTCCACAGCCTGGTGATTTTCAGCCACATGCATACATAGAATCATAAAATCGTTTAGGCTAGAAAAGACCTTTAAGATCATTGAGTCCAACTGTTAATACATATGATGCTCCTGTGTGGATTCAGGAGGAAGTGAGGGGGAAAAACACTCATAAAATGCCTTTTTAGCAATATCTGCTGGAGGATTACTATGCTATGGTAATTCCTGTTCTGTCAGAAAAGCATTTGTTTGTTGTTTGGCAGTTTTTTAGTAGGTGTTTAATACTATGTGCAACAAGTGCTGAGCCCCCAACCAGGGATCAGCTGAGCAACAGCCCCATCAGTACTTCCAGCCCAACTAACCTATGTACCCACACAGCTGCTTGGCCAGCCCATGAACCCCGTTATCCACTAAATCTATGATTCCTAAACAAGATAAAAGAAGGATATACTGGATTTCATACAAAAAAAAAAAAAAATAAAAAATATAAAAAAAAAAAAAAAAAAAAAAAAAAAAAAAACCAAAGCAAAAACCTAAAAAATAAAACACAACAAAAAAACAAACCACAGAGCAACTCAAAGCAAGGAAACTGTATTTCTAAGGGTTCAGCTGGCCCAGCGCCTGCCAGCAGGAATTACCTACTACTATTTTATGGTCTTTACAGGCTATGTGAATCGGTGTGGCTTTAAAAAGAAGCAAATATTCCTTGTAAACAGTGGTTTGGAAACAAGTAAGTATTACAGTGCCAGAAAGTGAATAGGAAGGCAGCCTTCAGATGAAAAGCAAGTTTTAATACACAGCTCAGACTCAGTTCCTTGATGTTCAGATGGACATTGGAGTTTTCCTCCATCCATTAATCTGACCTAGAGAAAAACCCCATTATTTCATGCCCTAAACCCTAGCCAGCAGCCACAATGTGGGAACAGAGCTTGACCCAGAAGTTGAGCTGCAGGGCGGGAGCTGGAGCCAGCAGTCCCCATCCCATCCTGGTTTTCATCTCCCTAATTGGAGAGATGCTCTACAACTCTGCAAAATAAATAAAATCATCTAATCCCCACATTTCAAATGAATGTATTTACCTGATCTTCCTATTTTACTCGACCCTTGACCTTCATGCATTATTTAGGAGAGCTGCGTAATGCCCATCTCAAAAGCAATCTCTCAGGGTAGGGAGTTTTGTTTTATTTTCTACCTTTGAAAAGAGAATTCCAGCCTCCCGACGGCTCTGGCACACAGGCGGCTGAACCTGGCCCTTTGTCTTTAAGGATGCGAATTAAGGGTACCACATTTTCTTTCCTTTTTTGAACAAATCTTGACCTTTGAGCCCTAAAGCTGGATGAAGAGCAGACCCACCACTTGTAGGCTCTCTCCCTTTTATCCCAGCTGTCCCCACCTCGTGCTCCAAGTCATTCTCCTGGCTTGAGACTTTAACCTTCGGCATCTGACAAACAGTGAGGGCAAATGCAAGGGCAGTGATTATTCTGTCTTCCAACTTTGGAGGAGCTGGGGAGAAATAATTAAAAAAGGCTCCAGGAAACAAGAAATGGCCAGGTAAAATAACCTCAGCAGATATGATGAAGCCTCAAATGGCTCCTGGCATATGTTCCTCAAACAAAGCACCCAAAAACCCTGTGGTCCCTTTGCCAGACTGTATGTTTTCTATAACTTGTAACCCATAAGGCTGTCAGCAGCATCACGGAAGCCCAGGCACCCCCAAAAGAGGATGCAACACCAAGCCTTGGGAGTAGGTTGCCCAGAAATTCCCCAAAACTCAGATGGGGTCCCAACCACACACTTCCGGACCTGCAGAATGCCAGTGTCAGCACCAAAAGATGTTTGAGAACCCAGCTAGCCACTCTGGATGTGAAACACTTAAACTCCAGGGCAGGTTCAGACCCCATTTTACACCCTCTGAAACACACTGTGATGTTGCTGGCTTTAGCAGCAGTCTCCCCACCTGAATCCAGTGTGAACAGAAGCTCTTCTGCCTGCAGTAAGCTTCAGCTACTTCTTCCGACACCCAAACCACCACTCAGCATCCTCAACTCTGCCTTCACTCTGCCTTTAGCAGCTTTTCATGGCCCGACTTACTTTATTCTTTTTTTTTTAAGTACACAGCATGAAAAACCACACACAGGCCAACTTCAGAGATATTCCCACTAGAAAAATTAAATACTCATAATGCTTTTTTAAAGTGAATTGGGCCCCTTAATTTGCATCTTATAATAAGGATGTTATCGTACTGGTTTATGGCTCAGCTCTTTAGTTTCTATCTCTCAGGGGCTAGATTTCCCCTCATGAGTTCAATAGATGTCTGTGAACTAATGTAATTTTTTAAAAGGCTTTTCTTCTGTATTAACATTATAACCTTTATGAGTTAAAGGTTTTACTTGCCGAATTGTAGGGCGTGTTGCCGTCCAAGAGCCAGGCACTGTACCTGCCAGCGTGGCTGCGGAGGATGCTGCAACCTGGGGTTAATCCTGTGCAGCGGGTGGAAACCTTCCTCACCTCCTCACACCGAGCCGAGCTCTCCAGTGTACTGAGTCTCTTACATTTAGCTTAATTATAAAACATTGTCACTCGAATATTAAAATAATGTTTAATACACAGAAGGGAATAAGCCAGTCCAGAAAAATGCATAATTTCTCTGTGCCTGCCCTGCTAGTCGTATGCAATGAGCTCTTATCTTTTCCACACTTTCTCCTGACTGCCTCTTACAGTAATACTGGAAATATACTTCCAAGAGCCTTTAAAAAGCATTTAAAAGCCAGGGAGGCTTTCCCCATCTCCGTGCTTTCCTGAGGTGCCCATCTTCCTGTGCCCTCAGGAGGCAGAGCCAGGCTGGAGTGTGATTTGTCCTCCTGTCCCCTTCCAGACCTGCACCAATAAGTCAGAGCTGGGGTCTGAGGAAGAAGAAAACAGCAACGACTTGACTAAATCCCAGAAGACGTTTTTAAACTTGCCCAAATTGAGGGCTCGGGGGTGGATGCTCAGCATTTCAAAACGGCCTGTCTCCGAGGTGCTCAAACACGCCGCAGGTAGGAGCGATGTTGAAAATGCCAGCCCCTGCTTTAATATACCCCAGGATCATTCATCACCTCCACACCTTATTTTATATTGCCAGACTCTACTTTAAACGAGCTTTCTTTCCCCTCCCCTTTAATCACTACAGCTGCAGAAGGTGCTATCTCTTCTGCAGAGGAGAGAAGGAAGGGAAAGGAAAGGGGAAAAAAAAAAAAAAAGGAGAGAGAAAAACACTGAAAAGGGGATTCTAGGCAGCAAAAAGCCAACAGGAACAGTCAGGTACAAAGCAGCTCCTAAAGGGATGTTGCTCCCTGAAGCCTCTGAATGGAAAAGATGAACCCCAGGGAAGCGTGCCAGGAGGGCAACAGGGAAGAGGTCTATTGGAAGTTGAATATAGAAAAAAGAAAGTCAGTTTTATCCATGCTGGAATTAGGGGGCAGAGGTGTTTGGGGAGAGCAGGACAGGCAGACCCCACACCACCCACCAACAGGGGCTCTTCTGGAAATGAGGCAGGGGACAAGGGCTGCCAGAGGACAACCTCAGCCAACAGGGAAAGGGACCAAAGTGTCACAGCCACTGGTCTCTGCTCACCCATACAGGGCTGTAGAAAGAGGTCAGGGAAAGGACAGACACTCACATAAAGAAAAAAAAATAAAGGTTTATTTAGGGCTCCATCCTCCACTCTCTCCCTGCCCAAAGTGTCCCGGCTTTGCAAGGGCACAGCTATTTAAAGAGTCTAATCTGGTATCCCAATAGGCACAATGAGCTCTGCTACAGACACTCAAGAAGGAAGTTCACAGATGCATTTTCTGCTGCCTGCAGGTGTGCTTCACAGGAGGCCTTTGGCCACCAAGACCCAGAGAAACCAAATGGAAAGGGTTAAGCAGCCTGTGGATGCTCCGCCCATGCACTTCCCACCGGGAGCAGTTTTGCTCACAACTGGGAAGCATTAAAGGTTTAGCATGAGCTGGTGCAGGTGGTACAGATTTTGGCCGCAGGCTCTTTGATGCCTTGGTCTGGACAAGCTCTGGGGATCTACTGCCAGCCCATAGGGACAAGGCACCTCTTGCCACAGGGACCCTGTCACTGGTACCAGACCCTCAGCAGCTGCATGGAGTTGTGCCGGGATCTTATTGCTTCATCTAGACTTTCTAATTGAGGAAGATCTTGCCTGGGTATCTGAGGAGCTTAAGTTTAGCAACAACCATGATGGGGGAGAAGGGAAGGTTCAAAGGTATTGCCTTTTTCATGGCATTTAATTTAAGATGTAAAATGTGAAAATAACTTGAAAGGCAGTAGCCCTGTTTTATTAATAGCAAATATTTATTAGCCTCCTTGATTTACAGTATGTTTCTGAAAGTCCATCACATTCTTCAGCACAGGGGCTGAGTTGTTTTTTCTTGGTCAACACAATATGGAATATAGATCTGAATATGAGAAGCCAAATACAACCTTCATTTTGCATGCACATACCCCACCAATGGGAGGCCCATAAATGAATCCTGTATAGCCCTTAGACACATGCATTTGCAGACACTGGAGGAGAGGTGGGATCATCTATACATTGCCACTGGAAACCCAGAGGGTCACAGAAATTGCCAGGGAAGAGCCATCAGGGCTAGAGCAACCTCAGAAAGCATCACGATGTGCACACTCTGACCACCAAAAAAAAGGTGGAAATCCACCTTGTGATCTTGCTTCTGGGTTTTGACATGGAAAGCCATCTGTCCATCTCACTGCGGTATTTGATGCTCACACAGCACAGACACCTCCACCCACCTGTTATCATCCCTATTTCCAGTCTTCTCCTTATATTTGCAAACCCCCCACCTCTCTGTATAGTTTTGCCTGTCCAGCTGTCCATCCACACCACTTCTGCCCATAACCACATCCCACGACGAATGCAGCTTAACCAGCATTTCCCAGGGATCACATCGTGCTCATTATGGGAGGCCAGACGAAATTAAATTGGGGCCCACTGGTTCTGCCATCTGAACTTCATCACCGCTAAAGACGCAATAAAAGTAATAGCAACAACGAACAAGCCTCTACCAGATGTGTAACTCTATCCAGTGAGATTAAGGAATAAAGGCCATATTTTGGGTTTGGGTTCTTTTTGTTGTTCCCTTTGCCACTCCCTCAACTCCATCTTTCCTTGTGAATAATTGATTATTTGGACCCCTGTAGCAGACGAATGTTAAGAGAGTGACTTCTCAGGGGAGAGGAGGTTCAGGAGGTGTTGGGATAGAAAGGCAACAAAGTTTTATCAACGTGAGGCAGATACAAAATAGAACTGAACAATGATGCCTAATCATGGCTGAAATGGGAAAACTTGGAGGAAAGCAGAGATTAAAAAAGCAGCAAAAGAGGCACCATTGTTGGGGGGGAGGGGAGGGGTGTGTGTTTGTTCAGCTTGCTCTTCAGTAATAATTTATAGTGGGATCACATGAAGTATCAGACCATAGCAGGGAGCCCTGGAAAGGCAGCTACATCCAGCAGGTCTCCACCTCACCAATAAAAATCTCCAGGTAAAGGCTCACCCCTGGGTTTCGCCAGCATCCAGAAAGCTCAAACACAGCGGCAGAAGGAGCAAGATGCAAACCAAAAGCACCAAGTAAAGAGCATATTCAGTAACATAACCTCCAGCAACCCAAGGAGGATGGTGCTTCCCTCCACCTTCTCCCAGAGCTTTCAGTCATGTTGCCACCCACCAACACCACGATGCTCCCAAGCCCAATGCTGCAGCTGGTCCTACAGGTTGCTTAAGTGGGACTCAGAGCAAAGCTGGGGTTGAAACAAAACACAAGGAGGTTGGAAGTGTTGCTGAAAATCCCATTCCTGGGGTTTTAGATATGTTTTTCAGATCCCTTCTGGAGAGACTGTGCTCAATAAGTGATCTCCAACAAATTCATTTCACCCCTCTCTTCTCACCTTGTAAAGGCCCACAGCCCAAATGCATGGCAAATACAATATATATTATTTTAAAAGCAAAATTCAAGTTAGACTTCACAAAAGACTTGACCTTTGCTGCATTTTAGTGTCATGAAAATGTGAAAATGTGCTTAGAAATAAAACACAGCACAGTCAAGTGGCCTTGAAGTTTGAAAGCAGCTTTCTAAGCCACCAAAATCAAAGCTAAGCCAGCTAATTCCCAGGTATCTTGCTCATCTCAGCTCCCCAGATTTGGAAAGAAAGACCTTTTCTTTTGTTTTTTTAAAACTCCAAAACTTTAGGAGCTCTGTTTTTCTATAAAGACCAAATATATGAAAGGTTTTTAACTCTGATGTGCAGACTGCCACATTGGTAATATGCTTAAATACAAAATCCCAAGAAATATTGCCCTTCTTGCACCAAAACCAGACAAACCTTGAGCTCTGAAGTTAACAGGTTTCCAGTTCTCCCCTTGCAGGAAACCTCTGACTCCTGATAATTGGCAGAAACTCGTAAAGCTGCTTTAACACGATGGCTGGTGATCCTCCACACACCCAGATACAGCAAATGGCTTCACAGCAGCCAAGTCCCGGGCAGATAGAAAAGGCTCCTAACAATACCCCTAATTAAAGTACATGGCAGCCCAGATTGCACGAGGTGGAAACCCTTCTTGCAAGAACCACATGGAGCCTGTGAGCAGGATCGGGCCCCCCGCATTTACAAGGGGCTCTCAGCATATATTTGTAACTTTAAGGCAACACATAAATTCTTCAGATGTTTTAAGGTCCTAAGAGTTGATAGGGAGTTAACACCTGCATTAAAAATATACGTTTTAAGGACTATTCCACTTTAACCTTCAACCCTTCCCAGAAAGACAGGTATAACTTTTCCTCTCTGTGCTTGGCAGAGCATGTTTAGCTTTCTCTGCTTTATTTTCTGCTTTTCCTGGGAGAGACACCTGCCTTGCACTCAAAGAGATGGGCCACAGCCATAAAAAGCAGCCACATCACACTTGCTCCACCAGGTAGAGCATCAAAAGCCACCCAAGCAATGATTTTTGCCTGTACTTACACAAAGTTAAGGGTTAAAATACTCCTAGAGATAGCCAGCACACCAAAAGTTCCTTATAAAGCAGCTGACCTTTATTATAACCATTGCAGGCCTGCTGTAGATAGGCAACAGGTGATCCCTGGTTTGCAAGTTGGAGGAGACAGCGAGCAACCTCCTCTGCAATTTATAACTGTGAGCCCTGAGCTGAGATACCATAACCCAGAGCAGGAGTGGGGGTGCCAGCAGCTAACAGAAGCTGCCAGTTCCTTACCGATGGTGTGTTTGCAATCAATGGGATGCTTAATTCAACAGGATTCACCCTTCCAATGCTCAAAAAAACCTCTTATAAGCAGAAATGGAAGTGGTAGCACAGGCTGGGATAGGAAGAACATCTAAAAACATCTCCTAAAGATAGAAAAACCTTAGGGTGTGTGCAGACTTTTGGATAATTTGACTTCAAAAACCAAATTACCTTAAAAGAACTAGCAGTAGCTCCCTTTGGGGTTAACTCATACCTCTGCACACACTGGACTCCCAGCTTGACCCTAAAGCTGTGTGTGAAGGTGCTTCGGCCGTCCACCATGGCCCCTTGATGAGCTTTAAGGTACGAAAGTGTCTGTGATTGTGCTTTGCCCTGGCCCATATCGAGAACAACAGCCTGGGTTTTTTAAGAACAAAGGAGCAACCACCACTCATCAAAATGGAAATGTCATTTTCCCTATGGGTGTTTTGCCAGGAGAGGGTCACCCCGGACGTGTGTCTCCCTCAGATTTTAGGAAATGAGATGAATAAGAGCTGAAGTGAGATTGAATCTAATACAAGAAGCAAATAAATCCACTGGCCCCTACCCCGTGGCTTGGTTCCATCCCACTGTGACTAGCAGTGGGTGTCCTGGCAGCCTGACATGGCCAGCCAGAGACTCCACTCGCTACCCAGCTGGTTTCTTTCACCAAATAAGGTCCATTCCCGCTCATTGGCACAGGCATGAGTAGCTACAGCCTATAAATCCCATCGGAGACAGCACACAAGCACATGCTTAACCCATCTTCTGTTCAGCAAAGCACTTGGGGCCCTGAACCAGCAAACTCCTTGGGCAAGTGCTCAGCTCTGAGCAAGGAGCAGTGTCACGGGCAAGGAGAAAAAGGTGTGCAAGGGCTGGAGACACTGGGACCCCAACCTGATGGCAGCTCCCCCTGGTACCCTGGCTCAGGGCAAGGCTCTGCTTCCCCTGGTGCTGACAGCATCTCCACAGAAAGACTGTCGCTCCTCCTGAGTGGACAGTAAGGGACGTTACACATCCCACCAGTTCCAAAAGTACATAGTTTAACATCAGAAATGTAACACGACAGCTGGCATTCACCAAGAGGAGGTGGGTGATGGAGGAGAGCAGGGAGATCCCCCCACTTCATCATCACTGAAAACCAGCGGGGTTTGCTACAACATGGGGTGCCGCAGCTGTAAGCCTGATGCCTGGATGGGGCCACGCAGCCCCTTGTGTAGACACCAGCCTTGGCTTTCTCTTTGTGAACTCAGCACTTGGTTTTCTGCAGCCATTGTGGTCATACAAAGTCATACCAGCTGCCTGGCCCTTGTTAACATTAAAAATTAAAGACAGAGCAAACAAAACCTAAAGCTCCAACATTTATTATGGCAATTTCCCACCCACCCACAGACCTACACTGTGTTTTGGTTTATTTTTAATTTGTCACAACAGATGCGCCTTCCAAGAAATGGCACGTCATAGAGATAACCAACAAGGCTGAGTTGCCCACAAGAGAGAGACAGTCTTTTTGCAGGGGAAAGGAGCTGGTCGAAGCCATTGATAGGCCCTTGACCTTGGTGGGTGGGTTTGCTTTGTTTTGTTTTTAGAAAAAAAAAAAAAGAAACAAAAATAAATCCCCAAACCAGACCAACAAAAAAAAAACAAAAAAACAACCCCAAAGAAGTGTTGTACTCTATTACAAAATATAAATACGATAGTCTTGCAGGCAGGAGGAGCCCGGGGAGCGTTGCCTTCAGTGGGTGGTGACTTTTCAAGCTCTCCCGGGGATGCGGCGAGCCAGCAGGACAGAGGCCACCTCTGGATGCCGAGACACTGCCAGCCGCTCGCCCCAGCTTCACCTCCTTTCAGAATTTAAGTGCTCTTGAACTTCCATCCGAAAACTGCCAGATGTCCGGGGTTCCCTGGGCACTGCGCCAGCTGGGGGGGTACGTCGAACCTACAGAGAGCATGGGGACAGAGGAGAGAACAGGTGTGACATGGCCCACAGTGTGATTTTTTTTCTCTTATTTTACTTTTTCTGTCTTTTTTTTGTTTTCTTTAACAACTAGGAGACTAAACTGTTACAAAGGGATGCAGCAGGACAAAGCCCTTCCTCCTCTCAGGCCACATTCTCAAGTCCAGCATCTCTCAGCACCACGCAGAAACCACGGGGATTGTTTAGAAGAAAAACTACTGCTGAGGTTTCCTGAGAAACCTGTGCTGTGCCAGGAGCTGTCTTTAGGCAAGGACTGAGCCAGCCTGCCTGAAAATTTCTTCCTACTCTTTCCCAAAACCTCGGGGGCTTCCCCCAGCACCCATGGTGCACCCAGGTGCCAAAGACCCTCTTAAAGCCATTGGTACTGTTAATATGCCATGCGGTGGGTGGTTCACAGAGGACTTTTCCCAACTCATTACACACTGGATACTTCACAGCGTGCAAGCGCGTGCTGCAGCAGCAAAGCTTGAGCTGCAAAGCCCCAGCCCGCACCCAGTGAAGGGCGAGGTCGACTCAACATCAACTCCATCAGCAAACATCCCTGGTTCTGCTCACACAGAGAATTAAGAGCAGCTGGAGGCCCTGCTCGAAGCCGATCACCAGGCACTGTGCTACCCCAAATAGCAGGCTACCCCGCAGGTGGCAGTGATGGTGAGGCTGGCACATCGTCAGCACACCCCTCAAAATCCACCACCAGATGCTGACTGGGAAGTCAGCTTCTATGGAAATTGCTTCATTAATACTTAAGAGAGAGGTTGAGAGGCTACACGCGAGCTGCCGTCAAGATTAAACAAGCAGCTCCCAGGCCAGATCTTCACTGGCTGTAAACTGAAGTGGCTCTTCCATAGTCAAGAGCTCATGCCCAACTTCCCTCCGGGGAGGGCTTGCTGCTGATGATGTCCAAGCCTGTCATGTTTCCGGATGACCTCAAAGCCAGCTGAGACTTTCGAGGGAGCCAAGAGCATTGCTGCCATCCTGGCCAAGAGCCGTACCAGCACAACACCGCTGCAAACCATACGTCATGAAATCCAGGGGATCACCCATGCCTCGAGCCCCACAGCAGGGAGAGGACCCCATGCCTGGATCTCTGTGACTAGTTTGAAACCAGCAGCCAAGCATCTGGGCTCGAGGAGGAGCAGCTCTCCAGAGACTCCAGCAAACAGCCCTCAGGGAAACATCACTTTCCTAGTCAATACTACAATTTGCCCATTCATCTACCAAAAATGTTTTGCAACCTTTATAGGAAGGAAAAAGAGAGTGAGGGAGCAAAAAGAGCAGCTGGTATTTCTTTTTTGTACAAACTCCGAAACTGTATCTCATCAGATATGCCAAAGCCTCCTGAATGTCAAGCAAAGACATGGTATCAGTTATTCCTGTATTTATATCAACCCTTGGAAACATAATAAATATGAAACATCTGTAGTCTAAATTCTGGATACTGTTTCAGCACCTTCACTACATTAATCATTCAATTTGGAGGCGATTAAATGCTAACGGCAAAGGGGCCTGTGCCATAAAATCGCATTCCTCCTCGAGCACCGATGGCGTTTGAGATTTCAACAACAGAGACACTGTTACCCAAATATTGCTTTCATATCTTGAGACATCTCTTTGCACACAGAGAAACAGGGAAGTTTCTAGGGAGCACAGGTCACTTGTGCACCGGATGCCAAAGGAGCTCGAGAGCACACAATGGGGCCTTAAGATGCCCCAACCCAATGCATTTCAATGGGTTTATCACACAACAAACTCATTGCCACCAGCAGAAAAATATCGCATCAGCTAATTCTGTTTTGGTGCTGAGGTGACAGCGTGTTGCCACACACAAACTACTTTCTCACCGGCCAGTTGGTCCTCAGACAACTCCTCCTATGGCAAGAGCTGCTTCTCCTGAAGCTCCTCCAAACCACCACCCCCATCCCATGTGTGCAGTCACAAGGCAATGCAGTGCCCAGAGGGCTTGTTTAGCTTTCCAAAACCTGTAAAATTTAGCTCTCTGAAACCTGTGAATCGAATGCATCACTGCTCAATTTAAGAAAAAATAATAATAAATTGTCATCTACTTTCCACCTCTTAATCCTGTAGAAGTGTATGATCTGCCTAGAGATGCCCGTATCTAGATCTGCATACAGATACCTGTATATATGCCTATATGCATGATTATTTTGTATGTAAAACATAGTATAAAGAAAGTCAGTGGAATGACAAGCACCATAGGACAGACACGGGGTATGGCGCCCACTCCAAAGTACAGTCAGGCTATGCTCCACTCCAGACTAACACAAGTCCTCTAGACAACATCTCGACCGCAAACAGCCAGCAATAAAAATAGTGAAAGGGAGGGAGGGATCAGACCCTGTACGGACATTTCATGGCACAGGCTCAAAAGCTGTGTCATCAAGGCATCTGAAAAGCATTCCCTATGTACACCAACACTCCCAGGGACAAGTCGCCATGTCCATCCCTGTCACCTTGAGCCCACCGTGCCAGGGCCAGACCCTGCCTTCTCTGTATGTGCTGGAGGTCCCTCCAGCAGCACCCACACCTGTCTGGTTCTTGCACGGCATCTGCCTCGAACACAGCTGAGGGGTACCAGCCCACCAAAGGGCACTGCTGGTGCTTTTCCAGACCCCCTGCAGGCTCGGACAACACAACCTTTATTCCCCCTGTCCTGGGACTAAACCGAAGCTTTTTCATTTTATGTCTCTCTTAGAAAAGCAATTTTTTTTTTCTTTCAATATATATATTTCTGAATTCTTTTTAAATCCCAAACTTCTCTTTCAGAGGGCACCAGGCAAAATACAGGCAACAAATGATGCCATCACAGGAAGACGACAGAAAAACTGGAAAGTTTTACAGAAATCAAAAAAAGGAAAAAAAAATTATTAAATCCATTACACTAGGAACAGTAAGAGACAGTATCACAGCAGTACGTGCTTTAATAAAGTAAAGAGATGCTGCAACATGCAGTATTTGTCAAACTGACAACATACAGAGACCCCTAAAGGGGGGGACCTGAACTGGAGCCTGGATTTTAGAGACAATGCACATGATAAAACCTGTGATTCCCACCAAAAATAAACCAACAAAACCCCACGGGAGAAGTAAGGGGAGCTCCCAAATCCCAGTGCTAGGAGCCTTGGGCATTTGTCATCCCAGAGCCACACTGTGTATCCCACCCCCCACCACCCCCCCAGAGAAATGAGCTCCTAACCACACCAGTGGCCAATTTCACTCTACGCAGCCCCAAAACCAGCTGGGGATGGGGGGGGGAGTCTCAGGGGGGACGTAGGGATTTTTTGAGGGGTGCTCACCTCTTCTGCCAAAGCATTGCCAAGCAGGGAAATCCCTCTCAGAGACCAAGGCTGCCAAGTGAAAGCCAGAGATGCCGCTGGTTATTGGGGTGGGGGTCACAGCTCAAGTCCTCAACTAAAGGAGGAAAAAAAAAACCAACCAAGCCCAAAACTACAGGTCCAGACTGCAAATGCTTTCCACTAGCCGGCAAACTAACTTGTTAGCACAAAAATCCTCCTCCTTGGCTTATTTAAGGCCAAGCTGGGTGGTGGGTGCTACTTGAGGTTAGGCGCGCACCCCAAAAGACCCCTGCATCGGCCCTCCTCCTACAGCCTGCTGCTGGAAGCCACCTACAGCATGTGTCAAATGAGGACACGAGAAGCTGACACTGTGTACTTTAAGGTATTTTTTTTATTTTTTCAATAAAGGGACAAAATGGGTGTATGAACAGGATAATGCAGACAACTGCCAAAAAAACACAGACAGTGGTTTTTCCAATAGAACTTAACAAAGACCAGAAACAAATACAATAAAAAGCCAGGTTGTAATGACCTTTGGTCATTCAAATAATAAAAAAAAAATAAAAAATCCCCCCCCTCCCAAAAAAAAAAAAACAAAAAAAAAAAAAAAAAAACAAACAAAAAA
>VWZY01012672.1:475940-514012 GCA_013399075.1 Chloroceryle aenea | reverse complement strand
AAAAAAAAAAAAAAAAAACAACAACCAAAACCACAACAACAACAACAACCAAAAAAAAAAGAAAAAAACACTGGTTCTCATGTACTGTGTTCACAGATACACCCAGTGGTCTTAAAGTCCAAGTCAAAGCAAGCCAACACCTCCAGTCACAATACAACTGGCTCCAAGCAAGACCCACAGCTATGTCCACAGCCACCAGCAGCAAAGCCAGACAAGATGCTGGGGAGAAGACCAGCTGGGAAGAGAAGCTGTCAGCTAGATGCCACTGCTGGGAGGGGTGAGAAACAAAAAGAAAAGAAAAAAAGATTTCTGGAGCTAAGCATACAAGTTCAGGCATTGCCAAATGAGTAATGGAATAATCTGCACGCATGTGCCAATGTGCTTTGGAAGAGCTTCCTTCGTTTCTCAAAAGTCAGAGTTGAATCCAGGAAAGCTGCTCACTGGACACACCAGCACTTTACGGAAGAGCAATGCTGAAACACCACGTGCAGCATGCTCTCAGTGGCCCTATCCAAAACAGGCAGCCCACAGCACAGGGAAGGACCACCAGATTAAGGAGTGAGATATGAATAT
The DNA here is from genome assembly GCA_013399075.1 of Chloroceryle aenea. Taxonomy (NCBI): domain Eukaryota; kingdom Metazoa; phylum Chordata; class Aves; order Coraciiformes; family Cerylidae; genus Chloroceryle; species Chloroceryle aenea. Next base: position 513,439 of record VWZY01012672.1, on the reverse strand, counting down.
AATGTGTATTTTACCACAGGGCATTGTAAGGGCTGCACAGAAACGTGCAGTATTAGAGACACCCCAGTTCTCCCAGTGTTTTCACAAACAAAACGGTGGCGTAAGCAGTGACTGCGTACGTGCCAATGGTGTTTGCAAGAATTCCATTTACAGCTGCAGATTTACTTCCTTGGAGAAATCTCCATGCCAGAAAAATCTCTGAGCAGACCAGGATTTGGCCCTCACCGCCCAGATGGTCCAGCCCTTGTTATCAGCAGCACCTCTCCTCAAGCCAGCAGCACCAGTCTTGGCGGCTTTGCCCCTGTGTTCTCCTCCACCTTCCCCAAAAAACCTGCACATGTAGGCAAAGCCAAGGGGTCTTTACTGGGCTACCTGCACCTACCCAGAACATACATAATTTTGCTATCAAACTGCAGAGAACAAAAGTTAAAAGTGACTTGAACACCTCCAACCTGCAGCAAGCATTCTCTTTTGCTCACCATCAATTATTAGAGGAACAGTCTGAGCCAAACCCAGGAACTTTTTTATTCAGCTTTAATGTCAACTGACTGCTTGGTTTTTGGACTGATAAATCTGTAGTTGTTATGGTAGTTAAAGGGGGGAAGAAAAAAAATGGAGTTAATTGTTACCACTTGTACTTGATTCAGTTCTTCTCCATCTGGCTTGTCAAATATCTCTTTTTTTTTTTTTTTTTTTTTTTTTTTCCCCCCCCTCTCTCTCTCTCTTTTGGAAATCCATACTGTTAAGATTCCTTTCAACTGAGAACTAGAGAAGTGAAACAGCTGGGACACAGGAAGTGTCGCAGGGCCAGGAGATAAGTAGGTCCACTCCAAGCCTGCAGCACTTCTCTCTTGGTAAGAAATAGCTGCTTTGTCATGACTCACTTCTTCCTGGTATTTGGTGGCACCAATTTAAATGGGAAACTACAATTGTCCGAATATACTTTTTTCCTTCTTGCACCAATCTTTCCTCATGATACACCAGTGCTTTATTAATCTGGTCCATCTTGAACCATTTATAAGTTGCCATTAGCTGTGTTAGAATCAGCAGTGTTGCTGTTAATATCATAATAATAAATAACAACTGTAGGTGCATTTATGTACAACTTCCTCTCTAATCTTTTCTCTTTATCACTAGATGAACTGGATTCAGAAACACTGGAAAAGGAAAATGTACCAGAAACTCTCTAGGAAGGGATGCAGCATAACCTGTGAAATGAGAAGCATCACTGGTGCTGTGTGTTTGAAAATCAAATCAAATTCATGCTGTTTATGAACGGGCCAGACAAAGGGTTCTAGGACCAGCTTAGTTGTGAAAATGTCAAAAATCTAGAAGATGTTTTGCTTTATGGAACCCTCCGTGTACCATATGGCATCTCTACCTGCTTTTCCTTATCTATACTTACTTATAACATATTTATTGATAAAAGAATTATTTATATTCCTGAAGATAATTATTTTCCTGCAAATTCAAACTCCCTGAAATGATTTAAAAAAAACTGGCAAAATATTTTCTAAACCAAGTAAAAACAAAGCTGTTTTTTCATTATACCTCCTTTTAAAAGCCCCACTTCTAAAGGAGGACTGGGCCAAACATTAATGCCATGACCCAAACTTTGAAAAAATCTCCCAAACAACAGCACTAATAAAACTAAAGGTAGAGCTAGCATGGCCTTGCCATTCAAAGATTTAGACTGGAGTAGGGAACTCCAGGAATTCACCTTTTTCTCACAAAGCCAAATTTTCATTTGGTTTTGCACAACTGCTCGGGTTTCCACAAACCAGAACTTTTGGAGGCCTGCAGAAAGTCTGAGTGGGAAGGGATGGAAAGAGAGAGGATGGTTCCTCCCCACAGAAAAGCAATGTGGAACATGTTTATCAGGTGACACAGGCAGGAACAGAGAGAGGGGTTCGTTCAAAATGCGGCCACCAGGCACCTTGTAACCCTAGAGAACATCTGGCCCTTGCAGGACAAGTCCAAACTTCATGGATAACCATTTTGGTTGTAGCCTCAATGAATTCTCATAGAATTATGGAATGATTTGGGCTGAAAGAGACCTTAAAGATCATCTAGCCCCAACCCCCCTGACATGGGGAGGGATGCCTTCAGCCCCATCCAAACTGGCCTTCAACACTTCCAGGGATGGGGCAGCCACAACCTCTCTGGGCAACCTGTTCCAGCACCTCACCACTCACCACCCTCACAGTGTGTAATTTCTTCCTACTATCTAAATATACCCTCTTTCAGTTTGAAAGCATTACTCCTTATTTTGTGTATTTGCTCATTCTTCCAAGCAAAACTGAACCCATAACACCTCGATCCCACCCAGAACAGTATTTCATTAACTATAAGCAAGAAAACAGACAGTTTGCTGGAGCCTCAGCGGGGCGGCATGAGGTGCTGAGGCCCTGCTGGAGCACACCAGCGCTGTCAGGCATACGGGCCTGACCTCAACGTCTGTCACCTCCATTTTCAAGGCAACTACAATTTGGCCACCAAGAAAACCTGCTTTGAGCTCCAACTTGGCAAGTAAGGTATCAGGCTGCAACTGATTTTGTGCTTTTTCAGAACTTACAGGGGGAGGAAATCTGTCACATCTCGATTAACGAGGAATAGAACAAACCTGCCATTGGAAGATAATGATGTGCTTGAAATTCAGCTTTGAATGAAGTTTTAAAAGGAAACTCTTCACGTACACATATGGACCCTACAGGCTTATGCTACGAGGATGAAGAAACAGAAGTGATTCATCATATGGGTGGCTGCTCCACTACCTTCAAACACCAGTGGCAGGACAAACTCCATGGTGTTGTCAGCCCCAAAGGAGGAACTCCTCCCTGATACCATCTCATTTCTCTAAAAATATCATTAGCAAAGTAACCAACATCCCAGACGTGCCAGCTTCCCCACCTGCCTCTCCTGTGTGCAGTCACAGAGATTGTAAGTGAATGAACTTCAGCAGGAGTGACATTGCTGGGATGGGCCTACCTGGCACCACGTGTGTCTCCTGCTGGAAGGTCCACCTGGGCTATGACCCACCAATGACGAAGCTCCATCTAAGCCGTACCCCAATAAAAGCCCTTTCAAAGTCTAACCTGGCTATCCAGCAAACGATACCTTGCTCCAATGATCTGTAATTATGCATTTACCCAGTGGCTTCTGGGGACAACCAAATCAATTAATTCACTTTTTACATGCAGTGTTGTAATTATACAGCTACAGAGAGCTTCCAAAGCATTTCAATCACTCTCATACACCTATGCACCTATGTGATGAATTGTTTCTTTTCCTACTGTTTTCTCCCAAGCCAGCAGCACCTGAAAAAAATCTAGAGTCCCCTACAGAAAGTTTCTTGCAAAGGGAAGAAAGGAGAAGCACTAGCCTGACATCTCAGGTCATATCTGCGGTGTGGGGTGAGATGCAGCAAGAGCCTCCCAAGCCTCAGCAGATGCCAGCAGTAAAGTGTTTCTTCTGGTTTGTATCACAGCTTCAGCATCACTCAGTCTTGCAGCTGGCACAGGTGAGCATGCATCATGGAGGCTGCGCTGCACTGCACATCATGCCTGAACTTATCTCTTACATATAGACTCTGAGCTGTGACACCAGGATGCTGCTTTCCTGAAAAGATCTGCTTATGCTTGGGTGACCTGATCAGCACTGTGGAACCTCACTGGAGGATATGGTGGCTCTACCACAAAGGAGAAATCAAAGGCATTTTGAAATAGCCGTGGGCCCTCCCCAGGTAGAAACCAAGGTGGTGCCTTCCTAGCACTGCTCACCAGCAAACAGGCTGCTGCTGGGGCACTGGTGAGACATCAACTGTCCTCCTCATCACCTATAGCTTTGCTTTATTTTGCATTTATTTTGCATATTAGCTTTTCTATTGGATTTACGTGGCTCCTTAAAGCACATACATTTAAACTATCACCTTGCAGAGATGTGGTGTTCCCTGTCAGCTCTCCTTGGCCCCTCTTAGCCAGGTCCCCTTCTCCAGCTCCTTCTCTTCTGCTCCCACTAGTGCCTTGGGCAGCACATCAGTGTAGCCAAAAAACCCTCAGCCCTCAGCTGAAGGCCTTGAGAACCTTATTCCACCTTTTCCTTCTCAAAATGGATCCTCTTTAGACTTTCCTCTTTCCCAGACTTCCCCTATGGTTTGCTTTCCTCTCACTTTCAAAGTAATATTTAGCCAGTAGCAAACCATCTTGACAAACTGGGTCAGGGGAACTGCAGGTCCCCCAAAATGACATCTCTGCCTGCAAATCACCTGCCAGGAAGGCAAAGGTTTATTCTGTCCCTGAGCAAGTTCAATGTCACTATGGAGTTGCAAGCACAGCAAGTGCTGAACCAGATCTTACAACATTTAGTTTCATAACCTGCACAAGAGAATGTTAGTAGAACCAATGATACATATATTTTACCCTCCCTGCTTTGCAAATAGGACCAAAAGGTGTCATAAAGTTGTCTGGTCTCCTCTGGTTTATTCCGTCTCCTCTCCATCGTGGAGATATCCTTGAAGTTGAAAATGATATAATACTCCGAATATCCGGAGTTTGGAGGATGTAAGACTAGCAAGAATTGCTACAGCTTTATTGCGTTCTCGGGGCACAGAGACTATTTACCATACATACATCAAGTCAAGCAATGCAAAAAGGGCATACAAAAATTTGATGCTTCCAGCTCAGAAGTTTAAATTCCCAGAAAGGCAGATAAAGAGTGGATTTTCTTATTTATAGATTTGCAGATGAGATCCAATAAAACCAGCCCTCCTCCACACAAAAAACCCCTACAAGCCTGTCTCCTTTATGTCAGTAAGGCTGATTCAATTTCCAGGCTTGCAAGGTCTCCTCTCGCCAAGTATTACCCGACCCCAATAACATGCACTGTTCCAAGGTTAAGATCTGTTTCCTTAGAATAATGCAGAAAGCTGTTGTTTCAGTCGTGGCTGCAGAATTCAGCTTTGAAGGACAGGTTAGTACCACACTACATTTAACTGGATTCAGTTCATCTGATTATACAGTGCCTTGCTTTCTGGAATATGTAATCATCTCTTTCTGATGACATTTTAAATATCCAACTAGACAAATAATTGCAGCAATAATTGATAGCTGAGTCAAGCTGGAAGATTATTGATTGGCACGGTACCCACTGTAACAAATGTTCATCTTTCAAACATTACAGTGAAGATGCTTAAATCTAAATTTTGCTGATAAATGATAAAAATTAGATTTACTGATAAAACCACAGGAATACAATATGCACTTCAGGAGTTGATTACCAGGTGAAATTTTTCGAAGGAAAATTAGGCATTGGGATTTATATTCTTTTTCATGTGAGTAATTGCCAAGATATGGCTAAGAGGTTGAACATAAACATACGCAGAGAAGTTCTGAAGAGTTGCTGATTAACCCTCTACCTTCCGCAACAGTATGTATGTGTTCTAATCACTGCTTATGCAGGAGTTTATCCTGCTGCCTTCACAAGGATACCTTGCACAGGTTGCATTATCAGAGATTGGAGTTACACGTCGGTAGAGATTAAACACACACACATACACACCCCCCACCCGCATTCTTCCAGCAGCTTGAAGCCCTCAGTTTAAATGGGCATATTCTTACTTCACTGCAAATGCAGCTGAAACAAGGGGTTTATCTCATTTGCCAAGGCGTAAATCGGGAGCACCAGCACCCAAATCTGCAGCACTGCATAAAAGCAGCGTGAGGTCAGTCAAGATCAGATGCATTTGCAAATGGCATTCACTGTCTTAAAGGGAGGGGGTTAAAAGTTGAAATAAAGCCACTTTTCAGCTCCTATTACAAAAGGGTGTGTTTAAATGTGGGTTTCCTTCTCATAATGAAATTCTGGACCCTGCAGCATTGCCCGTACATCAGAGGGGAGAGAAAGGGGCAATTTCTGAAACCTACTGATTAGAAAACAGAGCAAGTGGCCACGGCAGAGGAATCACATGCAGGGAAAGTCAAGCGATGAGCTGCTTAGTTAGGGCAGAGAAGCCTTCACAAGGCTGAAGCCTAAAATTAAGGAAAAGTGCCAGAATATTTGAGCAGGGAACAAAGAGCATAAGTTCCGGAGTAAGAGACGAAAAATTCACTGAAACGTTTTGAAACGAAGCCATTAGGAGCTGATTGAGTCTCAGAGCTACTGTGAAAAATCAGCCGCTTGTTAGATGCGGCCATCAGCTGAGCCCTGACACTTAAGTCATACGAGGGGGCTTGTCGAGTGGCTTTCTCTAATTTAGAGATCCTCAGTTAATTAGAAAACCCTCAGATTTTCTGCAAATGCAGGTTGCTATTGACAGCTTGCACTTTTGATGCTTTCCGGGTGACAGTTGCCGGACTGACCTTCCCGGTGCTGGCAGGGCTGCCCAGACCCTCATCGTGTCGAGGAATTCAATTGCCACCAGCAAGTTATGAGTAAGGTTACTACTACATGCCGTTTCCTCCTCTAAAACAAAATCTGATGAAATCTGTGTTTGCTTAATGCTATAAATAGCTCCAGCTTTGAATTATTACTATTTTTCCTCACCGCTGAGTGGATGTCACAGCCAGATCAGGACTTTGCAGTGTGAGTTTATCAAAGGTAGCACCAGTAGCAGCTGGGAGAAGTGCTCTACGGTGGATGACCTGTTTGCATTTTACCCACGGCCACAATAGCAGGAGGGAAACCTCCCTTTGAGATACTCATTGCCCCAGTGTCTATGACAGGCGGTGGTGGCTGCAGAGGATGGAGCCCCTGTCTGGAGGATGGCACTCCCTGAGCACCCAGCAAGCCCCATCCTACAGGAATACCTTTCCCAGCTACAAGCAAGGTCTGGTGATGCTCTCTGAGTAGAAACCATTGATAATACATAATAGAGCAAATACGCAGGCAATCACTGAAAAAAAACCATCAAGGCTTGTTTGGAAATGCAAGGAAACGAGTGGAAGCTACAGTGACAAGCCAAAGGCAAGATGACAGACCTGCAGTCACACAGGGAGTCAGCAGCAGACACTAGAAAATTAACTCTCAGGAATGGTCTAGAATTGGCAGGGAAATGAATGAGATGATCTAAGAGATATTTTCCACCTCTAATAGGATTTGATGATGATTTTGCATAGGCTTTTGTGCTAGCCTGGCTTTTGATAAAGGCATGGTGTCTCTTTTCAACCCACATGCAAGGCAGAGATTAATAAGTTGCAAACTCGGCCCACCTCAGCTATAAATGGCTCCTGTGCCTATAGGGGGAAAAAAGCCAAGCTATGACTAAAAAAAAAACCCAGTGAATTGAGTGCAGTTAGTGCTTTTACACCTAAATCTTCAGTTATTAAGAGATTTAGAACAGAGAAAAATTCTCCTCCAGCATCCAAAAAAAGCATCAATTTAGTTGCCAGATGGGGCAGTGATGCATAAACTGTGGCCAGCTTAGGAGTGTCAGATTAAGACCTTTCCAGGGAGAGAGCCCGGCTCAGAGCTGTGGGATGCAAGAGGAGATGAGATGGCTCCAGCACATCTGGCAGGTCACTTTTTCCCCAGGAAGGAGAAGGGGGCAGAGCTACCAGCAGGTGAGGACAACACTCACTTGGGAAGATCTGGAGACTTCTGCCTGCTCACGGCCTCAAATTGGCAGAGGGTAAAACCAGAGGATTGGCCTCAGAGGATGGATTAAGATGGTGCTGATGGTAAAGAACCAAATGTAAACACGATTTTTTCAAGTGTACAAAACAGGTAGTAGAGAATCCCCTCTTTTAGTAAGATAATTTTCTCATAGGAAAATGCCATTAAATGTTTTAACTGCCAGCACTTAGAAACCATAAGAGATAGCAATAAAAACTCCAAACCACACCTGATTAAGCGAATGATCTTCTGTGTAGTCTACATATCCTTTCTTTGGACAAATGCACCTTTTCTCCATGGGCTGTTCCACTGTTATTTTTCAGCAGGAAGATTTAAGGATCCAGGCTCTGCTTTTAGCAACACTGGCACTAAACCCTGAGCCTTGCTGCTCTCAAACCCTTGTGCTGGACCAAATGAGTGTGGCTGTCATGCAGAAGAGAGCCACTCTCCTGCTCTTCATCTATGAGTCTTCCAGCTCTCCACATCTTTACTTTGACAACACATTGGATAAAGGGGCTGGGACCTCCACCATCCATCTGCTTATGCTAGCAAAGTCAGCCCACGCAGGCTGTACATCTCAGTGCACACGAGGATGGGGGGCACACTGTGACCTGCCAGCAGCACCTCTACATCCACACAAACTTCAGGGAGCTATGTGCCAGTCCCTGCTGGTATCACTCCCCTTGCTGCCAACACAATCTCCCATAGGAAAGCCCTGCTTTTTTAGAAAACCAGCTCATGGGGCAACCAGATACATCTCTGCATGCCTGACCACTGACTTCAGTCTACAGTGAGCTTTTCAGATTCAAGGCTGCTGTTACTTGCACTGCAGCCAGGTCCAGTGGCCACCACGGAGGACCAGAGCCCCTTAGGGCGCGGCACTGCACCCAGAGATAACAAAACGACAGTTCCTGCCCCTGGCGATGGCAATTATCATCACTGCTATTGTAACCTGACAAGAGGGGGTGCCGCTTTAAACAGGCTACCGCTTCAACACCAACACTTTCCACTCCTTAGGCTTAAGAGCACTAAGCATTTCAGCAGGTAAACAGCACAAGTCGCAATCCTCCCAATTCCTGCCATGTCTCGTAGCAATTTTGAAAAACCACAGTGGCAAATTTGTGGTGGGAGTAAAATAAATTTGCCTTAGCAATAATACAGTAAGAGAGCGATAACACTGGGGCATTTTCCATCCGCTTACTTCCAGGCCCACATTTTCTCAGGGATGGGAGCAACTTTCAGCAAGCACCAGTGGGTACAGAGTATGCACCTGCCACCCCCAGCATATCTAACACCCCATCTGCACCCGACCCCCTGTAGTCCCCAAAAAGAGTTCTGTATGCCATGGTGATGGGCAGCAGATGCATAGAAGATGTAAAAGTCCTTGAGTCATCACTTTACCTGAATGTTTTATAAGAAAACACCCCATCCAGGGGTAGGCTGGGAGGTGGCCATATATACAGCAGGTCTGAAATTGCCATCAGCTTCACCTCGATCCTTTTCTGATGTCCTTGGCCATCCAGTTAAGATCTGACAGCATTTAAAGATGACAGTGCTTGAGGTAATGGGACAATGCCATAACAGGATTACAGGAAATGTGAAAGAAAGGACATACGTACGTAATGTCATTTAGGTAATGTCATCTATGAACAGGTTTTGCTGCAATTTTTGCTGACAAAGAAGTCAGTCTCACTTATATAATTCCCTTTAAACTCTGTTATTGCAGTAAATAGTTTACTTCTTCCTGAAAGAAAGCTTTGTAGAAGTGTTGCTGCAAAATATTCTGCAGAACTTTCTCACTGGTCCAAGGTAGGGTATCCTGGGGGGGGGAAGCACTACAAACCAGCATGAGGCAGTGAGTGGGACAGGGCAGCAGGATCAAAGGAGTCCCTGCCACACTCCCAACCTAGCTGCAGCACCCAGCCTTCGTAAGATCCTCCCAGTTAATTTCCACCCAGCTATTTCCTCTCCACACCCTTTTTCCATCAATATTCCCTTTCAGTCCCACCGCAGCTGCCCCCGAAACAGCTTCCTCATTGTCCCCCAACCAGAAGTGGTGTGTGTGTGCCAAGCAACTGACCGCAAACAAAAGCTTGTTTGACCAATGCATGTTCCGAAACAAAACCCTGGCTGGAGAAGGAAATCCCGCAAAGGAGGCAGCGGGGGGGACGGGGACAGGACACGACAGGATTGATGCTGGGACAATTTGGAAGGCGAGCCCAGGCGTGCTTGCCCCTGGGAACTCGCATTCTTGACAGACAATGGTGTCTGGCCTCCCCATTCACCACCCGCCTCAAAATCCCACTTAAAAGCTATGTTTATTATGTAGTCTGATAAGCGGGAGAGATGCTGTTAAATTGAACCCATGACCATCTTGTGTGTGCTGCCCACCACATCTCATGGCCAGAAGGTAGACAATAGAAGACACCTCTGAAGGACCTGCCTCTGCTGGACAAATCCAAAGGGCAACAAAGCTGGTGAAGGGTCTAGAAAACAAGTCCTGTGAGGAGTGTCTGAGGGAACGGGGGTTGGTTAGAAGGAGGCTCAGGGNGAACTGGGGTTGTTTAGAAGGAGGCTCAGGGGAGACCTTCTCACTCTTGACAATTCCCTGAAAGGAGGTTGTAGTGAGGTTGGGGTTGGTCTCATCTGCCAAGTAACAAGTGATAGGACAAGACAAAATGGCCTCAAGCTGTGCCAAGGGAGGTTCAGGTTGGATATTAGGAAAATTTTTCTCACTGGAAAGTTTGTCAAGCCATGGAACAGGCTGCCCAGGGTGGAGTCATCATCCCTGGTGGGATTTAAAAGCCACGTAGATGTGGTGCTGAGGGACATGGTTTAGTGGTAAGATGACAGTGTTGGACTTGATCTTAAAGGTCTCTTCCAACCAAAATGATCCTATGATTTAGGGAAGGGTTTTTGGAGCCAAACCTATCGCTAGGAAATATTGGGATGAGTCAATTCCTTCTGTATAGGAAAAACTAGCAAAAGTGTCTGTTATAAAAACACCAAAGAGCCAAACCTTTGTCCCCTGCACATCTGCCTGCCATTGGCATGTGAAGTTACCGATTAGAGGAAACACCCTCCCTGGGCAGGCAGCCCCCTCCCTCGATAAGTACAGTTGGAAACCACAGGAGTTGCACAGGACAGCTTGCGTGCCCAGCACCAGCCTGACCATCTTATCCGTTAATAAGCAGACGTTCAGGGCTTCGTCACATTGAGCAACGTCAACATCTGCCCGTTTAGGCAACAAGTTGGGCAGCAGACGGGTTTGAGGCCAGGCAGCCAGTGGGGTTTGCTGCAGGTTCCCCATAGGTTTTGGTGAGGGCAGGATTATACCCCCACCCATCTTGTCCACCCAAGCATGTGCTACTGCTGGATGATGCTCCTTATAAATACAGATCTGTTCAAATTCCTTGCAAAGTTGCAATACTCATCCCTTGAATGGCATGTCCCAGAGCAGTTGTCACTGAGCTGTCCCCAGAAGCATGCCTCACCGCTCCCTGTACCACACAGAGATGGAGAAACCAGATGAAGCAGCTCTAGTCCATCCCCCTGCACCCGCACTCTGGTCTCCAGCTGAGGAGATGAAAAGCTCTTACTGTTATTACAGACAATTTTCTAAAGTGTATTTATCATTTTGGTGGCAAGGCCGCTCACAGTGTTTAATAAGTATATGTAGGTTTGCAAGCATCTGTATACGGTTTTTATTTCTCCCCCGCGTAAGTGCTTGTGCAGGTGCTGTTATAAGGTATCTATGGGACATGAATACACAGAGACAAACCACAAAACTGAAGGGGAGGTTTTGTAACTAGTCATGGAGTGCCAAGGCTATAGCCACAATCCTCGGGTAAACCGCCAGTCCCTTCCTTCTGGAGCAGGATGTGCCCCTCTGGACACTGTCTACCTGCCAGTTTTGCTGCTGTCTGAGCTTCCAGCTCTACAGAGATCCCACCACCGCTGAGCCTCCCCATGGCTGAGTGCCTTGAAGGATGCTGAAATGGTAGCAGAGGGGTAGGACCCATCCCCTTGCAGCAGCTCTGACAGCACCTGCAGCTCCCGGCCCACTTCAGTAGGACACGTGGGTTATCAGGATCAGACCCATTCAGGTTGTAACCAGCTGCAGGGCTACAAACACAGTCAATGTGCACATGCCTTGCAAAGTACAAACCACATTTTTAAGCTGTTTTGAGCAGCTGTGCACTTCCCCATCTTCTCAAAAGCTGAGCTTTTAAAAGCCCTTCAAGCCTGTATGTCCCTACAGTCACCACTTATGGCACTCAAGTCGAGGACGTCCCATGCCACAAAGCCCATCCAGAGAGGGACAGAGCTACTTCTACTAGAGGAAACAACAAGGGAGACAGGTGACCACTGCAAAACCTGCCAGCTCCAGCTATGCTGCCTGTGAGACACCAAACAAAATGCTTTTGGTCCACAGAGCTACACTATATATTGAGCCATACACTACATGGACATTTTCTTTATGGTTTTGTGAAATTAATAATGCACCTTAAACCTGCCATTCGCACTTACTGTATCTGTATGCCTTCTCTGAAGCTGGGACGCTGCAGTCACAGAGCACATCCCTGCTGGAAACCCAAAGAAGCTGCCAGGGAAATATGTGCAGCCCTCCCAAGCCGACCCCACTACTTCTAGAGAACCAGCTCTAACCATTCTTGCCCCAGTAAAGCCTCTCTAAGAGCAGGGCTGCCCCACAACAGCTTAAATCATTCAGCACAGGGGGAGGGGAGTGACTCCATCCCATCAGCTGCAGCTTGGCACAGCAGCAATCCCCACCTCACATCAGATGAGATGACTTTGACATAACATGTGCAGGTGAAATTTCAGGAATGGGGCCATTCCTGTTAGAACGCGGTCAGAAAAAGAGGGTTAATGCCCTCATTATCTGGCAAACCACACTGCTGCACTGTGAGTGGCTGGGCGAGCAGGGATGCTGTGGAACTGGGTGCTGCAGGAGCTGGGCCAACACAGCAGTCCCAGCAAATTAACCAGTACCATGGAAAATCTGGCTTTACTCCTTACTGGGAGCATCAAGAGTATCTCCCTCCCCGACTCACTCGATATTTTTCTTGCATCTCTCTCTTCCATCCAAGCCAGCATGTTTGCAGCAGCAGAGGGGATTGCTGCACCCAGGGGTGTGGGTGAAACAGACTCGTGGCTCTGCTCTCGCTGTACAGCAACAAGTCTCAGGCCACAGGCTGCCACAGACACAGCTCTCTGCTACCTAATGCAAAAGGCTGCTGAACTGGACACCTCAGATGCTGCTCCAGGAGGCCAGAGCCAAGGCACACATGACTCATTTTAAAATTACACACTATATATTATTTTATTCATTATTTAAATACTGCTAGGCAGAAATTCCACAGCAATTTGCTTTGTTTCTTTGATCAAGGGACTGCTACCCTTCTTTCCCTGGGGAAAAGCATGCCCTAAAAACAAACAAATGCTGTGCTGCAAGGAAAGAGTCCGCTCCTTTGAAATCACTGGAAGACCCACACTCACCACTAAAATCCTAAACTATCCTGAGCTGTGATGCTGAAGGACACTGGGTGGCCCATAGCAGCCCTGGACTGCCATTTTCACAGCCTTGCAAATGTTCTCCAAACTCTTAATCTTACAAATAAGCGTGCAACTGGACATGCAACTGCTATCAGCATGTGAAAACACAGGGCTGGGGCAGCTTACTGATGTGCTTCAACCCTGATCCAGGATAGCCACTTCTTTACACTGATGGCTTACAATCTATGCAAGTAACTTATGTGAAGATGCTAACCTTCCAACAAACTCAAAATTTTGTTGGTTTTGTAGAACTGGAATAATCCCTTTAGCTTCATGGCAGCAAGTGATGTGAATCATGCCTGCGTGTATTTCATCTGAAATAAGTGAGACCAAAGCCCCATTTTCAAGTTTTATCTGAGTGCCAGTAGGATCCTGAAATCCCATGGTTCCAAGAAAGCCTTAAGAAAAAGCAGAAGATGCAGTGAGAATCACCAGGTAACCATACACATCAGCAATGCTGGGCTACCTACCGAACTGGATATTTGGCCTTCTACACCTAGTCCACATCCATTTACATCTAGATCTGCACCTCACCTGCACATAAGCCACCATAGCTCTTCATGTCTCCTTTTGGGTGACAAGTGCCATTTTCTTATATGGAGCAACACCAACATTTAGTTGCTAGGGAAGCTTTCCACAACCAACTGCAGATTTGGTATCAGACCCTCTGCAAGGAGGAGCAGCATGCCAGGATAAGAGAGGAATTTGCTGTCTGGCATTAAAATGTGTCTCTCAAAGGCAGGAAGGTTACCTCTCCACCCACTTTTGCAGGTGGCCCTGAGCTTGTCCAGCCCACAATCTCACTCAGCGGCTGATCTGAGTCAGTCCTGTGACACATGATTGCATAAATTCAGTGCTGAGTCCAAACTAATATAGCCAGGCTCTCTGTAAGGCTTATCAGCTCAGGCTAGGTGCTGCACGGGCTCCACACGTACCCCACTCCCGGCTGGGCGATGGTGTGGATCCAGCCAGCTCAGAGCACAAGCAGAGCTAACTCATGTCCACTGGCAAAATGTATACCAGCAGTTAGAAGTACACCTTGAAAATGCTGAAAATCTGACAGCTTTTTGTGTTGTAATAATGTAGGTCAAAAGTCTATTGGGATTGTATAAATATTTGTACAGACACTTACGGCTGCAGCAGTCGGATACTCGGTCCCCCTGAATCAGCTGATCTGCTTCAAGTCCTTGCCTTCGTTTTGCAGAAGTCTGATAACCAAAACTGTGCAACCCCAACATAACCATCTACATCATGAAACATAAAGCCTCTCTTTACATAAATAGGCTCCAGCCTCTACTCTCCCCACTTGCTGGGCCGCTGTCAGCAAAATAAAATTTAAAAGTGGCAGCAGATTCCCAACCCACTAAAAGAACATGAGCAAGATGCACATTTTAGCCGAGGAATTAATTATTATTAACGCAATGAGTGTTCACTAGGAAATGTTTGTACTTTGCCACTGTAATTAAATATTCTCACTCGTGCAGCTCTCAGCCTTCAGAAATTAGTCCTGCATTTTATAGGCCAGTTTGGGTTTTTTAATAAGCAAATACTATCACACTGAATTTTTCATTCTCTGCTGGCACAGAAACGCAGGAGTTCTCCTGATATTCATGCCCACTTTCCTTTCTAACCAATTACAAACACATTTTTTCAGTGGCACATTTTGATAATGTAAAGTCCTCTGCTGTCTTTGCTCCAGTACAAGCTCAATCTTGACAAATAAAGCAGGTCCCATCAACCTTCCCTATGACAGCAGGTGCCTCACTCTGCTCTTACGCTGCTATTTCCATCGCCCTGAGCTAAACAACCAGTTTCTTGATGAGTAGGTACCTACGTAAGGCATCTCTCATCCAAATTAATGAGAAACATCATTCAAGGAGGGACTTGCCCACAGCACAAGGACTGCAAGGCCTAACCCTAATGAAGGACCAGTTCCTAATCTTTTTACCTGAGGTCAATTTGCTTCAGCCAGTTACTCATGGAAAAAAGGGCAGCAGAATCCAGCCCCTCCATCTCCGTGGAATGGATCAAAGACACATTCCTACTAATTTGGAAAGAAAACCCAAGACATAATGTAATTCCACCTCTAGATTTTATCACTTTTACTCACAATGAGCAAATACAGGGGAATCACCAAGCAAAGGACTTATCACCTGCATAGAAGGAAACTGGATCCAGCTTGTCGTAACTGCCAGAGCCACTGCCAGAACTACACAGCCCCAGCTCCTCATCTGGGTAATTAACCAACAGACTAGGTGAGATTCACCTGTCTCACCTTTCTTGGAAAATCAAAAGCACTGCAGCTCAGGTTCAGGGATTTCATTTTAATCTTCTCTTTACCCTCAGATGGTCACACGCAATCGCTCCATTTTGTCATCCCCAGCCATCACTGATTTAGCTAATGCTCCATTCCAGAAGGAAACATCTTAACTCTGAAGATCTGATGATTGCCCGAGCAATCAGTTGTTCAAATAGTTGAAAATTAAGACTATTGCACACAAAGTAAATTAAGTAATTTTCTACCCTCCTAGGGTCTCCCAAGTCTATCAGATTTCCCACGACTGGTGTGTCAGGCTGCCTCATTACTGTAAAGAAAATACAGCTCTGTGAGCCCTTTAAGTGGACTACCCTCCAAGACTGGGAAAAAAAAAGATCTTCGCAAACATATATCCCACTGCAAACAAAACGAAGAGCAGAAGACAACTGGCAGATCACGTTTATCTGCTCCCATGTTCAACTCTCATGCCTTCATCTGACTAAACCCTTTTGAACCCCAAAAAGGGTGTTTTCAGCCATTATCTATGACAGCAACTTTGTCAACGGTGATAGTTTTGTTCACAAGGATGCCAGCAGAATCGGAAGCAAAGAAAGATGACATCCACTGTAAAAAGACTGCAATCTGACCCTACAGCAGGTACCACTTCAGCATCCTTAATACATCAGTGCTACCTCTCAAGTCTCCTTCCTAAAATGCTTTTAGGCTCTGACTCATCATTTTTAAACAAGCATTTTAAACTCAGACAGCTAACACTCCTACCACAATGCTATGGGATGCTCAGTTGGCTTTAGCCCTTAAAACAAGCATTCAGTGTGGGGCCAGTGCTGTGCCACTTCTCGCCGCTCCCTGGATCCCTTCCACCCTGGCTGCTGCATCTCAGAGAGGTTTTGTTCCCAAGCCCAAACAAGCTGGAATTGTTCCCAAGAGTTTGAAAACCTCGAGCCGAGCAATAAGCACTCAGCATTATGGTAATCACCTGGTGGTCGCCCCTGTAACTTCAGTTTAACGTTGAAACTTTCATTGAAACCCTTTGGTTTTGGACTATTTTTAATTTTCAGCATAAACTCTCCCTGGTTGGTCTCAAGCCAGAGGTGAGCTTTTGTGAAGCAAAAGAAGAAGAAAAAAAAAAAATCAGTCACTTATTTTCAGCTAGAAAGAGAGGGGATGGGAAAACCCCACTGACAACAGCTTTTTAAGACAGTTAGTCACAAGTTACCCAATGAGAGGACAAATGGCTGCCCCATGTTCACATGCAAATCAGGCCCTCAAAGAACCAGCGCTTTACAGATTGGTGGAAAAAAAAAAAGTAAATGCTATTAACCGAGTTAAATATTTTTGTATGTGCTTCAAAGCATATCCAGTGATCACTTCACCCTGTGCTTCTTCAGCAGAAGCTGACCCATGAGGCCAGGCCCCACCTCAGAGGTCCACCAGGATGTACATGCAGGAAACCAACCTTTAATCTGAAAAACAAGAGAAAAAATGAGAGGTCTTGGGTTCTTCCATCCTGGGAGCTTTCTAGAAAGTCTGACTTTCTGAAAACACCACCCACAACCATTCCAAATGCCAAGTTCATTGGGGGCACCTCAATTTCATAACCCACGTTTCAACATTACTTGTGCTTTGGCATGGGGCTAGTATCACATGCTACCCCTTCAAGACAAGATGGAAACTAAAGGCACAGTTTAAGTGATGAGGCAAAAACTATCAAGAGCTTCAGGAAAAAGCAGATACCTACTGCCTAAACAGTGAGGCCAGTCACCAGGAACTGTGCCAATGTTCCTATGGACTCTTTGCACACACCTCTTCACCAGCTAATTCCTCTGGTTTGTGCAAGCATGAACTGTGGCATCCCCTTCTGCTCCTCCAGGCTCTGTTTGTACTTGCATCTCTCCTGAATTCCAGACTTTAGTGAAGACACACTCCTGAAAACCTCATGCACAGGCATGGAAATCTTCTGCCTGGATCAGGAAACTTCAACTAGTCTCCAAAACCAGAAACATCCCTTTGTTTCATCTGTGCGGGTGTTTTGCATTAGTACAGGAGTACCACTGGTTGCATCTACATGAGGATTTTTATCCAGAGGAGATGCCCTGGTTGGCCCCACTTGCCATGTTTGGGTTCAAGTACAGTGAAGAGTTTCTGTGCATTTTTATCAGGTGCTTTGCAAGGGAAACTAAGCAGAAGGCTTCACCCCGAAATGTGTCAGACACGCTCTGAGCCCAGCTGCAGGCGCAGCAGCCCAAAGAAGCAACAGGTCCTCTATGCAGTCTCGGATGAGGTTTGGTGGGAACATTTCGCTCAGGTCACCAGAGCACAGCAGTGCCAGGGTAGCACTCCCAAAGAGAGTGTATGGGACCCAATCCCAGGTGTACAAAAGGTCGCAGAATGAAACTTGGGTCAAAGCAAAGTCCGAATAGAAAAGCTACATGATGGAGAAAGAAATGAAGAAGACAAAGTAGAATGCCACAACTAGTCCTCAGCCATCTGCTAAAATCTGCAGAGAATGTCTATGGTGATCTGGACCTGCATGGTTATTCCTGCTAACCCCAGGCCCCTACCTCTGCCATGACTTGCCTGGGGACAAGGCAAGTCTGGAGAGATGTCATACTCAGCAAAGGGGTGATGTGGAAAAAAAACATTCCATCTGACCATCTCAATCCAGGTAAGCACCAGGGAGAGGCTTAAGTATATGGACTAAATTAATTGGAACAAGCCAGTGCTGAGTCCAGTGCATTTTTCCTGGCTTGCTTGCAATACAAGAGCCTGAGAAATGCCAGAGGCCTGTTTGCCACCAGCTTATTTCTGAATGCTTGCCACTGCCTGGGTGTTTAGGTGTTGCATGTCCCCCATCTTCCTCTTCTATCCCTCCCAGCACACAGGCACCCAAAAGGAAATCGCCCATCGTGGCACAAGAATGATGCATGAGCCGTGACTTTCCTCTGGTTATCCCTTATCTATGCCTGAGCCCTGATAAAAATCAACCTATGACCTCCTGTCTCCTTTTATTTAGAGTAATTTTTTCTCTTGAAACCAGACTCACTCAGACTCCCTGGATCCTAAAAGGGAGCTGAAAAAAGCCCAGTCTCAATCCTGCTAGAAATGCCAGGATTTTCTTATTTTGCTTGGAAATCGGTGCATACAGAAGCTGACGATGTAAAGCAAAACCAAACAGCATCAGAGCAGTTTCTCCCATCCTTTCCTAACCAGTGCTGCTATTCTTGGGCACCATCAAACTCAGGAATTTTCCCTCTACCTCTCCTGACAATACATTATTTGAAAATATTTATGCTGAGGATTAAGTCCCATCCAGGCTGGAAAGTGTGGTTCATTCACAGCTTCTACTCTTTGATTGTGCTTCCTCCAAGCTGGCTTTTGACGGCTGTTTTGCAGCTCCGTGGCCAGGGAAGGCAGCCCACAGCCAGAGCCCCTGAGTACAATCTGGTATGGCAGCTGCCAAGCTTGGGAAATTGCTCAGGGCACAACCGAGAGGACTCCGTTTCAGGTGGACAAATATTTTCTTCATGTTGTCTAATGTACTACTCTCTGCCCTCCTGCAAAGTCACAGCTCACCCCTTATCTCTTCATCAGGACATGTACAGACAGGTTTTTTCTGACCCCAGCGTACTGGATCAGGCCATGCAGCCACCTGGCCAGGTTAATCCCCATGAACTTCTGCCACAGGAAGGGGCGCCACAGATATTTGATAGGACAAGAAGGAAACAGGCACAAGTTGAGCCAGGGGAGGTTTAGGTTGAATATTAGGAAAAAATTCTTCACCATGAGCGTTATAAAGCCCTGGAACAGGCTGGCCAGGGAAGTGGTGGAGTCACCATCCCTGGTGGGATGTAGTGCCGATGGACATGGTTTAGTGGTGATCTGGCAGTGCTGGGTTAACGGTTGGACTTGATGATCTTAAAGATCTCTCCCAAGTCAAACGATTCTGATTCTATGATTCCATGTTTATGCTGTGTTGCAGTTTAGANAAACATGCTTCTAACTTCAGAAAGTGCTGTTAGTTAGAAGTACTGAACTGAAAAGTAAAATCACTGAACAGAATTAGTTCTGTTTTCACCCAAACCAGGACATGCTGACAGCCAGGACGGTGCCCAAACCCAAAGCAACTGCAAGCACAGACACTTTGGTACTCGTGGTGATGTACCCCATTTCTCCCTCAAAAACACTTGACGGAGTTTCATTTCCCCACCAGCAGGCTCAAATAACATTCTAAATGCCAAGATTTATATGCAGACACTTATAAATGTATTCCATTATAGCTTTTGCAAAACTACATTTCAACATAAGCATTCAATTAATGTAATTAAATTGCTACCTGGCGGTATTATCTAATTTAACTTCGGATCTGTGCTATTGAAAAGCATGTGTCTTTTAGCACTCCGACTGGCAAGACATGTGATAAACAGACCTATAAACATGTTGGCTCAACCGAGCTGTTTAAAAATAAATTAGCAAACTATAAAAATAAACAGTAACATACATATGTACTCAATTATGAACTAACTCTAATTTTTGTTCTGAAATACTGTCTTTGACCTTAGTCATAAACAAGCACTATTAAAAAAACATAATATCTCAACAGACAGAAGGGCAGGGATTAAATGCTCATTGAGCGCAGCAGAATGCAAAATAAGGGATGAAAAGAAAGAAGAAAAGAAAGAAGGGGGAGGAAAAACAAGCTCACACTTTATTAAATGCAGCAACCTACACCCACTGCAAGTATTTATGTTCATTAAAGCTGCTTAGATGCGAGATGAAAAAGTTAAAACCTACTGAAGTGCATACAGTTAAAAACCTTGCAAGGTCTGGGAGGAGGAAAATATCATTTTAGCTTGTGGCATGGCTATGGGAGGGAGGGCAAGGAGGGTCCCACAGAACCGGCTGCAGCCCCCAGCTGTGCAGTTGCAAACCCTGCTACCATCTTGAAAGAATTAAGCCATCCAAAAACACATGGCAGAAAGGTGGGGACTGTCTTCATGCTGGATGCACCAGAGCCATTCTCAGGCTCTTGTATTGCAAACAAATGGATTTTTTGAAGACCGTAAAGCACCACCCAGGCCATGTTTTTGCCATTAATCTAACACTCCTGGTAAGAAAAGAACACAGCACCATGCTACAACTGCCACTGCAGTTGTATTTTCTCTGGGAAGGAAGGCAGGAAGGAAGGCAGGATGAAAAGTCTATGCACAAAAGGCACATTTTGCACCCGGGGCAGAGATTTTCAAGGTTTTTAGGTTACAGAGTAGGGGTAACCAATGTCACTCCCCACAGCAAGATCCATGCTTGCACATGCAAGCAAAACCTCCCAAGAAACCCAAAATCAACAACAAAAGTAGATGAGCAACCACTAAGTGCTCCTTCGTCATGGGGAACCAACCTAAACCACCAACTACCAGCAGCCTGTCTCCCCCAAAATACCTTATATAAATAAAAAATAGGAAGCAATTCATGTTCATTTGCATAGAGGCTCAAAAATGGGCAAAGAGTAGCAGGTGGAAGAGAGGCTTTGCCCCAAGCCAGCCCCTCAACAGCAGTGAGACATGTAGACCCAGACATGTAGCCAATGATGAGGCAGGGTCTGACATTTCCACAAACAAGAAAGGCTGCCAGTTGCCGAGACACAAACTAAACATCCACAAGACACTTTTTTTCAATGGAACCAACAACAAGAGTCCATAAGAAGTCAGAAATGGCATGCATCTGTTTGGGGGTTTTGAGGATCTCCACATCAGCCTAAGCAGGATCTCAAAGAGCAGTGAGAGCAAGTCCCAATGGCATAGGAAAAATAAGAGACCAGCAGAGCACCATGAGGTCTCAGGCTTATTTGGAAAGACCACGCAGCTTGAATGGTGCAGGAGTCACTTCCAGCCACCAGAGCTGACAGTGCCACTGTTTGGCAGGGAGCGGCAATGGCCTCTCCTCCACAGTCCTCAACAATATCAATAAACGCAAAAGGATTTCTCTTAATTCCTGGTGCAAGTATTTGCTGGTTGCCCCGCTCCTCATTTTTTTCTTTTCTTTTTTTTTTTTAATTTTTCATTTTAATTTTGCAAATAAATGGCTATCACTCCCTTAAACAACTGCTGGATGCTGCTTCTCAGAAGCAACCATCAATGATCAAAAGATGCTGGGCAACCAGCAAAGCTTCAGTGCAACCAGGAGCTGAGCTCAGTGTTGTTAGTTTTTCATGATTTGGCAGCAAGAATATCTCATGCACCTGGACTGACCAGCACCTCCCTAGTTGTTACACCCAGGTTTTGCTACAGGACACAACTACCTGTCACATTTCTTTTGGAGCCAGGGATCTCACACACATTGTAACAGCAAAATAAGTGTATTAATGGGTCCTGTCCAGCCTATCTGCTCCTTTCCTATTTCTCTGGCAAACAGCTGGTTCTTGAAACCTAGCCCTGTCCCAAGGCTACCTCCCCAGCCTGGAGCTTACACTGACCGTGACATCCTCCTTGACAAGTGATAACAATTAAAAAATGCAATTAAAGCAATGCACCAGTTTGAAAACAAATGCCATTTTCTGCCCATCTTCCCTGCTCTGTTACCAATAAAACACTTAAAAGACACTACTCATGCAGACATAAAGTGCTAATGGCCACCTGTTAACATGTTTCATCATGCTAATACTTTAGTTCCAATTCTGACAGTTCCCTTTTTGTTATTTTAAGAGAAGGAAGCACTAATCCAGCTTGAGACTGAAGGCTGTGAGAATGACAATCTACCTAAACTGCACAATTAATGACACAGTTTTCTTCCACTCTACACCATTTTGCAGGCACAGGCTTCTCACGGCCAAGCTCTTTTCCAGGCTATAAGAAGTCAGAAGTACAGGAGCATCAAAGTAGCCTGGGAAGATGATGTTACTGAAAAGCACCATGAATTCTTGCCTCGGCCTCGCATGTCTGAGGGCTGACGGGAAGGGAGAGAGCAACATGAAAGCCAAAATGCAACCTACTGGAAAAGTCTCTTTTAATGGCTTAAGGAGAAAAATTCGGTGGCCATTCCCATCTGGCTTCAGGGATCTGTCTTCAGGGCTAGAATAAGTACTGGTGCAAATTGGCCAGGTGGGTCCCATCTGATTTACACCTGAGGGACCGGCATAGGTTTCACTACAGATCATTCCCTGGCTCCTCTAGATACCAAAAGTACAAAACTCCTTGGATATTCTCTCAGCTGTTGCTGGCTCCAGCTGGACATCTGCACAAGTACCCAGTGCCCAATGTCTTCCACACTCAAAACCATGTTGTGCACATCTTTTCACTGCCTTACATGAGCATACATTAAGAATACTCCTACTGACATCAATCCAGTTACACCACGCGAAAAGAAGAGCCTGGTCCTCTGTGACTACCAACAGCACGGGTCAGAGCTATGCTCTGGTTTTCTGTGGAGCAGAAGAACAGAAGCTCTTTGGTCTCCAGAGCTGTCGCAGCTCTGCAGAGATACCCGGTGGCTTTGAGCATACACACTGGGACATTTCCTTTCCCCAGCATTGCAGCTGTTTATTATAACAAGAGTGTTAACAAGTCTTACTGGAGCCCATTGCGTAGAGGGTAAGAAACACAACTTATCTGATGCAATCATCAGCGAAATGCAACCTCTCAAGTCATGGTTCAGGCAAAATACGTGCAAGTAACCAGAGGGGATGGGCATAACTTCAAGGGAAAATTGGGGATGCTCCAGCCCAACCCACAATGCAGGAGAGGAAAGGCAAGAGAGCACAGCAGGGGATGGGTAATTCAGGTCTGCTTTATGTCTTCTATTCCTTCAAGGGCTCCCACTCTGGCCAGACCAGAAAAAGGACACTGGTACAGGCAGAACTCTCGTCTGACCCAACATGGCTATTTTTGTAATTTTTATGAAAGAGATTATTCTACAGTACTATAGGCAAGGGAGACCTTTATTTGTTGGGCTGAAACATTAACATGGGCAGGCTTTGCTACCTATGCCTTGCCATTTGACTGCCACTGCTGCAAGGGTAGCATCACAAGAAGTTGAGGTTCCCCACCGGTAGACACTGTACATCCAAGTGTGTTTTTAATGGAGCACCAAGCAGCACTGCATACCACAACAGCAACAGGCAAAGCAGATGACAAAGACTCTTCCAGGAGAGGTAGAGACATGGGGAAGGCAGGCAGCTATCTGATGTGGGGCTTTTTTCCCATGGGGTCACTCCTGTCCAGTGTACAGCAGTCCTCCCTCTCTTCAAAGCTCCAGCACTGCTGTGCTTGGTTTGCAAACAGGCTTTTGCCTCTTTGCTTGTGGCTGTGAGCAACTCCAGCTCTGATGCCTTTCCGATGCATCTAAACGCTGTCTGAGCAGAGGGGCCTGATTGGGAAAATAAACCCCCACATTTCTATGGTTGCTCTCATGTTGATCCAAGCCTGGATACTGCTACAACTGGCCAGGGCGTCTCAACAATGTTACCTGGAGGTTCAGCCTCTTGTGGCAAGTTACTCATGCTCCCAGGATCCTGACCATGACACAGGTCCCCAGGGGAGTCATTAGCCAGAGGGTGTTTACTCACAGTGAGTCCCTGCCTTGATCCTGAGCCTCCCTGCACCCACCGGCTGATAGGGACAGGAGGGCCACACGACCATGTGGGGAGGCTTCCACCACAAACTCCGCTGGAAGGCACAAAAGGCAGGAGAGCACATAGCATATTTGAGGGAGTATGAGATAAGAGGAGGTGGAGTTTCCTGATAAAGAAGATTTCCCTGCTCAAATATCAAAGGATTCACACTATGAAAAGGGGGGAGAAGGGGAATTACATCAGTCTGAGGCACACTTTCTCTTTTAAACTCTGACCTTCTATTGTCTGTCTTCTTCACTAGGATTTAAAGGCCCTTTGTTGGGCTGTGTTACATGGTGTGATCTAGAAAGCCATTGCAGAGGAGGCACTGTGGGCTTTCGGCTGTGGTGATGCTCAGGCCCCCCCCTTGACTACACCAGACATTCAGAAGGCATTGAGCCAGCTCAGATAAGTCAGCACTTTCTGTCAACACCCTTTCGAAGCCAACCCACAGCATGCCCTCCCAGCACTTTGATGCTATGCCTCTTCCAGCATCAACACAGACCTGTGGAGCTAGGCTTCACATTGGTGGATGTCCCAGAGGGGAGGTGGGCTGCTCCATTGTGCCGGCCTGCTCTTGTCTCCACCCAGGTCCTCTCTAGGTTCTCCCAACAGAGTTCTTCCTGCCCCAAACACAAAGGAATGGGCAAAGAGCAGGTGACAGAAGAGTAACAGATGCCCAAAGTGGTTTAGAGTGATCTATGAGCATCTTTCCATTATAATGCTCCATTAACATGACATTTATGTGGGGTAATATAATACCACTCAATAACAAGCACCTACTCCAACCAGTTAGGTTTCCCTGCATGCAGTGGAGGAAGGGGATAACTGGGAAGGGGTTTGGCATAGACAGGGACCCTACAGATGGGGTTACAGGGAACAGGAATGTCCTGTGCTGGAAGAGGATGTGCTCGGTACCATGGCCGCTCTCCTAGAGGGAGCAGAGGGCAGGGGATGTTCGGCAGGGAAAGAAGGACACAGCAATGTCTCAGGAGGCAGAACCAGACAGAGGCACAGATGGGGAAAGACATGGCTGGAACCTACAGAGCCAAACAGTCCCTCTCTGCAGAATGAGAAATGTGATACCCAACACGGGTCTGACCTAGTCCAAAAAGTGCAGCCTTACTGTCATCTCCCAGCAAGCCGCAGTGTAGTCTGAGCATCCATCTTGCTTTAACTGCAGTCAGTGCTGTATTTTGCAGCTAAATGCACCTTTAGTGTCACGTAGGCGTCAGAAGGGCTACCGTTTTGCTACCCTGATTTATAAACATCACTGCAATGGGCTTGAGAAGGGACCACCTCACAATCACAAACTTTTGGTTTTCCCCATAAATTATTTGTTTGCAACTTCTGAACTTTGAACTTCAGAATTTATTTTGCCCCTACATTTTGGTCATTCATCTAGTCTCTTCCTAATGGTGCTCGGAACACTGACACTTTGGGAAAGATCTAAAATGTTGTAATCCTTACACAACCCCACGGAGGTGAAAAGACCAAGGGCAACTGATGAATCTTTCCAGAACAAGAGCAAGATCATCCATCTCCTCCTCCCCAACTGCCTCTCCACCACAAGCACTGTTCTCATCCCAGCATATTTGAGTAAAACACAGAACAAGGCCAGATTAAGCCATCTCAGCACCTATGGACATTGAGGACATCATCTGCTGGCCTTAGACTGACCCTAGTGACCTGGGAGGTTCCCTTTGCAAAGCATTTGCTCCTGTGGCTCTGCCCATAAGAGAAAGCATCTGAGACATCAAGAGGCTAGGTGAATTCAGGCTGTGGCAATGACATCCAGAGAAGAGCAAGGAAAACTAGATTGGCGTGCTCCGCATCTTGAGCAAATGGTGAAGGAAATAAATCAGATTTTGGAGCCTGATACAAAACTCAAGTCAAGAGAAAGAGTTCAGTAGATTTTGTCACTGTGTCTCATCACTTAAGCACACACTGGTTAGAAAGTGAACAACCAAAGGCATCTCACTTTGCATGCCTAGCAAATACAGTTGATGGCTTTCAGCATTTAGGAATTAACACAAAAAGTATCGCAGGGTGGTATCACTAACCTTTCACTAGACACCTAGAAGTCCAGAGGAGGCATCTAGTGTCACAAGGAAAGTTTTGAGGACATAGAAATCATCTTCAAAGGATAGGCAGAGCAAACACCCATTCTACCAACAGATTAAATTTGTGTCACTATTTTATCCACGTTTAGCACTACTCGGGTACCTTGAAATATGTGCACGCAACTAGAGCCACCATACCAGACCGTTAAAGATGTGAGAGCTGCAGATTAAAAACATGTTGGAACGCTTACTGTGTCCAGTGCCAAAAATGTATGTGTAACCTGTAGGAAGAAATGGGTGTGGAGATGCTCACTGAAAGATCATTGCACTCGCATGGCAGGGTACAAGGTCCCTCTCTTTGTTTCTCTCTTGCGAGAAAAACAGCGACTAAAAGAAGATCAAGGACCTGTTTCACCTCCCCATATTTTTAGAAAAGTACATATGGCTGGATGAGAAAACAAGGTGGGAATCGGAGAAATCCCATGTGATTTGTGAAGGCTAAAGCCACTTTGCCATGGACCGATTCAAGCCACTGATCACAGTGCTTGGCAGAGCATGGTGCTTGCTGCTTCTTTCTGGAAACTTCAGTCACCTCCTGCATGGCACTCAAGGGCTGAGAGCAGACACAAAAACGTACACAAAGCCTAAAAGTATTTCATTGGAACTGAAGCTCAATTTACAGCTCCCTAGACTCAAGGGTGTGTTTAAGCAGCCCTTTGTTGCAGGGTTTTGTCAAGGTATGTTCTGACTTGTCCCCTGCATGGTTCTGCAGTAATGCTTGATAGTGATAGTCAATTACTTTGTTCACATCACTCAAACGCCGACTTTTTTTTCCTTTTCTCAGCGCATCTAATCTGGAAAAGACAACACACAGCTAAAGCACCACTTCAAAAGGCATCAGCTCTTGTCCAGCCCAAGCTGGGCTTCAGCTCTGCCCTTAGCCAGCACAGGTAGGAAAGCAGCCTGCGGAGAAAAAAACCTTCCTCCCTTTTGTTCCCAAAATACAAGTGGGTCCAGGCTCCACAACTTTCTTCCCGACGGGATAAGCACTTACCCAGATAATCTCATTACAGCCACTGTTCTCCAAAGGTTAATAAATACTTACCGGGATGAGTAAAGGCTCCACAGTCTGACCCCAATGCAGCAGAAATGATTGCTTAGGGCCACATTTTCATATTCTTATTATGCTGAACACCATATTCCTCTGCTAGTGGAACAGTGGTAGCACCATAATAAATGTGAATGCTTGCAAATAAGGTGTTGGACACACTTTTGGCCTCGAGTTTTTATGTTACCATTGTTGTGATAGCTCTGAAAATCAGCAGATGCTACCAGTTCTTAACAAAGACATTACTAAATTATTCTGAAACAACAGCAAGAACAAATTACACAAAGAATAAAATGAAAAGAGATGCCTTTCTCTCCAATTTCCACATGTAGAAGAAAAATAATTACATTTTTTTGTTAATGTAAGGAAACACTTCACTATTTTTCCCATCAGACATGAGGTGTGAATTATGCAAACACACTCTGAATTTGACTGGATTATTTACCTCCTGCAGCCCCATGACTAATGTAAATTTGAGAGTTGTGGAATCAAAAACCCAGTTTCCAAGAGCTTCTTGGAAAGAGCAGCAGCCACCGCTGCCACCCTCCCCAAAGCCAGGCCAACACAGCTCTCTGACAGACATGTTGGACATCCCCATCAAGACAGAGCACAGCACAGTTAGCACTCCATAAAATCCTCCTCGTAAGTCCCAGACTCAAAAAATTACATAGGCAAGAAGGGCATTCCATACAGATAACCTACATTTCAAAGTAACACTACTGTGGATCAGTCAGGATGATCAGAACACATCATTCACTTGTTGTAAAACTCCCATATGTGCCCAGAAATCCATACAAAACCTCAGACCTCTGCAGGGCAATTGATCTTGTCACGACACTAAACAAAACTCTAAATAAGACAGGGTGAGCAGATAACTGTTTTTCAGTGGAGGCTGTCAAACCGTTGTGCAGTCATTAATAATGTAAACCTAAGCCCCTTCATAGAAGGTCCTAATTAGTCCAGGACATAAAATAGATTTTCCATTTGGTCTCCAAACAGAAAATTCAGAGGAAAAACTGCACAGAAATAAAATACATGATGTTTAGCTTTTGGTTCAGTGACCGAAAGTTTTCTGAATTTTTCTTTTTTTTTTCCCAGATGAAGCTATACCTAAATGCACCCAATCACACTTTCCAGCAGATATATCACCCACCCAAAAAAGGGTCTCATTTTTCAGATGAACACACTACCACATGTTGATACTAAAAGACTAAATCCAACCCCCACAACTTAAAAACACCATGCACCAAGATGAATTATTTGTGACTCTCCCGAAGTCCTTCCCAAAGCATCTGGATCAAAACTTAGCCAGACTCACTGCAAATCCCTGCAGGAAGATCAGGCTGGTCTTCAACATGTCAGTGGCTGAAAGGAGCAACCAGCCTCCTGTGCCAAGACCTGCACAGCTCCCACATCACAGCTCCGTCCCTTCTCCCACCACCGTCCCAACCTCATATTGAAAGGTGACAAATTTAATGCAGTAATTAAAGTTGTCCAGCTCAAACCCAAAAGCGAGGCTGAGGGAAACTCAAGAGTTGTTTCCACTTTGCCCTTTGCCCATGAAAACCTTGTGTCAAAAGCCTCCAAGACCATACCTCTTCCATAGGTGTAGAGATGCCTGTACAGCACCTGCACATACTCCTCTGAAATGCACCCAGAACACAAACCACAGACGGAGAGCCTCTTCCACCAGGAGGTGATTAAATGGGAAGGATGGTGCTGAATGGGGTACAGGATTCAAGGGGAAGCAGGACAGCCTGCCAGCCAATACACCAATCTACACAGGAAAAATGATGTTTGTTTATTCCAGTTGTTGAACCCAAAGCCCTAGGAAAAGATGCCAATAAATTCAAGTGGGGGACTGTGTTTTAATCCAGCAATTATCTTGTAACATCTGCTTTTTCCTGCTAGTTCCACCCAGCTTGACTCAACGCAATGTGCAGAGCAGCTGCTCCTACTACTCTGGGCTGAACCTTGCTCTCCTGCCCCTCAACCCCACCGCCTCAGTTTTTTGGGCTAAGGACTGGTCACTTCAGGAGGTCAAGGCACCAGCCACCCCAATGCCATGTCGCCCTGTATCTCTTGACATGACCAACCTTGCCAACTACTGGCCTGCTGCTACCCCTCCCTTCTTGAGGAAGGTTATTGAGAAAGCAGTTTGGAGCAGGGCCAGCTGTGTCTTGATCTTGTGAGGTGTCTCTGATCCCTGTTAATCTAACTTTAAAGATAGAGGCAATATTAGATACGATGTCTAAGAATGCTCTTCAAGCAGCAGATGTCAGGGAGAAGTCTCCTACCAGCTCTTTCTTCAGTCAACATCTGGTCCAGAAGAACCTGGTCTCTGACGTGGACCCTGTTTCTTAACTCCTTTCCTCACACATCTCTACTTGGGATGACCACCCCTTGTGCCATTCACCCACAGTGACCATCAACAATTAAGGCAGTTGCATCTCTGACAAACTTCTGGACTTGGCCTTGTCCTCATCTGCTTTCAGGGCAGAATAAACTGGGCAGAATCTTCTCGTAGGTCTGCCATGTTTAGGCCAAAAATAAGTCAGACTGAAATGTGCCCAGCAGCAAAAGGGATGAAATCATACAATTGTTTGGGTTGGAAGACAGTTTTAAGATCAAGTCCAACCTTTAACCCAACACTGCCAGGTCATCACTAAACCATGTCCCTCGGCACTTCATCTACATGGCTTTTAAAACTCTCCAAGGATGGTAACTCCAACACTTCCCTGGGAAGCGTGTTTCAGGCCTTGAAAACCTTTGTTGAAATTTTGTTTTCTAATGTCCAACCTAAACCTCCCATGGTGCAACTTGAGGCCATTTCCTTTTGTCCTATCACTTGTTACTTGGAAGAAGAGACTGACCCCCACCTTGTTACAACCTCCTTTCAGAGAGTTGTCAAGATCAGTAAGGTGTCCCCAGGCCTCCTTTTCTCCAGGCTGAACAACCCCAGTTCCTTCAGCCACTCCTCATAAGACTTGTGCTCCATACCCTTCACCATTTTCACTGTCTTTCTTTGGACACTCTCCAGCACCTCAATATCCTTCCTGTAGGAAGGGACACAAAACTGAACCCAGTATTTGAGATGTGGCCTCACCAGTGCCGAGTACAGAGGTACAAAGAGGACTGCACCAACAGACCCATCAGTAAGTAAATAATAGTTATCATGGGCTTTGCACTACAGCATTTGGACAGACAGTCTAAAGATAAGCGCCAGTTTAGTGCACGGCTGCTAGCTGGTCACAGCCTGACCTTGAGCTCGGGAAGCACTTGCCCATGCTCCAAGGGATGGTGTTTTAGGTAGTCACTCCCAAAACAGTCACCCCTGTGTTGACACCTTCCAAGCCCAGAGTGGAAGACCAGCAAGGGCTCCCCATCATCACTGGTGCCAGATTACATTTCCACAGCAGCTGCTCCTTTTGTCTGCACCCAATAAAGACAAAACAGCCTAAAATTTAATTTAATCTGCTGTAAACCCAAGTGTCAGGCACTTAGATGGCAGCTAAAAGCGCCTCTCTCAGATAACTGAGTGACACCGGCTAATAATAGCCTGCACATTAGGAGAACGGGAGCGGACATTTTCTGTAACCAAAGAGGAACCTGTGCCTGGGAACAGCCTGGGGTGGCCGGTCTCAGCCTCACCAGCAGCAGACTGCCATGCACCAAGCCCACCCGACCTCTTATGTGATTAGCTGCACTAATACCACTGGTGACCTCTCTTTCAAGCTCTGAGGCAACAATAGTCCTGGCTTTTGTTAGCAGGAGAACAAAATGTCACCTTTTTACAGCTCTGCAATCATAGCTGGCTTCCCTTTTCATCTTCCAGAGGCTCACCAGAACTTGCTCACCGAGGAGGCTGGTTAACCCTTGCCAGGCAGCTGGGCCACAGCAAGGAAGAAGGGGCAGCGGGGTCCTCAAGTGCCTCTTCTCCCACATTTCTTCATTTGCATGGAAAACATCAAATAAGCCCTTTAGCCCAAATAAGTCATAGGCAGCCAGTACGTGGTGCTACTTCAAGCCCTTTGGGTGCATCAGTAGGTCACCAAAATCCATGCTGAACTCTGCTCTCACCCTGCCCTTGAGAACTGCCTTAATGAGTAAAACCAACCCACTGATCAGGAACTGGTTTAACTTAGGTGACCTTCTTTTGTCCAATCTAAGAAGAGAAGTTTAGTAGAAAAGGAGACCATGTTTTCCAGAGCGGTGTTTCAGTGACTCTCCTAAGCAGAAACAGCAAAGCTGCAGCTCATGGAAGGGATGCTCTTGGCACATTGTTCTGGCGTGTGCGTGTACTTGGGCTTGCGTGCAAGACTCCTCCCAAAAGAAGGGGATGGATGCTCAGAGGTGCTCGCTTCCCACTGCCCATATCGCTCACAGCCAGAGCAGCACTCAGAGGTGCTCGCTTCCCGCTGCCCATATTGCTCACAGCCAGAGAAGCACTTGCTCAGGACCTGAGGAAGACCAGCCTTTATCCATCTTGGGATTCTCGAGGGAGCAGGGCAACTCATCTACCCCCATACCCCTCCCTCTCTCTTTCCTCCCAAGAAGGGCTACAAGGAGCACAAGGAGCTTTCTCCTGGGGCGTACAAGGGTCTTGGATGCACAGCTGACTGCATGTGTCAGTTATGCTCCAAATGGGTTTTCACAGGTCAAGGTTCTGCAGGCAGCAAGAGCAAATGCTATTTTTAGACAGGATAAGGTCACGGTGCTTTTAGAGACAGTGAGGTCTACAATAAAACCTATTGATCAGTCTCTGGAACTAGTGCTCCGGAGAGACGCCTAGATTGAAACAAAAATTGCCTGGCTGTTTTCTCTATAGACTTAGTGGGTAAAAGCCTGTTGGACTCTGTCTCTTTCAGGAGATAAAAGAAGAACCTGCATACAGACCACGGTTGTCCATTTAAACGGATGCATGGGAGGTGGAGGGGAGGGAGGGAAGCAGGACCCACGGGAGTGACCAGCAAAAAGCTCCAAGCATGCTTCTGCTGTGGTGACAAGCCAGATGTCCAGCGGATAAAGGCCATCCTTGTTGTGCTTTTGACTCCCACCTCTGTGGCATGCTCAAAGAATGAAGGCACTAGGGGAGTCTTGATTTTCAGAGAATTAATGTTTTACTTGCATTTTGGAGGGTAAAGAAGGCCTCTGAAGGCAATCGTCACCGGGGTCCACAACCGCACATGTTTTGGCGATGAAGATCACCCAGCTGACGCACAGAGACCCAAAGATGGAAAGTTGACTGCTACTTCAGCCAGACAAATTTTTTCACTGGATGGTTCACACACTTCCAAGGTTTTCATAACAAATTCCAAGCGTTTATCGTGGTCACATAAGAGCTTCAACCAAAAATACCAAAGCGGTGAACTATCTCACCTTCAAGTTCAGCCACAGACCTAACACTACAGGCACATAAATATCTCTCTACATCACAAGAATCTCTTTATTGTATTGGAGACTTGTGACCACAGGGACGAGCGTGAAACCGTATGGTATCTTCATTCATCATCTGCCCCATTCCCACAGCCTCTCTCACAAATAAAACATGCCAGGGTAAACATAATCCATACATCACACCCTGACATGAGTGACCCCATTAGCGAGCCAAGCTTGTCTTAGCCAAGAGCACCCTACCATACATTAGCAATACAATGACTGGTGCATTTGTAGGATATAATAATAGTAATAGTAACAACAGATAAGGAGTATCAAGCTATGAAATGCTAGTATGGGCGATGGGATATAGGCAGTTTACTTTCCAGGCAATAACTACATGAGCAGAGGCACACCCAGCTGCTCAGGTACAAGCAGATGGTTCAGGAATTAAAGTGCTCACAAGCCTGCGGCATGGCTCGCTCACCATCCGACCGTGACGTAAGGCTCCAGTTTAAGTTTCTGCATAATAGAGATGACAAGATGCAAAATATCAGTTTTATTTGTGTGGTGACTGCGCTGAAGAGGAATCACAAAAAGAAAACATTTCAAAGCAGTACAGTAATTGTGATTCAAGAAAAAAAAAAAGAAAAAGAAAAAGGAAAAAAAAAAAAAGGCTGATCCTTCCAAAAAAAAGAGACTGTGTTAGAAAAGCCAAGATAATTATTCTTTTACTTATGAAATAAGGCTTGGATTTTGATTGATTTCTTTATACAAAGGTCCTTAGGCTCCTGCGAGCACTTTTTACACTTTTAGAATTATCCTTTCCTGTGACACTAGGACAGAGTCTGACATAAAATGATTACAGTCAGACCAAAGTTACTTTGGAGTAGAGGACACAACTGCAGCCCCTCAGCAACTTAACTGACAAAAGGAATGGAGCTTTAGTGGAACATACGCCTGAGAAAATTCAAAGCTAATTTTTGTTTATTGTTACTGATACCGTACAAGTAGCCTTTCCAGAAATATGAGTCTATCACTCAGAAAGCAGATGCAAATATTGGCATAAATCAGGAGTGCAAGGAAGCCTGTGGTAATGCTCATTACATGAACTGCTGTGCAGTCAGATATTCACCCCATCTCTGTAGATGAGTACCCACACATGCACTGCTCTGGCCATTTTTGACAGACATCACTTGCATCCAGGCTCAAGTCAATGCCTGCCATCTTCTCCTGAGTTCTTCCCTAGACTTCAGTGGATGTTAGAAGAGGTTCTCTGTTAATCTGAGCATAAATAACCGTAACGGGTTGATCCTAAGCTCCATTACGCCTACCAAGTGACTCTCCTGGCTGCAGCAGGGCAGCTCAGGATTTATGCCTGAGGTAACTCCACTTAAGATCTGCCCCAGCAGACACTCTCCTCCACACCTGCCCCTGACACTGGGTTTTTCATGAGCACAGAAGCAGCGAGGGCACTGGAAGCGTCCTCTACTGCTGCTCAAGCGGGGCTTTTCTAACCTGCTCAGCTGCTGTTGAGCATGAGACCAAAATGATGAGGAGGCTGGTGTGACAGAAAGTGACAGAAAGTGATTCCCTCAGTTTGATTTATTTTGAGATGCATCTGGGTTTGTGGGGCTTCCAGTATGAGGAGGCTTCAGGACCAGCACCTCCACAAGACAGGGGATGAGGACACATTGCTGTGCTTGCCCAATCCAGATTCATCTCTCTCACAAGGAGGGCACAAGGCACTGAAGAACCCATCAAGGGAGGGAAATAAACCCCAAAACTTTTTATTTTTCTCTTTTCCATTTATTTTAGAATTATCATTCAGCATCTGATGCCACAACACGGATAGCTAAAAATGTATACGCAGATATGTCATCCACGAACAAAGTGGCTTGTGTTTGTTCTTCATTATTTAGGAAATGCACATTAATTACTGCAGATTTTCTCCTATACATCTACTGTATCTCAGACAGAATTGCTGAGAAGGTCTGCAGAATAAAAATGTATGGGGTAATTAAATGGATATTTATAATTAGAACTTAATAATTTGCATCAGGGACAAATGAGCTCTGATTTCAATCTGTAGTGCATTTAGATTAGCCTGAAGATAGTGTAATTTGATGTTTTATAGTCCTCCTCTCAGATTATGAAACAATACAGTGTCTTTAAAGCAGCCGTGTTTGTGTCAGGAGTGTGTTAAGCAGAAGCCGCAATGAAAATGTTTGACAACGTGAAAGCAGCCATAAATTACATGACAACTGTGTGAAAGTCGTGATGAAACAAATAAAAGGGCTGACCTATAACGCATCTGATTCAGCGCCGCTCCCGGACTGCTCAGTGCTCATCCTGGTGCAGCAAGCGCATCCTTACGCGCTCGGCTGCTTAGCATCAAGAACACTGTAAATTATCACTAGTCAACAACATTGATTTTTAGTCGACGTTTCAATCACTGTGAAGTAGAAATACTACACTGCTCCCCCAGCAGCCTCTTAGCCAGATGGCTGCTCACCTGTAGCCCTTACAGCCACAGCTCTGTTACAGCCCCATTGTTCCCACTGTACGATTTTTATCACAGGCTCTCCAGACACAGGAACTTGACCCAAAGGTCACTGCCTTGTCTCTTGGTCATACCTTCGCCACCAAATGCAGGGAGCCCATGAGAAGCCCACTACCTCCCTGAAGGCATACAGGGTGAACTTCCCCCGAGAGATGGGTGTCGGGACTGCCACATCCAAGCACATGCTCCCCAGATCAAGCGCAGGGCTCAAACACAGGGCGAGAGGTGAAGCAGACAATGAAGCATCATGAGCTCTCACAGGGAGGCAGGCCTTGGCAAAGAGTGAGTTGATTTGAAGATATGACCATGTTTTTACTTGCTGTCTTTGGAAGTAAAGGAAGGACAGCAGAGTGGGGATGGCACCGGGCTCTCAGCCTTACCTGGGACAAGTCAGCCTACCTGTGCCATTCTGCAGAACAGCAGCTGCCTATCTCACCCTGGTATTGCAAGGGTGTATTCATTAACATCTCCAAGGCACTCAGGTACTCATAATGGATGCTGTAGAAATAAACACCATGATCAGCCGATAACAGGGAGTCCTGTGCAGGCATCACACAGGGAAGCTGGCACGTGCATAGGCAAACGCCTGGGGGAAAATACAGGGGTGCCAAGTTGGTGGGAAGTTCATTATCAAACCAGTTACGCTTTGACACGCAACACAGAGAGCAAGGGAAGAACCAGTTTCAGGAGGGAGCCTTCCAGAGCCCTGGCACCCAGCACCATGGAGATGTATCCCACAGTCTCTTCCCAGCCTTTGTACTTTCCGCCCACAGAGCAGAGCTCAGCATGCCAAATACCATCATCTGCTAGCTAAAAAAAATGCAAAGGCAACAAGGGACCTCAAAACAAGCCCTCAAAAACAAGGACTCACAGACCTGGATGCCTTACACATAGCAAGGTGGCCAGGCGAAAAGCCATCCCTGTGCTTACTCTATTTCTAGCAGGGATGCCCAATACCAAGCAAACCTCTAATTCCCAGCAAAGTGTGATGCTGGTAGCCCACAAAAGGGGCACAGGACAGGCAGGTGATCCACTCCTACCTACCCTCTGCATCTCTGAAAATGCCGCCCTTTGCAGCAGCGGGGGGAGCCTGTGCTTTCCAGGCTATGTGCATTTTGAAATCCACCTGGTGTCAGAGGGATGGAAAACAAGGCATTAAGATCTTCCTTTGAGGAGTTTCTTGTTTGACCAGAGCACACGTTATTCAAATCAGCTAGAGTGAAATGCAGTTAAGCTGCTGTTTGCTCCAGCACGATGAGACTGGCCTGTTAAAAAAGCAAAAATGTCAGGATGTTACAGGCTCAGCCTCCTGCCATGACTGGTAAGTAGCTGAAGAAGTGTCAGAAAGAGACAGCATAATCAGAAACCAATAAAATACACCCAAAACAACCCTGAATTCAGACCTCACTGCCAAGTCACAAGCACGCTGGGGCCACCCATGCCCTCAGCCAGGTGCCCTTGGGAAGCTCCAACCAAGTGCTCACAATGTGAGCTCCCAGGCAGCATCCGCAGCAGCCGTTTCCTACCTCCCAGGCAAATTCACCTCTTGCAAAGCAAGCAATTTCAAGAAAAAAACAATGGTAACCTAGTAAAGATCCCCCATTTGTCTTTATTCTCACCACTGTGGTGTTACAAAAAATCACCTCAACGTTGTGCATAGCCCAGCAGAATATTGTGATGGCTGTGTAGAGGCTGGAAGCACAGCCACCTCTGCACCAAACGCAGATCTGCATGAGGGGGAGCAATCTGATTTTTTTTCTTATAAAGTTATTTAAACGGGGGGAGACACCATATAAATGTGCTATCTTTCACCTGCACTCTGTCCATCCCCTAGGTTCATCCTCCCCGGGCAGAGACTGCCTTTACAGATGCTTTTTACCCCTGAAATTTAACTCCTGCTATTTCTGAAATCTCCTAGGCACATGCACACCCCTGCTGTTCTCTCTCACTCACTCTTGGAGTTTAATTTGCCTCTCAGATCACCANAAAAAAAAAAATATTGAAAAGGCTGGCCGGCTCCTGGGCTGTGACACTCTCATCAAACTCTGGACTTCAGCCAAGTTCATCTGTTAATGGAGAGCCACANTGTCCTGGGCCCTCAGGTTACTGGCATGGTGACAACTCTTTTTTCCCAACAGCAAGCCAGGAAAGATGATAGAACCTGCATGCGTGGCCAAAGGACTGGTCTCAACTGGTTCAGAGGGAAAAAATGGAGTTGTGTCTTCCCCCCGCCCCCTTTTTGCCTTTAGCCAAAAGACCTGGGAGCACTTGATGTACAGTCAGCAGGTATTAAAAAAAAAAAAAAAAAAAAAATACAAAAGACG
>VWZY01012672.1:382032-422669 GCA_013399075.1 Chloroceryle aenea | reverse complement strand
AAAAAAAGAAGCTGATGTTCAGGTTTGTATTTGAATTTAGGTGCTGTAGGGTAAAAGGTGCTGCCTAAGTGTAATTGCAATTCTTTTACATACCATCTGGGATCAAAGAGGGGAATAAAAGTACAACGATTTCCCGCCCCGGCCCACTCCGGGCTGGCAAAGCAACTGATGAGATACTGCCCAAAAGCATCACTCTCATTTACTNGCGGCACCTGACGGACAGCTGGTCACCTGAGCAGTGGGCACTTAACTGCCGGGCCACCATCTGGGAAGCTGCCGTGGGAAAATAGGCCGAGAGGAGTTCAGCCTTGAGAAGAGAAGGGGTAGGGGAGGCCTTGGCACCGTGTTCCAGGATTGAAAGTGTGGCTACAAAGATGGAGACTCCCTTTTTACGAGGAGCCACACTGGAAACGATGAGGGCTGAAAAAGTCTTGGAAAAGGAACTAGATCAACAGCCAAGCACTGCACACAGGTGGACCAACCCTCCCTCCCCAAACACAGCACACCTGGATGGAGACCTCTTACTCAGAATCTGTCTACAAGGAAGACATCCATGAAAACACTTAAGGAGCTCTTCATAGCGTCCATGCAACAATTTCTATGCCATCTACATTTACCCCAATAGTCCTCACACATCAGAGTGCAAGAGGCACTGCATGCATTGTGCGGGACTACTGAAGTTACCAGTGCACTCTCCTAGACCAGGTTATAAGATTAGTAGACTGAAAAATAATTAGTATTGTCACAAGTTCTGTTATTTTCTTGCATCTCTTAAGTCTGATGATGGGTATGAATGTACAATTTTCCCAGCTCTTATCACTCAGGCAGGTCAGGTGGCATTGCATTTCCATTCTGTGTCAGTGCCCAGATCAAGTGAAAGGAATGAAATGTGGCAATTTAAGCTGAGGCGCCCAGGGGGAATAATGAGAGAATCCACAAGCTAGACGTCCCCTGTGAGGGCTTAAGGACCAGCTCCCCACTGGGGAAATTAGAAACCAAAGTCAGAACTTGAACATTATAAGTTTATCAGGATTTTCTTCCTCCCCATTCTCTTAATTTCTTCCTTGCCTGCCTCCCCGAGTCATTTATCAAAGATCTACAAGAGGAGAGGCTCCATCAGGCCCCAGAAGAGGCACAGAAGACTACGGCCACCTTTCTGGGTCAGAGACAAGTATGTTAGTGGGACAGTAGAGGATCCACATTCAAGAAGGAAGAAATAGAGCCTCTTCTCCAGGGCGAGAAGAGTCTCCTAATCTGGGCTTTTACAGACCAAGCTAACAGCCAGACATGGCAATGGTTAAAGGTGTAATCAGATGGTCTCATTATCTTCCATCCCCTCAGATGGGAAAATATACCAAACAGACCTTTTCAGACCAATAAAAGCCATAACTGAAGGGCTCCCGTTCAAAAAAGACTTCAGCTACCTTAGAAGGTTCTTCTGATAAGTTATGTCTCAAAGCCAATAGACAATAAAAAACGATCAGTATCTCTAACTGTAGAATACCATCCCCATTTTACCTGAATGATGGTGGTTTTTCCCTGCCATGACAGCACATCCATCACTTAAATTCAACATCTACAGGAGTCCCCCAGTTAGGAGGTGTCCTGCAGCAACATGTAGCTTTATTACCAGTAAGCTGTTCCTCAGTTCCAGTGTTCAGACCCCAAGAACGTAGCTCAAACCCTTGAGAGTCAGAAGGGGCCAGAAGACAAGATTTCAGCTTGCTCTGACCTTGGCCCAACTCCAGACAGCACTGGACTTGCTAAGAAAAGCCCCATAGGCTTTTCAGAGAGATCATGGTTCAAAATTACACTTCAACATGGACACGTGTCCTAAAGCCTGAATTATCTGTATGAAAGCAAGATGTTGGTGAGTCTCATAACCCGGGAGTCCTCAAGAACCACTCTCATGTTAGGATGTTCCTCTTCATTTCCCTATCACACAAACAAAACAGCATGTGAAGCACACTGGCACATTTAACTAGGTAATTGTGAGAACCTTTGGTCATGCCACTCATCCTAGTTTTCCATAGTCATTAGCATCTCCAGACTCTCAGCTCCGTAAGACAATTTTCCTTCTCAAACCACTTTGCAA
Organism: Chloroceryle aenea; assembly: GCA_013399075.1. Taxonomy (NCBI): domain Eukaryota; kingdom Metazoa; phylum Chordata; class Aves; order Coraciiformes; family Cerylidae; genus Chloroceryle; species Chloroceryle aenea. The sequence goes on along the minus strand of VWZY01012672.1, from coordinate 420,574 downwards.
CTCCATCTCCAAAGGACTTATTACTCGAGTGCTCCAAGGGCTGAGAGACTCTCTAAGCCATGTATATGTCTATTATACACTTTCCATACCTATAGCGAACACTAATTAAGTACATAACCAAAAGCATCACCATGGTAGTCCTTTCCAGGTGCTGCCAGTCAGCCCTGTGCCAAGACACAATCATGGCAGACAGGACTCTCATGAAAACAAACACCAAAAAAAAAAAGAAATTGTGAATGGCTCAAAACTCAACAGTCCCTCGCTAATCCTTTGCACACCCAGCTAGTATCCATGCTGAGTAGGTGAGAGGCATGCATCTGGGATTTAAAGTTGTCACATATGAAAAGGATCATCACAAGCACCAGATGAGTAAAGTACTCCATTAGTGTCCTCCTACTCCTTGCATTCCACACCACAGTCCAGGCACTGCTCCTACACATTATGCAGGACTCTTGCAAATTCTGCTAGAAACCAACTATGATATTATCCATGCAGTGTTTGTGAAGATGGCCTCTTTCTAGTGCAATCAACCAATTCAAAGCAATACCTACCTTAATTACATGTCCCATTTACAGGTTTAAAACTTTAAGTGTATATGGAAGACCATCAAGTGTAATAAAAAAAAAAAAAACAACCAAACCAAAACCCAGAAATAAAAAGAACCCCAAAATAACAACAACAAAACCACACACACACCACCACAACAAAAAAACCCCAACCAAACAGCAGTAAACAAAAAAACACCCACACATAAAACACCACCAGAACTGTGGTTTGCAAACAGCAGATTATCTCATAACCTCTTGGAATTTACATGAAGCAACAGAATATGCCATTGTCTAGGAAAACAACAAGAAATACTATGCTTATGCTGTTTAGACACTTAATTCTTCCTGGAACTCCCCTGTTGCCCTCAGAACACTTTACAGTTGGCAACACTATCAGGCCCTGCCATACGGTCACCTGCCTGATTCCACCTGCCAGCTTTATCTCAGAGCAGAAGACGACACGTGACTGGCAACCTTTGCACTCTTCTTCCCTGGTTAGAAATAAGGCCTCATCCCATGGGGTGCTGAGCAAAAAGAACTGCCACAAATTACTTGTGAACCACTGTGTTCCTAAGGCAGTGGCCAATATTTACTTCCTGTTGTGATTAGCTGCAATTGCACTGCTGAAAACAGACAAGCACATCAGCACCCCTTAAAATTAATGGGTAATAAAATAAATGAATTCTCGCTCTTCCTTATCAACATGACTGTACCTGTTGGAAGCACACTGTTACTATCTTCTTCTCTAAGAGGAAAGCAGCTTCTATGCCACGTAAGGCCTCATGGTACCCTAAACTGCAAGAGGACACACAGAGAACCCTGCACAGTGATGGTCTTTGACTATATTTAATCATACGACACTGGTATTATTGTAAGAAGAAAAAGCATGAACTGGAGCATATGATATTCAAGTCTTTTAGCAGATCTGCCGTTTCCTTTCAGAATTGCTTTGAGCAATTCACTCATCTGAGTGCATTTATTTTTTTCTCCCTGATTGACACATACCCCATATGCAGCCAAAGGACCCAATTCATGACTACCCTTGCCTGAGACAGAGTTCTCTGCTAGATTATCTGCTCTGCACATGTATCCATGCTCGCACACAGGAGACCCTGGCAAAAGGCACCATCATGTCAGTGACAGGCAAGAAGTGGCTGCTGTGTGGTCCAACCCCTAAATTATTTGCTGACTGCTTCCCTAGGGACCATGGCAACTGTGGCACAGACAAGAGAATCCCGGAGGACAGAACTGAATTGGGTCACAGCCAGCCACTTGCAAGGGAAGAAAAAGGGAGAGGTCCTTGTGTTGGCATGGGGATGAGGTGCCATCTCTGGCCTCAACAATCTACACTCTAAATTAAAGGCTACTATCCACTGGCGGGGGGGGATCAAAACAAAACAAAACAAAACAGCAAACTCAAGGAAGCAGTAACAATACAAAGAGACCAGACATTTATTCCTGACTCTTAATGGAGATAACAATACCTCACTCCTTGACAGCAAAGCAGGGAGACTTAATGCATGGAAGTTTACCGATTAAATTGAGATCTTTGTACAAAAGGCACTTCAGACATGCACAACTTCTGGCTTATTAAAGCAAAACAAAAACTGTTCACCTTGAGGAGTGTCCAGAAATTAGGAGTCACAGTTCCCCATAGCACAGTGGCCTGTGCGATTATTTAAGCTTGCACACACCCAAACAGCAATGCTGGACTGATTTAAATACTTAACACACAAGGTGGAACACCATGAAGATGTAGGATTGCTCCATCTCTTCCACACAATTTGCCAATCATTCTGCAGGGCCCCACTCAGCTCCCTCTGAGCAGCGTCTGAGTCATCAAACAAAGCATTGCACTGTAACCTTATCACATACCTACATCTAGTAGGAGCGCATGTATGAGAGAGGAAGGTTTGCAAGTAAGTGGCCTATTTAGAAAGGTCCTAGAATACTTTTTGTGCAATTTTCTTCTCACTTCCCCATCCCTCCCTTCTTCTGAAATGGCAGGTAAGCAGAGCAAGAGCAGTGTGTGAATTGATTTGGAGGCGGTCAGTGCATCGGTGTTCAGCTCTGGCCAGCTGCCGTGTCATTGATTGCCTCAGGATCGATTTGCACACCATCCCGCTCAGCACACCTGCCAAGTCAGATGGAGAGGGAACAATGAAGTGAAAAGAAAATTATGTATTTGTGGTAGACATTTTCACCTCTCTCCACATCCCCCCTTGGGAGAAGTTGAGGGACCTGGACCGATTTCAGTGCTACTTTTAGCAAGTGCCAGGAAAAGTCAGTACAAAAAGGGGAATGGCAGGGATCCTCCCCCGACAACTGTTAGACAAGAACCACCTACAGATGTTAAAGAACCTAACATTTCTTCCTGCAACAGAGGCACAGCAGGCCACAGTTTGGGCTGATAAATCTGACAGTACTATGTTATTGTGCACCAGCCATGGGTGATACAGGTTGCTGTTTGTTTAAACCTTATCTAAAAGGGGTACTAGAATCTCCAACACAAACATTTCACAGATATCTACTACCAGTGGCAATGGCAATTAAAAAGAAAAACCACAGAACTAGTATGCTCAGGACAAGTTACTGGAGAGACCATCTGATATCTGTTATACTCAAAGATTGTCTATGGGCTGTCCTCAGTGGGGAAAAGAAAAAAAAGTCAGAGAAGTCAGAGCTTGATCAGCAACTGGGATACTGTCTATGCTAGCAGTTTGTGGTAACTTGGTTTGTGTAACATGTATGTCCTGCTAATACATCTTTATTGCCTGTGCTTCTTCCTTTGGAATTGGGAGGTTCTGATATCACAAACCAGACAGTTTTATCATTTCTCCCACAAGAATGACTCCCTCTCCCCGCATGTCATTGCTGGTCTCCTGAAGAGAGCATGACACTCTTCACCAGGTCAAAGATTTATTGTAGGTTGATACCAAAGCTCTGCAAGGTGATGCTGGCAAACACATCCTGCCTCAAGAAAGGTCAGAAATTACTTGTCCATCTTTCAGTTCTCTCCAGTGTTACATGTTAAATTCTCTACTACTTAGAACCTGGGGAACTCCAAGTTACACATATCCCATTCTTACAGGTTTTTGCTTGCTTGGTTGGTTGAGTTCGTTTTGGGGTTTTTTCCCTCCCCTCCCACAAAAGTGTTCAGATTTATTCACTACCTTAATTTCCAAAACCCCACACAGATCTTGGCAACATTTTCCCAAAACTGTTGCAGAACCCAACTGCCATTATCAACAATAGCCCCCAGGAGACCTGTTTTCTTATATCACTTTTGAAAATGGGTGTTAAGCTTCTAAATTAACTGAAATGTACTTCACATAACACTGAACTGAGAAGGAAGACTTGGATGCCAGAAGACAGCAACAATCTTAAAGCAGATAAATGCATTTGTAAGGGAAAGCACCATTCTGGGCTATTACACAAGATGCTTTGAAAGCAAATTTAGCCTCAGAAAGCTCCTAATCTGCAGACTGTTGGAAGTAGGAAATTATAATCCAGACGGTGCCCCTCTGCTTGCCACATTTTAGCTTTTCTCCCTTATGCATCTGCTACTGGTCACCCTTGGAGACAAAAGTACTGTGCTAAAAGGGAGTTTGGTTTGACATTGTAGAGACATTCCTATGCTCTTGTCCATTGGGAAATTTTCACAACATGTGTGAAATCGGTGTTATTTTTCCTTCCTAAAGAGTTTGGATCACAGGCAGAATAATTAAAGGTTACACTTTCAGATACTGTCACTATTATAGTTATTACACAATACAGTCATACTATTACAGTCACCGCAAGAGTTGTGTTCCTCCGGTTTTGGTTTTATCAACTAGAGATACTTGCTTCCTAATTTCCAGGTACACTGCAGGTTTCTAGTGAATTTCGAGTCTGAGTAGTCAGTTATTTAGGAGTGCTAGGCAACCTCTGTTTTGTTATCCTATTTCCAGAAGAACTCAGTTTATACTTAAGCACTGACAAACAGAACAACCTGGTACTACTATAAATTGACCAGCAATTTAAAGAACCTTTTGCGTCTAACAGAATCTGCTGCAGGAAGAGAAACGTTGAAATCTGCAGAACTATTACAGAGTTTTGCCCTGCCTTCAGAAACCCAATTTGTTTAATTAAAGTGTCTGGTAAGCCCCAGAAGACTTTATACACTTGGTGCTATTGACAGACATGTTGCCCATCCTGACATTTTGGCACCACAGCCAGGGTGCAAAGGTGCTAGAGCAAGCATGAATTATCACAGGACTCATACTGCCGCCTTCTCACAGGTAGGATTGAGGGCTTTGCCTCACCACACTTCAGACACTCGTGTAAGTGCATATATACAGACACACCCATGCTCAGAGGTAAATGTGTTTATGAGTAGCCCACCCATCTCTTAGCTACAATCTACTTTAGAGACCATAGGAAAAGTATCCTCTTGGAAATAGAGCTCAAACTAATTGAAAACTATATCCTCTAGAAGTACTTTTACCCCCCTGTTTACTATACAGGGAATTCAGATATTTAGACAAGATACCAATGCCTACAAGGCAGGTGTCCACATTTAGTCAAATGACTAAATGAGGGAATGGAAGCAAGCTGCTCCAAGGGATATTAGGAACCATTTCTTCACCAGAAGGGTTATCAAACATTGGAATGGTATGCCCAGGGCAGTGGTGGAGTCACCATCCCTGGAGGCATTTAAATGGCATGTGGACCTAGTGCTCAAGGACATGGTTTAGTGGTGAGTATGCAGTGTTGGGTTGAAGGTTGGACTAGCTCATCTTGAAGGTCTCTTCCAACCAAAGACATTCTGTGTTCTGTGGAATGACTCTCATCCTTTTAGGCTCTTCTAAGGTGTTTGGTTTCAGGGAATAAAACATTCATCCAGGGACCGTGTCGCAATAACCCTTCTTTCTACCCACCTTTTCCCCTCAGGCTCTCCTTGATCCTTTCCACCCCACACAGATTACGAAGGTAATGTACCTTGCCTTTTGCCCCAGTCATTTTACTCTGCTCTTTTAATTCCTCTAACATCCCCCACTATTTCGTCACATCATCCTCAAATGCCTTGTTCTGAGCTTCCAGCTTCCCCATCTCACTTATTCATCCTTGCCTCTTACCACACAGCCCCTGCACCCTCAGTTCTACTACTAAGCTGCAATCAGCATTGTACACAAACAGCTGCATGCCCGGAAGGTCTTCTCTCACCTTCACCCCCTCCATAAACCAATCCTGTAAGGCCCTGTTCTTCCCCCACAACACAACTCATTGCTTTTGCAACATCCAAGAAACTGATAATGAAGATGTTATTGACTATTTAGGAACACTCAGCCCAGCCCATGTTACAGGAAGTTTATAAACAGCAGTAAAAACAAAAAGAGCAACCAAACACCAGGGTAAGTGATTTATGTCTCATTTTTGAGCTAAACCAAAACTGTGCTAAGCCTCTGTCTTCTAAACACTTAGGATTTTAAAGCAAAATACACCTGGACATCAAAAACAGCTGGGGTGACCCCACAATAGTGATTTTGAAAAATTTCAGTTACAGCAACTACTTTTTTAAGAGGAAAAAAGAAAGAAATGCACATCTTCAGAGTATGATGTTTGCTCCAGTGCTAGTATGTCATTTATGCCTACTGGATTGAGTTCCAGACACACACAGTAGGAATGAATACATCTTAAAGTGAATTTCTCAAAAATAGATTGTGAAGACATGATTTTGAAATCACTATTTCAGCTGTCCTTGGTTCCAGTGGATTGCCAACTATCCCCTGTTTATTCCTGAAATTCAGAGAACTTCATGAAGAATAACTAAACTGAAGACAAAGGAGATTTCAGAGGAGGCTGGAAGACAAGAATTTGGAAGATGGACTCTTGGCAGAAGATACCTGAAGGCAGTTAGCTCAAAAGTCACCACTTCTCTCCACAGCAGGATGCTGCTGCACGCACCAACTGGAGCACAACTTCCTTTGTCCTGGTGGCTGCTCTATACTAATATAGATTTTTTATTTTTTTTTTTTTCCCAGTCCAGCATTCTAATAGCAAGTCTTATTCCACCTTCTGCTCTAACTTCAGTGAAGGTACATACCTAGAAAGGTTAAAAGACCTCTCTGAACCCAGGTTCAGCTATACAACCCCAGTCCTGCTGGGAACACAGAAATGTTAAAAATGTGCAGTCACACTGCACTCAAGCATGCAGCTTCTCCACTGGTATATCATGGAGTGAAAAAGTTCACTGAGCATTGATGCAGAAGTCAAATTAATAAGTAGCTCTGCATAAACTTCCTCCATGGCTCATATTAGGCCTACTATTTTGGTGTATTTTAGGTGCTCTACGGAACAGTTATTTATAGAGTCAAGGTTCCAAGAAATATGTTCTGTGCCATAAGCTTTTGTTTCCTGCCTGAGAAAAGCGGTAGTCTTTCCAAAATAAAAAAAAGTAGTAACTTCATGGCATTCAAAGCTTTAACTGTGGAATAGAAAATAGTTCATTTCCAAATAATCCCAAACATAGTTGCTTTGAACTCAGTTCAGAACACAGTCCAGCATGAAATACATCCATTCTCTGAAACAGAGTAACAAACATGGGTGGGTGAGTCATGACAGGTTGTGAAACAGAGGGAATTTGCTCTGTCCTTTGGGATAAGTAAACTCTCAGTCTCCTTCATTCTGGTCATCTCCAGAGGGAAGTGGATCGTGGTAGGCTGGTAACTTCTAAAACTAAAAGCTTCTTGCACACTCCTGCTGTTTTCAGCAGGGGAAAAAGGGTTAAGAAATCTTGTCTCCTCCCTCACCACAACACCACATAGCCTGCTGGCCACCTCTGTTCTCTGTATATCTTGTATCAAGCAGACCTGGAATATACCAGGACATCAGAGAAATTGCTGAGCCCTTCTACTGCGATGGCTTGTTTCTCAATGCTATTTGTAAAGTTGAAAACTAACTGCAGAAGAAAAAGGGATTAGTGTAGGGACTCTGCAGATAATCTACTGAAAAACAGGGGATGGGAAGGAAGGATTAACTTCAGAGTTATGTAATTTTTTTATTTTTTTTTTAACCATACAGCTGTCCAATACAGAAAGACCTTTCTCCCTACAGATATGGCTGTGACTGATGCAGATCTATTTCTCTGTGTTCAGCCATGTCCACACACAACAGGTAGTGCTTTAATTGTATCACAAAAGACCCTCTGAAAACAGTTAGGCCATTGACAGACAAATTCTTCACAATCCAACTGAGGACAGTGCTGCTGTGAACTGCTCCTGCCCATCCACTCTTCTGCCAGCAGAAGAGATCAGATGTTCACTTTCTAACACACGTCAGACAAAAATCAGCCAAGTGAGTTCAAGGTGGCTGTTTGAACTGGTTAAACTATATGGGCTGCTTTTGCTTGAAGCAGATGAGAGATGGGTTGGTGCTGATGCCTCTAAAGCTCTGCCAGCTGCCTCTGGCTGCAATCAGCAGCTGTGGGCCTTTGGCCTGCATAGAGGGAGGCAGGAGAGGGCATGGCTTTGCATTACTGAGGGACATTAATCTCTTGCAGCTATTCCTATGAAGGAATAAGGTTGGGCAATGCAGAAAACAGGTCACTTTTGCACCAATGTGTCTACCACCACATAAAGGTTTGTGTCAGTTTATTTCATTATTCAAATAATTTAACAATGTTTAAACTTATGTCATCTCACACATTTAGACACATCTCTAAGGTAAGGTCTTAGAGATGAGTAAACTAATAGAAAACAAAAAAACCTACTTGAGCAGCCTACCTATTTTATGCTGTAGCATTCCTAATTTCTTTGATTCTTTTTCAGTTTCACTCAAAATTCTGTGGGATATGGGCCAGTCATCAATGGTTCACTATATCAAGTATTTCATCCACAGAGAAGAGACCAGAGTATCTGTACACTGTTCTACTCATTAAAGTTAATTATGAATTATACAGTTTGTGAAATCTGTCACAGGAGTTCTGTCACATACTGTTCCTTCTGCTCCTTAAATTGACTAGAGTAACTCTGATAAGGATCTCATTGAAATCAGTCCGTTGCTTAAGGTTATCTAAATGTTTCCTATACTGTGCTAAATCATGGCTTATGAGCTCACCTTGTTGAATGATACATACCTATCCTATTAATAAACTCAGCCTTGTATTCTTGCATCTTACACCTATGATCTAAACCCATATTTTGTTGCTTAGATTTGTAGATGAAGTTGTTGGAGATTTCCATACTCAAGCAGGTCATTCTTTTTCTGTTTTCTAAATATTGTTTATGAAGAATCAAGGTTTTGGAAGATGAGACCTGGCAATGGGTATTCAGATTTATCACAATATAACTGATACAGAAAACTTGTTTCTTGGATGTAAACAAAGGTTTAAGACAAAGATTCGGGAAATGGATTTAAAAACCCCGTAAAGGGAAGCAACTATAAAGCATCTGGCAAAAATATTCAGGTCCTCACGAACCTCACACATTTCTTTACTTTCCATTCATTTTCCACTGTCTAAGTGGCTGAAAGGGAAAAGGTAGAGTATTTTGCAATGGACGGGGATGCATATCCCAGAAAATTGAGTAATTGTTGACTGAAAGGGAACAACTGCTCGGGTGATGCAGAATGAGCCACAGATTTATCTTTCGCTGAATGCAGAATTGAAATTAATCTCAAGGACGTTAGCAGCCAGTAGACTCAAATATGTGAATCCAGGAGGAGACAAGAATAAAAAGTAAGATGACAAACCTAATGTCTCTAATCTGATCTAGGAACATCAGCAGCAGAGGTCAAAGTCACATGTGACTAAACCTCAAGTTCTTCTATCGTTAAGATCAAAAAAGCAGTAACATGAACACTACTGAAAAGGGCAGGAGAATAATAAGGTTGATACAACCTAATCTAAGTGAGCACAACACTGATGTGCTAAATTCAAAGACAGGAGTTCCATTCTTCCTACTCAGCATATTTGAGCCTGAACAGCATATCCCAGTTCTGTGGTGTCTGAACACTGATTTTTTTGTTGTTGTTGCTTGACTGTAAAAGAGAGCCTTCAGTTCATGCCCAGAGTTTTAACCAAGCCAGCAAAACCTACCCAAGTCAGAATCTCAGATAACCAAGAAAGGAAAACTCTCACCTACCTTAGGATGTTAGTAGAAAAGCATAACAATGGCACATAAGAGGTCAGTATCAGCTATTCTGCTGAGACCATTATAACAGCTAAAATGGGACAGGTGGTGAATAGCAAAGAGTAGGTTTGGAACCACTACAGGGAAAGAAAAAAGAAACAGAAGAAAGGAAGGGAAATATACTGTGGTTCTAGAAGAGGACATATTTTCTTTCAGAACAGGGATGTAACAAGGTTCTAAAGAGAGGCAAAACAGCATTATCACTAAAATAACAAATGCACTAAGAAGTTTTCGTGAACTCCTTCCACTGACATAAGTAGCAGGCTGTTGTAGTCAGAAGGAGGAATAGTTTTATATTTACACATTAGCCTACAGATCAAAACAAGGACTAGCTATTCTGCACCAGATGACATGTAACTCACTAACTTTTACAGACTCCTGCATTACTAAACCCATGAGAATCTGAGGAACAAAGTAAAACATGTCATTTCAGGAAAACAAAGACATATACGTTCTGAAGTTTAAACTATTTAAGGCTTGTCTGGTGAAAATTGTAACAGTTTTTCTGTTAATGACACTTGGGACTGGAATGAGTTACTGTGCATCACACAAATTCCATCAAGTTCCACTCAGAGGTCTGTGCATGCTCAGACTGAAGGAGGAATGTTTCATGTCTGTCTAGGTTAGCAGAAAACCTCAAGAAACTCTGGAACTGTTTGAACCAACTAAGGAAAAAGGACGATACTGAATTTTGCAGGTTGTTTTTTTCTTAAAAATTTAATGGAGATTTTTGGCAAATGCATCAAGAAACAAAACTAAACTCTATTAAACTGAGTTCTATTTTCCGTTGTTAGAATTTAAGCATAAAAAGTACTGACAAAAAGGAAAGGGCTGATGTCAGCATTCCAAAAATTCAGAAAGGTGGAAGAAAAGATTGCAGGAAGGGGTGAAATGTAGGTCAGAGTATGGTGTTGGAAAAACATATGTGAAAAGTAGAAGTTTCAAATGGTTTAACAGCTGAATAGGAGGCCTGTAAGAAGTAGCTCTAAAAGTAAACAGTCCTTGAACCCTTTTCCAGTACTTACATAGCAGCTGAGAGTGCAGATAGCAATATAACAACTCAATCTACAGTTGTTCAATTGTGATCTTAAAATAGCTATCAAGCCTGCCTTTCCATGGGGACTGTTTTACCATAGGTTGGCAGTGGTGAACGCTCAAGTGCTCACCACACTCTCCTTTGATCCAAACCTTGTTCAGCCCTAAGGAAGCATCCATGTAAGGCCTCAGGCTGCTGGTTGATGAGCGCTCTTTCCCTGTGGAGTCTATGGCCAGGATATGACTCATAACCCAGGGGAAGCCAGAGTGAAATTCGAGCTTGTTGCAGTCTTAGTGCTCAGGTATCCATCAGCAAGTCCAGCTGCCTTCACCCACAAGTGCAGTATCTCCCATTATCTTCCTTATCTTGTCTTGTTGTATATTCTGGCCAAGGCAACTCAACACATGTCAGTAACTTGTCCACATGTCTCTGACCTTCTCCTGTTCACTGTTTCTTTTTGGACACCGTCACCTTTTCTGTTCACACTCTTGCTTTCCACTGTCATTAAGGACTGTCTTCACAGCACCACTCCAGTGGACAGCATGGCACCAGCAGAGACAAGCTGAATCAGCAAATATGCTGAAGGATGGATAACAATTGTTGTTTTATGGCTGGAGAGTTCTATAAACAGAATGCCACAACTATATTAGAAATGGACTTTATATGGGGTGAACCCGTTAACTGCTTGATTACATCTCTAGTCAACAGTGAGATAACTGTTATCACATGGACATAACAGTCCAGTATATTTTTTTGTTTGTTTTACAGATAATGGGATAATTTACTTGCAAAACAGGACTTGGAATTTGATTTCTGAAAGGTAGCTACAGGGCTCAAATCAAAGTATAGTTTCTATTTTCCAGCTTCCTCTATAAAGGGAGACCATTACTGCTATGCTGCTACAAAACTTGTGTGCTCTTACCTCCTATTTTCAAACAGGTGTACCTGTCACTTAAAGAACATTAATTAAGATGGATCCATTGTGATTTCAGAGTACTTTTTGTCTAAGCTTGATAAATTTATTACAGACAGCTTTAACAATACATGACGAGTTATAGCTGCACTTTCTGCAAGTCTACACAATTAATTTTCTATTTGTGAAAGGAAATGGAAATTTCCTTTGAAAATGAAAAATGAAATATTGTGCCCTTTCTAATGCAGAGGCAGATGTAATGAATGGCTTTGGCAAACAGTTGTCAAAGTATGTTAACTAGCATCTACAAATCTTTTCCTTCCCCAGCAAGTTTTAGGGTCCATGATAATTCACTTCCCTTTTTTTGTCATAGTGATATAACATACTGAATCTAGATAAAACAATGTATCTAGATAAAAGAAACATAATTGAATTCAAGTTGCAAACCAAATTGTCTTCATTTTTTAATGATTGGCTTGAGAGATCCCAGTTGAAGATCAGAATCCACACAGAGTTGCTCTTCTCAACGTTCCAACTAGAGAACAATATTCTCATCAGAAATCTGATAGGCAAACACTTGAAGTCTTCCCAGTTCTGGAAGAGGCTGCCAACATATACTGATCACACTTCTTCCAAAGGGAATGGCCACTGTATCCTGCACCTCTTGTCAGCATCATTTCTTTGGGTGGGGACCCACACACTTTCTATCAGGACTTTAGAATAGACTTCAATACCTTTAAGACTCACCTATATTGTCAGAAAATATCTATAAAACTGTTGCAAACAGAGCATCCCCCATCCTACTTCCAGGCTGTCAGACAGTTTGCTACAGTTATCAGTTACTCCCTTAATGCAGAGAGTGAATATCCATAGGACAGACCTAAAGAGTGTCTTCCATTGTCTTCAAAACATGGAAAATTATTCACCAAAACCTACAGGAGTTTTATCTTTTAGTATGCTTTAAAAGGTTAAGAAACCTTAAGATGAAGATTATGAGTAAATTCTTGAGTTTGGCCCTTTGGGGCATTCCGAAACAGTCTTTAATTACGTGACTGCATACTATTCTATACCTACCATCAGATACCTCTTTTATTCGTAAGCTGTGGAAGCAAAGAGTGGTTTCAAAGCTTTTGGTTCTTTCATCCTTTCACATGATTAAGGCAAATTAATGCTGCTCTGAAAACAGCATAATATCCTGAATTTGCCACAGCATTACTCTGTTAGACAACCTGTAGCAACGGTACAGCAAAATTTAGAGTCTTTATACATTTACAAAGTTATCAGTATATATTTTACCTACCTTTAGGAAGCAATCAGGTGGGTACAGTGGCAAGGACCACCTAAACCACATAACTAACTAAAACTTGCATCATACATGTAATTAAAGTTATCTGCAGGTTTGACTCTGGCTTTTTCTGCTTTGGAAGGACTTGCAAGTTTCCTAATACTCTTAAAACAATAGCTTTTAACTTTGGGGCATATGTGAGATTAGTGTGATGCAAAATAGAAAGGTTAAGTGATTTGTAATGCCTGAAATAGTATAGCAGTCAAGGAGAAAGCAACAGTACACAAAAAGAAAGTGACACTAAATTGCTCGTAGGTCATCAGCAAAAGTACTAAGCTGCAAGTGCTTCCTCAGCATTACACTAACAAAACAAGATTGCAGCCACAAAACCAAAAATGAAGTGACACAGCAGCACAACAGCCATGCCATTCAATCTGAAAGTAAATCAAGGAGAAAGAACATCCCGTTAAAAGACCCCACAGCCCAGAAGCCATTGTTCCACCTAGACATGGGTAGGCATGAATATAGCAGAACTTCAGAAAACATCTATCCTCTTATAGATTCTTCAAAGCCTTCTGACTCTGCAATATTCAGCATTGCAACACGCAGAGACAGGCAGCTGCCTGGATGCAAGGCGCTCCACAAGCATATAGGTGCACCTAAACTGGGAAGGCTCCAGAACCAGCCTCCTAAACTGGACAGATGTGAAATGTATAGGCACTGGCAGCATTTCAGCATCTTGCCTGTCACTACAAAAAGATGGTTCCCCCCCAATCAAATTGCATCAAGCAACAGCTTCCTTCAGCATCAGACTAATTTCCTCATTAAAGGAAACAAGAAGGGAAAAATTTCTCAAGTGACTAGCTACCTACTGCTTTGAATACTCCTCTAGGAACTGCAGATTCCTTAATGAGCAGATGCATAGACTTCAGTCCCCTGTACCTCAGGTGAACATCTTAAGAGCCAAGTACATGATATTTTGGACAGTTCTCTCAGCCTTTCCTCTAAAGTCCCATTTCCATATTGTGAAAACACCAAACTATGGAATTAGAAGCAGCACATGACTCTAGACCAACAGTAAGCAATTGCAGAGGTCAGCTTTTGGGTTCCTAAAAAGTTTAGGAAGTAGACCAGCCTTGCTTTTGCAAGTATAAGTGGAATATAAACATCTTTGAAGACCTCACCATCATACACATGCTCAAAAGAGCCCCAGGCTCAGAAAGGACCTGACATAGCTCTGGTATTACCAAGATGTTTCTGAACTACTCTGATATCTTCCAGGCACATTACACCTGAAAACCACTAGAACAGTCTAGCCAATACTGCACCTGCTTCACCAAGTACCCATTCCACTAGAGAAAAATAGGAACAATAAAATGAATGCTAACAGCAGCAGCATCACTAAAGTCACAGAACCCCCAGGCTGGATAAGCAGCATGAGGCTATTAAAAAAAAATTGTGCTTTTGCATAGACACAGAAATTTTGCAAAGCAATTGAAAAACATTCATCAAGAAATACTACCCGACTTGGCATAAGCAAACATAGTCTCAGTACTCCCGGCCAAAGAGACACAGAAAAAAGTTATTGTGGAAGAATAACAGCTACCTTACCGCGTGGGGAACACCAGTGGGTGGATGCAGATGGCAAAGAATGCTATGTGTGACCCAACCTGCTACCAAGTAATAGTAACATCATCAGCAAAAGCTACCAGCAGAACTTCTGAGATTTAGAAACAAAAATTTATGATCTGCTGGTGTATGGGCACAGGAGACAGAAGGGCAGAAGGTGGCAGAGCCCAGCTGCATTTTCAGGTGTTTACTAGAAAGCATTAACATGGGAAAGTTAAACAAGTTGAAACTGGAACCAGCTGCAAAACTACACACAGCCCATCCTTGATTTTATAGCAAGAGGTACAGGCTGAACCTGAAAAGCAGCTCAGAAAATTCTATAGCTAAAAACACAGCTGGGGTCAGAGGTTATTGGGGTTTGTTGACATTTCTTTTTGAGCCTTTCAGATGCAGACAAACTACTGATGTGTACAACAGACAAAACTGCAATCCAGACATTAACTCAGTGCAGCGCATCCATCCTAAGGAACAAGGTGAACAAGGACACCAACCTCAGGATGCTGCCATGTGAAAAGGGAGTGTTCACTAAAGCAGAAAGTAGACTCCTGTTCCCAAGAGCTGAACAGTACCAATGTCAGAAAAAGCATCCATACAAATTGGATGGGGAACTGCTGCAGCACTGCTTGAATGTAGAAGTTTGGCTACTTTTAGTCCAGCAGTGGAAGGAGCAGCCAGGAGCCATAAAACTATACTTTTAGAAGCTTACAACCCAGGCACAGCCAGAGCTTGCGTTCAGTCATGGCAGGTCAGTACAACCCAACTCCAGTTTGTTACACAAACACTTCTTTTTCCATCCCCATTGCATACAATTATACAGAACTAGGTACCCAAAATACTTTCACTATGTGATACAAAGATTACTGTGCTGCAGTTAAAACACAGGCAATAAGAGGACCATACTTAATTTCTGACAGCAGTGTGGCAGCAAGAAGATATAGTACCTAAACAATATCTTCAAACAAATCTAAAAAATAGATGTAATATATTAACTGGCGCAGGATGCTTTGCACAGGCTGAGATGGAAAGAATACAAGAACAAACTCCACAGGACCTCATGTTTTACAAGTGTTTGTGTCCATCTTTCTCTCAGGATGGCTGCTCAAAGAGACAGCAACTCAATGTTCTTCCCAGAAACAGTGTAAATACTGTGTGAATTGACCAAGCATGAAGTCATATATAAGGCAGTTAAATCATGAGGATCAGGTCATTAAAAAGAAGGAATCCTTCTCTTTCTACTGGAGTAAAGGCCTGAGTGTGGAAAGTAACAGATGCTGTGTGCTGGCCAAGCATGTCATATGACATCAACGTCATGATGAGTAAAGATGAGACACATGAGGAAGTGTGAGTAAAGCAACAAAAAGCTGCTGTGAACACAGACAAGACGCCCAAGAGACTGAAGTAAAACAGGAATGGAACTACTGACCCCCACTGTATTCCAGTATCACAAATATTATAAATGACTACTCTGACTTCTGAGAACTANAAAAAAAAAAAAAAGTTTCTGTACTTCTGGTGTCCCAAACAGTGGGATTCAGAAAATAAATAATCAGTTCCCAAAGAGAGAGAATTCAGCTCCACCACAGCATCACTATGTACCACAGACATCAAAAGGTTAAACAGAATTGGTAAGTTATGAACAGCAGAGACATGTAAGTCATTCTGGAATCACTGAGGAACATCTGGGAAGACACTGAGAGCAGCCCGGTGCAAATATCTCCTCTAGATCTACATCAGTCCCAGTGCTGTTGTCCCAGCTACTAGTGATAGAAAGAGTAATGGATGAAAGAGGAGGGGAACAAAAGTGTGCAACAGCCAAAACCTGCCTAGTCTGAAAAGATAGCTAGAAGCAAAATCAGACACCACTTGAAATAAAATTTCCTTTGCCAAATCATGCACTCCTAAGTAGCGCTTTGAACAGAAATTCTCATTCACACAGCACAGCCAGGGTGTCATCCTTCTCACTGAGATAGCAAATACAGTCACAGACGTACAATACATACCAAATGCACACATGAATCTTGAAAGTGATAAAATACTTGCTCCATCTGAATTAGTGAAAAACAATAAATAAATCAATAAGTTCATGAATATCTGGATACTCTTTTCAAATCCCACAGAATAAAGAGAATATCAAACTCATGGGGAACCATCCAGTTTACCAATCAAACGGAGGCTTTAAAAGTTGAGCTCACTTCATTTATGCATTCAGATGTGCACACATGATATTACAACCCTAATGGAAATCAGGTAAGAAAGTTCTGAAAGCGTGATTACTTTTTATTCCTGATAAATACAACAGTAAGTGACTCATACATGCCCAGAGGGCATTCTACTGAAATTATGTGGCTGTGGTCTTGTCTAGCAGCCTTTAGACAAGTACTGTTTGTGAAAGATATAGTAAAATAAGCTTTAAAGCATTGAATTCAGGCATAGGTAACAGACTCGCTGTGGCAGCCTGGAGCTCAGCAGGGGATAATTTATCCTGCTGGAAAGTAATCATCATGCAATTAGTGGAAACATTAGTCTTTAGTTTGGGGGGTGGATAGTAAATCTACCACACAAGTTTTTAACTTAAGTATAAGAGAGTTTGTTAAATACTTACACACTTTCTGCACCATCAGGAAATAATGTTTTATTCTATTTGCAGAATCTTTTTTGGGGAAAAAGTAACTAGCAGTCCATGCTTACGTGATAGGTCACAAAAAGCAGGTTTCATATGCTGAGAGGGGAACTCCACCCTACCCTACACTTCCAGTCTCAGGTCTTGACCTCATAGCACAAGTCCTCAAAGATCCTCCCAAGAGTACTACTTCCTCTTCTCTGGCAAAATAAAGCTTCTGCTTCTCTCTACTGCTCTGTTCTTCTTTAGGGATGGAATAAATATAAACAACCAGTCTTTAAAGTGCTTGCTCTTCTGCACAGGGAAAAATTAAGCCTTCAAATGAATTGTAACAGCATCTCAAATTAAAACAAGGGGCACTGTCTCCAGCAGCCTTGTTTTCATAGCAGCACAGCTATGCTGAGATAGTTCTGCAGATAAATAACCACAACAGATATGCTGTATCCTGTAAGTTGTAGGTTGCACAGCAGTGATTTAGCTCAATGATGTTTTAATATAACACTTGCTTTGTTTAACCAGGCTTAGCATCTTAATGGCATTTGCCACAATCAGGAGACAACTAAAGTCCAGACCAAAGATGGGTTGCCATTATCTGCTGCATTGTCACAGCCTGCTCCACAATGTGCGCCTATCTACCGAGGGACCAACACAGATCATCTTCTGATGTCTAGTTATACAAAGTTGGCTCAGGTCTTTCTATAAGGCACTAAAACATGCCATATAGTCCCATCCAAGGCTTCTCACCAGTGTTCTGAGCCTAAGTTTTTGAACTGTCCCTTGCTCTCTGCACGGCTGCATTTCTGAATGTTCGGACATATCCAGCTCCTTGGCTCTCTATCTGCATTACTGATATCACAAGCAGATTATCACACTAGCACCTGGGTAAGTTGGATGAGACAGACCACTGCTTGCTCTCTCAGGGCATCCCTACTGAACAAGAACAATCCTTTCTTGGTTTTGAAGATGACATTCACCACCGCAGAAGCTGAGACAGAGGTGTATCATATACACCTACGGTAATACAAAACCAAACAATCAAAAGCCCAACTACATGATACATTCCACAGCCATATTGTTTATACTGCCAACTCATCAAGATATGGGTCAGTTTATTGTTTTGGATTCTTTAATTGCTTAACACAGTGGGGCTCTGGCTAGCCACACAGGATTCTGGGTTTCATAGGATAAATATTGCATTATAGAAACCAAATGTAAAAAACATCAAACAAAACATGAGGGGTTTAGTATTTATGCAAACCCATAAAGGTATAAAGGTTTGGGGAAATTAAGACATGTCCTTCTCTCCAGAGATCCTGAATTTAATGCAGACCAGCCATGGTATGTGAGAAAGGCAAGAGGAGAGTGCAGTGAGAGGTTATGAAGTACTCTAATGCTACCTTTACACTCTTTTTGCATTTAAAATCCACTCAAAACACTTTCAACTTTAATTATTACATGAGATATTATATGCCTACCCACACCATTTCTAAGGGCTTTGTTTTCTCCATTTGTTTTTAGGTACATACACATTTCAGACTGAACTTCAACAAGAGGCTGCAGTAAAAAGACCAATAGACTACAGCAATGCAAAAACCTAGCACTAGATTTCTTAGTCAGGTTAGATGTCTGCTAGAAAAACTAGGGCAAAATATTTCATTAACTTTCATTTTTACAATTCTAGAGCTTTGAGAAATGTAATATGTTACACAAATACACACAGAGATCCACCTAAAGTTACTTGGTTTGGAATTCACATACCTTAGTATTGCAACTACATAAACAAACAAATACTATCACTAGTGTGTCAGTGGGTAATACAGGGTCTCTGCGCTCAAACAGAGAGGGAAATAGTGAAAATGTTTACATGAATNGGGGGGGGGGGAGAGAGGTGGAGTGGGGAATGGCAATTTCATTTCAAAGACATCTAGGGCTTTCATTAGGCCATGAAACTCACAGGTATTAATCATCAAAATAAATGTTCCTTGCCCCTAGGTGCGACATAGTTCTTACACAAGAGAAATGACCAATACAACTCTTCCTCTGATCAAATTACTGAAGATGAAATGAATTTTAAAACAATATCCCAGGTGGATTATGTATTTAGCTACTTAAGAAGAGACTTGGTAAGGACCTCCATTTATTACTTTGAATAGCAAAGCTAGTTGTTGTCAATAATTAAGGTACAGCCTTGTTCACATCTCACCTTTAAGGCTTTGGAGCTGAAGAGCCTATGAATAATAGGCAGCTGCCCTATTGTACCTCACACTTGGCTTCATAAAGTTTTGAAACAGCTGTAAAAGTAGGTAATGGTGTCTTTCACCAGCACCTTATTATGCTGACCTATTATAGGAAAACAAAAGTTTCACCTATTGTCTTTAAAAAAAAAAAGATAGAACCTGTCCTACAGATGCATACTTACCTATACACAACCTCTCTAAAATAAAAATAAAAATAATAATAAAAAAATAACTGAAAGGCAGATGTTTAATTAGCTCTAGATGCACAATTTAATAGGATTTCATTTAGGTTGGGCTTCTCACGAATATAAAATGAAGCACGTGATGTATATTTGTAGGATTAAGGCTTGTGGGCTGATTGCCAGACCTACACTACAGCTCCACTGGGGTTGTGTGCAGCCAGAGCTGCTCACACACATACTGCACCCTGCAGAAACAGCGCCCACAGCAATACGAGTCTTTTGTGCCATTTGGCTACCTCTGTTGCTGCTTCCTCCTCTACTCTACTTTAGCCAACACAGGACATTTTTCAAAAGAAATAAATCACAACTCACTCTGAAAAAATATCAAGAGATTGGTTGAAAAGCATGACATTAGCAGTCATTTAAGAAAAGATGGTATCTTTTCTACTTGAACTGTACCTATTGAACATGTGAAGCCATAGTAGAGCTACATTCTGTTTAGGACATATTTGAAAGCTTTCCTTCACAATACCAGCAGGGCTAGAAAGTTTGGAACAAAAGCTCTCATTTTGAGAAACTTCACTGTTCTAAGAACTGGTGCTTCAGTAAGAGAAACAAAAACAAACAAAAGAACCCCACACATGGATGGAAATAAGATCATGAACAAAAGCACTGCTGTTCTTTAACTTAAACCACAGCTCTGTGACCTTTCCAGCCCCTCTCAACTAGCACTGCTCTTGGCCCGCCTTCCTCCTTAGCATGTTGTACATCCCTGTCCCTTTCCTTGCACCTAGAACTGGCATTTGTCAAATCCCACAGTAAATACATCAAGAGTTCAGCTGCCAACATGAACACTTTTCTGCAAGTTTATGTTATTGAGCTTACTTATATTTTCATGAGGCAAGCTCCTATGCGTGTAAGGGAAGCAGGGTGGAACTCAACAGTACCAACTTAGAAAGGCTTCAACTGGTGTGGAATCACACATTTAGCTACAGCCCAACAAAACCAAAGCTGCTGGTATTCAAGACTCCAGCAGAATTGTTATTTGCCTGGAAAAAATGTTTTCCATTTCTAAAAAGTATAGAAGTAAGCTCTTCTTTCAGACATGCCAGTGTAAATCAACAGCACAGCCAACAACAGCAATCTGTTCACATTTACCTCAGTGTAATTGAGAATAGCTTTTGGCACATCTGACGAATGCAAGTGGGACGGTGTTTTAAAACCGCATCTGAAGTTCCTAGTGCAGGGATTGTTATATGAACATCTTAGTAATTACACCACCACCTCTGTAATTACAACAAAATTATTACTTTTTATATTCAAGTCAATTCAAGAAGTGGCAATTCTGTGGTAACATGATTAATACCCAACAATCAAGTAAATCTTACTAATCTGTGTCTGCCTAGCAAAGCCCATAAGCTAAGCAGTACTGTGTGAACTCTGAGCTGTGGTGGAAGGCTTTCAGGACACTGAGAATCTTATCCACAACCTCCAAAAACGTTACCTTTTTGTTTGGTTGTGGTGTTTTGTTTGTGGATGGTTTTGTTTGTGGGTTGTTTGGTTTTGTTTTTTTTTTTTTTTTCCTTCGCATTGACCCCAGTGAACTCTGATGCTGGATAAGCACTGCAGACGGCCATAACTCTAAGTTCAGTAGGTCCTGCAACAAAAGTGACCCAACACACCACCAAGAAAGTCTCAGGATGTTCAGCTGGGGTTCCAAGCACTATCAAAGATACATAAGCAACAATACCAAAATGAACTAAGGCAAATTACAGTTTGAGTATTTAGATGGCACTGTTTCCAAATTACAAGTGTAATCAGAAATGCATTTCTTCCTGGTCTGAAACATGGTAGAACCTTCCTCTGCACCATTAATCAGCTGCATGTTTAGGTGTTAGGTGATGTAATCAGTCTACCCCATTTGTAGAGTGTTACAGGACTAAAGTATTATATAAATGAAGAAATTATCACTAGAAGAAGTAGTGGTGACAGCACAGAGAAGAATGTTTGTGGGTGGTCTCATTAATGTTTCCTCATGATTTAAAACAAGAAAATACTTAAATGAAAGTCCAGAATAAAGGGGGAAGGACAGGGGAGTTAAAACACTGAAGTGTTCCAAATACGTAAGAAAAAGAAATTTTTCCCAAAAGGAGTAAGTGAAATTGAACAGTGAACTTTTATAGACAATCTGTAAGAGTAAACTGCATGATGATCTACAAAATAATTATTTTTAAAGCTAATCTATATTTTAGTACTGTATAGGCATATGAAGTAGTAGTCCTAAGGGTTTTCCACTTTTAACTTTTTAACTAAGGAGAAAAATTTTAAAGGCACATTAAAATTATCATCCATCCCTAAATTATATGGTATACAAATGTGTGATCACACCACACTTAAATTCTTTTAACAATAAACTATTCTGTTTTCTTCCCCCTGACATTTACAAAATTCATTTGGAGGAGTAGGATATACCTTACAGAGATTAGTGATAAATCATGTATTTTTAATGAATATCAATAGGAGAAACCCCAGGACATAGCCCACCATCTAATTTGATTAAACTGTGCTTAAGGCAACACCACCTCTCTGGCTGGGGAATAGCACTATAATGACTTTGTGAGCATTATTGCAGGCTGTTTTAATGATTTAATGAACTGCCGCTATATTTAGTTCAATAGCCTTAAAATGATTAGTGTTTAAGAAAAATTAGCTCACTTTGATCCGATTCTATTTGATAGTAAGTTTAAATAACCTAACCCTTCAAAACACAGTGGAAAAAAATTCCTAGAATCACAGCCAGCTAACTGCTAGAAAACATTATGGCAATCATTAATAACAGTTCATTTATGTTTAGCTACAGCATATGGAATGACATATCCCTCAAGATGGGCCACTGTAGCATGTATTAGGTTGTATTATATAATTTTCCTATGTATGTGAAAAATGTACCAAGAAAAAAAAACTCCCGTGTGCCCATGTAATGAAAAAAACCCCCAATTATTCCTTTATCAACGGTACCACTTAAGAATTTTAACTTCGTGGGTACAGAATGCTTCTTGGTGAGATGCATGAAGATCATTACCAAGTCAGGACCAGGAAATGTGGGCTGAGAGAGGCTGTGTCACTCTCCCAGATGTAGCAGCAGAAGCGGGGTTACTAGCCTGTAACCAGTTTGGGAAGAGTGAACATGGCTTGAGAGGTAGATCTGCATATAGAAATACCAGTTTGCAATCTACTGCTGCTTCCACAGCTACACGTCTCTAGTTATTGGAATGCATGCTCTAAAAGTAGAGGTTGTTTGCATTCCCTGCTTGTTTCAGAAAAAAAAAATAAAAAAAAAAATCACCAGAACACATTACGATTTGCACTAAGGCAAAAAAAGCTACAAAAGCAGTGAATAAGCAAGCTAAGTTTATTATCCAAGTATATTTAATTTCTGTGCTATTACTTATATGGTCACTAGCATATAGTGTGATCTAGAAACTGGAGAATTGCACTGGGATTCTGGAGCCCTAAGCAATGCTCGACAACATTAGTCAGTATTGAAAAGTCACATGAGTACACTGGCAAGAAAGGGAAACACAAAACAAGCCATAATGCTAAAATTACTTCTTCTGACAGGTAGCTTAAATATTATGCTGAATTTGTACCTGCAGTGCAGCTGAGAAACAAAAGCAGAAACATCCCCTCCTTGCACTTTTCCTGTGCAGATGTGGCGTGATCCACTTCCAACCCAGTTTAGGTATATGACACCAGTACCCTCCCTTAGACCAAGCAGTAAGAAACAAGACCATAAATGACCAAAACAATAACAAGCTATGCTAACTTAAAATCAGCTGCAGAATCCAAAGAGAAATCAAATCTAGCTGTGGAGCTCTTCTCAAGAAACAGCACTAGCCAGAAGATCCTTAGCTGTTTGTAACAAATACCTCTGGGGAAGTCTCAAGTACAAGCTGAAACAAGAGACTAATGAAAGAAACTCTCAGATCTCTTAATTTATTTTTTTTTTAAGACATTTTCCTTTTTAACCTGTGTTTCTAGTACTATAATCACAAACTAGTCTTTTGGTTTTAAGGCTGAAGAAGTTTATCTAGCACCTAAAGTGAACTCAAAATTCATAGGCAGCAAGCACCCTTTTCTCCCCAGTGCAGAAGTGCAAATAAACACGTTGCCCATCAACCCACTGTATAGCTGGAAACTTGCAATAGTAAATCCAGGAGCTGATCCCATCACTCCAACAAACACCTTGGTACCCCTCAGCAAGGGCCACAATCAGGCAAGTTAAGTACAGGAGCTTAATTTACTAAAGAGGAATTTCTTGGTGGGATTTACCTGTATAGAAAATATCAGAATACATCCAGTATCTTTATATTGCATTTGCCTATGGTTGTTTCCTCATGTCTCAGTGCCTGTTCCTGATTTCCAGCTATCTATCACAAGCTGCAGGCCAGGTCCTCCCTGAGGCTGGGTTTCTAAGTTACTTCCTCTAGTCCCCGTGTTTCTACAGTGTCTTTTTCCAGTCCTCTGATTTCTACCAAATTGGTCACTTTGTGTACAGTAGCTACTTTCCGATGTTTCCATGTAGCAAAATCTGGGACCATTGCTTTCTTTCCAGACTCACAGGACTGACCAAAATCTTTGTCACTGATAGATTTAATTGTATCAGGATTTGGGTTTTATTCTTCCAAGTGTCCCTTAAACTGAGAAGAATTTAAATTTTAAAAAAAATTCTAGCATTTGCAGTTTCTTTTGTTCTGACCTAGAAAACACCAAACAACGTTCTGTGGAAGTGACATTTGGCAAAAAAAATAAGATGTGGCTACCCACATATTTCATTTTAATAAGAATTATTCTCAACAAATTACTGTTTAGTAAATAAGCTATTTTAATATTGAACTCATATCTTGGTAGATTAGTATGATTACTTTCATTCTGCTTTGAGTTTCAACATGAAACATGTCAAATAGTTCAATAAGGCATATACTGTCCAAATGACACTCATAATACTAAAACACTGGAAAACTGAATTAATTTTCTCTTCCTGTCAAAAGCTAAAAGAGATTGACATAGTCCCATGAAACATTCTGATTTCCACTAAACTACATTTTCTAACAGAAAACTGTTCCATAAAAAAAAAGCCATCTCTAATGTGCCTGAAGTCTATGCAATTAAAAAAGTTTCTAAATATAGCTTTAATCATGGCCAACCCCAATCTTCTTAGAAGTCCTTGCCCTCTAGGCCATCCCAAAGGGATGGGAACATCCAGTAACAAGCCAAAAGTCTCATGACAGTGTATTGACCCCATTTGATATTTATCTCTAGCCATTTGTGAGAGCTTCCCATGAGCTTAATTAAGCTCATTCATTTCCACAAAATGTGGCATCCTAGAAAATATCAGACTTTCCTTTGATAGTCTTATGGGAGGCAAGGTGTCTCTCAGGTTATTTGACAGAGTAGTTTCATGAAACAACTTCTCTAGTCCCTCCCCTCTGTAACGTGGAACTGAAATACACAAAAGATTGTATTCTGTCCAACGCAGACCACAGCAAAAGCCACTCACTACAAACTTGAAAAAAAACACACACCTTTAACAATGGAAGCAGTGCTGAAAAGCCACAAAATTACTCTGGTCCTTTAAGGGAAGATTTAGGAGGAAAGGCTGCTGCATCAAGGAAATATTTGAGAAGCAAACAGAGTGAGATTTTCTACACTGGCGTTTGAATTTAACTCTAGGTATCATCTTGGTGCTTCCTACATTCTGTTTTTCTATTTGTGCTTTATCTGACTGCCTTTTGCAAAGTTGTTTTGTGAAATAGAACCCATTTGAGGAAACACTACACCTTCCACTATGTAAAAGGCACTTCCACTATGCAAAAGGCTGCCACAAAGATTTGTTAACTATTCAACACACAGAAAAGAAAGAAGGGGCTTATATTCCTCTACATATTAGGTAAGGAGACTCAAACACGTGAACAGGTGAAAGCAGGAAGACTTAGTCTTTGTCAAAAATGTTTTTAAGAGAATCCGGACAAACTTCTGCCTTGAATAAGAGGAAAAATTGAGCCTGCCTTAGAGCAAAATACTACACGGGTAAATCCTTCAGAATTGCTTCACATTGTTTTCTTGTTGTTGTTGTTTGGTTGCAGTTTCTTTAAGAAAATCCATTATAACGACAGGATGAAAAAAGTGAGCTTCAGTATTCTGTAAAAACCTTTTCCTAATATCAAACAAGTAAAATGACTTCAAAAAAAGTCTTCTAATAATGCTTTTTTTCCTTCAAAAAACCTGCCTTACATTTATTTCACACCAAAACATTCAAGCACAAGGTATACACTTAAATTTTGTTGTGTCTTTTTTCCCTCTAACAAATGTTTTCCTTCACAAAGTTGCTTCAGTCTAGTATATATTCAACAGAACCAGAGCTAATAACAATATTTTAATTTCTTGCATACAATTTAAGCATTTCATTTACTTTGGAATCTTGGTTCACAATTGCTATGATATTGTAATTGCTTCATTTGCCCTTAACGTATTTACACTGAGTCTGTACCTAGGAGTTCAAGCACTTCCTGCAAATGAGAAGCATTTGGCCCCCACACTAGCTCTATCATTCCTAATTTTTCCAGCTCATTTAACACCTTTTCTGTCTTTTTTATGCATATTGAACACCAGTCCTATCTTGGCTGTGCTACCAGTTACACTACATCTAACTTGAAAAGCGCATTTTCATCTTGGGGTCTTACAGTTCATCCAACACCTCAAATGAAAGCTTTTTTCTTCTTGGTGTTTGATCATGACATACGTTACTGCTGTAGCACAAATACACATCTCTTTTCTCTAGTACACGGAACTGTAGATTTTCAGTGCTGTTCTGGGGTTACAGTGAAGTCTATTTACCAAACTGTTTGCCTGAAACAAACAGCTACCACATCAGTATTAAAGCATTTGACTAATTTAAGGGTTTATTTTCCAGTCAGCAAGAAATTAAATGCATCTAAATTGTTCCCTAAATATCTTTTTGTAGCACAGAACACCACATAAGACTTCTATCTGTAGAAGCCAAAGATCTAGAAAAGTTGAGAACACTCATCTTTTTTACAGAAAGTTCTGAAAAAATAGCTTTCCTTTGGCCAACAGCACAGTATAACAGACTGTTTCCTAATAATGTCTTCTGTACACTATAAAAGGCAAACAGGGCTTGAAAAACTATATACACCTCTCCAGCTCCAGTGGAGCATATGGAAGGAAGGACATCAAAGCAAACTTGCTGAAGAACATACTACTGAGATCCACGAGAATCTCCTAAAGCACAGAGAAGTGACAGTTCCCCAAGTAAAAATCATCTCTCCCTCCATGCTTATAATTCTCTGTCAAGACCCAGAACCTAAAGGTTAGAGCATAATTCCAGATAAAGCATCTCGCACACTATACTAGATGTTATGGTGCCACAGACAAAGCTTTTTCCAAGTAACACACACATCTTTTGTGTTTGGAACCACTATTAAGTCTCTTCCCCACAGGAGTTATTTAATAAGTCCTCTTCTGTAGCCAGAACAGCCTTTTTTACTTTAATGTTTCCTCTTTCTAGATATAGCTTATGCAGAAAAGCATAATGAATATAAACCAGACTGTTTTATGTTTTATTTAATATTATTAGACTTTTACAAATATAAAATAGCAAGGTAAGATATTCGTGCAAATGAAGATATTTGAGAATTCTGCTATCTAAAAATCACCAAGCTAGCTGCAGCATCAAGAGGTATTGAACAGCTTCAGAGAAACTCAGCCATAAGTATTTATTTACACCAATTCTGCTGCCCCAGAGCCCAAACCAAGTATTTAAACACACACACACCCTCCAAAAACCACCAAAAAGAGAAAAAGAAAAATCAAACACAACACAAACAAAAACAAACAAAAATCTCCACACCGCCAAAAAAACCCACAACCCATGTGTTTCGTTTGGGGATGGGGTTTTTTTGGCAATTACTCATTATTTCAGGACACAATGAGAGTGCAGCAGATGAAGCCATTGCTGAAGGGAAGGGGGTAAGAAATAGAGCAAGAGAGATGTTGCTGCTCCAGTTCTTGGCCCCATACCTACAAAAATAAGTGGCTTGTGGACAGCTAACCTAGGGTCAGCAACTTCCACTATTAAGCAGTTCCCACTGGTAGGGATTCCCTAATTCCCCACTTACAGGAGCTTATCAAATCACTTGTTTAGATTCATGTAGAGCTGAGATTCAAGATACAGATTTTTAGAACAGCAACAACCAAAAATAATACTGACAAAGACTAAAAAAAAAGTATTCACTCAAGCTACAGGTTAACAGGAATACCTCCCAAAGTCTATGTGCTTCCTAGATGATACTTTTTGGCACAAGGCACACACAGAAATAGCCAAAAAAAGAAGGAAAATGGGAACCAACCTTATTCTGTCAGTGTTGACCTATTTTGTTCAGGTCTAACAGCTCAAAAAGCGACAAATTTTGTGAAACATGGATTGTAAAACTGTAACAGTCCTCAATTACTTTGTTGGCCAGACGGGCAAACCTGTCATTTGACAATGCATCATGATCCAAGATAGTAAACTTTATCACTCTGGGGTCATGAGAAAATGGCCACAGGTAGAACTTGCTAACCTTCACTAGGTAATTTTTCAGAGTTATCATCCAAAAAGCATAAAAGCATAAAATATATGTTATCTTTGAGCTCTGTTTATTGTAACATGGGTGAGATTCCCTATAAAACCACTTACTAAGTAACTGTTCTGTGTTCCTCAACACAGAAAGTCAAATCAGTAAAACATCTTCCTGACAGCGTGTCAGAAATAAAACAACACCTCTCCTCTCAGAGACCAACACATTATTTATCATTCTGCTCTGGCTTACCTTTTCCTGCCACCCACCATACTAACTCCAAAAGCACTTCCCTGCTTCATTTCTCACTTCATACAATATTTACACTAATACTTGAAGTAAGAGCCAAGCCAAGAGTTCCAGAACTTGGTCTGGATTTTCCCAAAGGGAAAGAATCCTTTCAAGTTTTGCTCTTACCTGTGAAATAAGTAGACTTTTAACCAAGAAATTCTGGGTTATGTTCATCTTCTGTGTGATATCAGATGAGTAGTTTCTGTGGGGGAATTATAAGAACAGATGAGATCAATTTCTCAACTCTCCTAATCCAGTTTTGTCCTTACAAAGTTTTGCGCCACAGGCATTGCAGGTACAAGCTCAAAGACTGGTTGTAGAGCTCCCTGTATTTCCCCCTCAAGAATTTTGGAGTTTTTTCTCCCCTTTAAATGAATCCAAGGTGTACAGGAGTATGGTTTCAAGTGAATCATGTCCAGCAACCCATGTGGAAATTCATAGCCAAATTGACAAGAAAATATTGATAGATTTGGTATTTTGAACTCTGTACAGAACCAAGTTCAAATTTAGTATCAAAACATTTCATACAGATTCCTGTTTAAATTGGAGTCTATTACACTGCTGAGAAAAAAAAATATCCCTCATGTTGTCCAAAGAGTTACTGATTAACATAAGAATCAGGCACTTGAAGCTTCTTTTTGCACCTCAAAATTATCATGAGCTGAAAAGCACCTAAACCAGACCGTTGCTGGCTCATGTTAAAACATGAAAAAAATGTTATCAGAGTGCTGTGTAGCCAGTTTCTTCTACAACTGGATAGACACAGAATTCATTAATATTATTAAAGGAATCACAATTGTTTCCCTCACTGGGATTAACCAAAGCATGGTGTTGACATAAAACATCCTGACAACTTCATAGTGAAGTCAGCTAAAGGACCAGTAACAAACACTGGGTTCTCACAAATTCAGTTGATTAAAAATGAGCTGGGTAAGGTTGTCCCCCAATTGAAGCTTTCTACTGGATCAGGCTGGTGCAATAGCATGTGCTCATATTATTTATCTTCTTACTAATTTAAGTTTGTTCTCCATGCAAGTTAGATTCCTATGTTTATATATATTCTTATATATTCTTATATATTCTTTCTAGTGCTGTGAACTGACAGAGGTTTAAGATACTTTTCAGCTTCCCGATCACCAGGTCATTCAGTTGGTTTTCATCTTCCCCAGCTCTTTGAGCAATGTTGGGAACAACAGACCTTTCACTATGTACTTAAAGTCGTACCAAAAAAAAAAAGACTGACTGCTTGTATTTATCACTGATAGCTGAGCTATAGGATGCAGAACTTACTCCATGTTATCCCACAAATGATTATTCCTAGCTGTTTGTGTGGCCCTTTACCCAGTCAGCTGATGGCCTGATCGATATCTCCCTACAGTCACAGCAAGAACCTTCCCCTTTCCTGTGCATTTTGGAATTTGGTCTGACAGGAATTTGGCAGTAGTAAAGACAAGAAGAATCTATGAAAACACTGTGTGCACGACTCTTATTCTTCCCATACCAGAACCTGAAATAACTGACCTGCCCAGCTCTCTCTCAACCACAGAACATCTATACGTAAAATACCTATTCCCAGAAAGTTTAAAGCCAACAGCAAATTCAGCAGTCAAAACCATCTCAGAGATGCTAAGCTACAGCAAGGTAATAATAAACCAATTCCAGAAGCAGATATACTGTTTCAAATTCACTATAATTTTCAGAGCAGAATCATCAATAATAAGAAGACTGTTCAAAGAAAAGCCAAAAGCTCCACTGTGTTCTAGTGAAAACACACTAGAACACACTGAAACAAGAGCAGAAAGACAGAACAGACCTTTTGGAAAAGCATACCAAAATTTGTGATGCTGAAAAATAAAGAATTCCTTATTAACTTAAAAAAAAACAAGCTTGAGACTGCAGCAAGGTTCACCTCTAGGCTTATGTTCCTCAGTTGCAAACTCACATGGTGCCTGGTTGGCCCAGGGACCAGGTTCCATGCTTCTTACCAAGTACACAAGCCAGGCCACTGAAGCAAAACTTTTTTACAGCTGAATATCTCATACTACCTCCTGCCTCTGCAGTCATACCAGTAAATATATTCTAAACACAACCACATTTCTACTACAGCATTTTGTTTTCAAAAAGGCCTCCAATCATAGATTTCTAATAAGAAGTTATAGGCATAAATTATAATTTATCTTAGGAGACCTACTAACTTGCAGTGGAGTAAAATCATGCACAACACACACGTTTGGGCATCATCTGACCAAACCCAAAAAGGTGTTCCCTAAGGTTGACTACAGCAGGATTTAAGCAGGAATATTGCCTCTTACTGCAAAGTAAGTACAACCAAGCCATGAACTGAAAAAAATCTCCTCTCTGCTCCATTCAGCAATCCTAAACACACGTAGGGGAAGAATATTTGCGGGGAGAATTTCCACTAATGTATATTCAGTCACTTAAGCAAAGAAGCAGATTGATCATCTTTCCCCTGTGTTTTCTGTTCACCTTTTTAAAATCCTTTTGCCATTGTTTTGCTTAGCAGTTTAAGTGCAATTCTTTTATTCCAAGTCAACAATAACTACAGATTATACTTAATAAATTTCTTCCTTGCACTTACAGCTGCTTTTCTGTAGTCAATTTTTCTGTTCCTCCTTTTCAGTTCAACTTAATCTTTTGCAAACACCCAGGCCCAAGTCTCTATAAATAGAGTATGTCTACAGTATCAATTTAAAGCATAACGAGCTTGAGTATGATGCAAATATTTAACTCCTAATTAACCTCCCACCCTGGCTAAGTAGAGATATGAGGAACGCAGAGCAAGCACTTCAGGCCACCTCTTTTCCTTCCATTACCAAAGGAAAACTGTCAGTGTAAACACTGCCTGTTTCTCCGCAGTTAGCAATTGCTTATAAACTTGTTAAGTATCTAGTAGTGCCTTACACCCACTTTCCTCAAGTATAAACGACTGGAAGAGGTGAGTGGAACTGCAGAAAGATCCTCAAAATGTTTTATTTTAAACCAGAATTATTTTACATCTTATTTACAGATGCTCTAAAGCTACATACTTGAAAAGATCTAACCTCTTCAACCTGTTTGTTGTGCCTGTGACTTCTGATAATACTTTCTATCATGAGAAACATCTGTATGTGTCCCAACCCTTACACTGGAATACACTTAAATTAGATGAGGTGTAAAAAACAGAATCTTGTTTGAAAAAAAAACAGAATTTGTTAACATGTTCTAAAAAGATGCTATAATCTTAAAGAAGATTTTTATTTTTTTTTGCATTAGCTAGATAAACTGAATTCCAAAGATAAAGAAATGATTCTTTAGGCAAGACAAAAGCTACATAACTTAAGATATTTTTTTTTTTTTTAATGCAGTTAATATGTTTGCTTATCCCTAGCCAACCTAGAATATTAATGGTAAAATATATTAATTACCATGTATAGGAAGACTTTACCTAATCATAAGGACTAACAAATAATTTCTTCACTACAGAAAAAAATATACATACTTGAGATGCAGAGTAAAATTGGGTTATAAACATCAACAATCAGTACCAGTTTGAATGTTTGTTAACAGGTCTATTCCATAAATGCTCAGGCAAACTCAGAGGTTAGCTGTCTTTGTTGACATCTTAACATAGAAACTTTAAATTAAAACCAACATCCTTCTCTATTTGCACAGTCCTTCCTGGGTTTCCTCTAGTTTCAATGAGAAAGAGCTAGCCAGGGCATAATTCATTTCTCAATTACCAGAGGCACATCTAGCTTGGACATACAGAAAGACTTTTACTTTCAAGACATTTTTATAAGAATGCAGCTCACCCATCTATTGCTGGGCAACTCTACCAGATCAAAATGCAAAAGCAGGACTTCATCACATCCTTATTTTAATGGGTATTTTAAGAATTGTTCTGCATTAGATCCAACTGACAGCTGGGGGGCAGGGGGAGCTTATGTAGTCTTATACACCAAGTGTGCATAACTGTGCAGTGGGCATTTTAATCAATTAATAAAAGCTTTTGGTAAACCTTATGCGAGATAGATAAAACCTCTGTCCACAAAATAAAAGATTAAATTAGTCCACAGATCACTTATGATATTTAATATTCAATCTGTTCTATTTGCTTTGGCTAAAGACTCCACGTGAGCAATTTCTTTTCTACCTAAATGACAAGTCTATAACATTTATTTTATGACTAATTTTTCATTTGTCTGAAAAAGCAAGAATGCCCCCTTTTGACAATTCCATATATTTCCCCTATGAGGCCAGGAGAGGGAGTAGTAGGTTCTATTTTTCTCTAGAAAAATCAACACTGGGTGGCAAGTATTGTATTCAGTTCCCCGTCAGACAAAGATCATATCCTCTGTTCATTATTATTAAGATTATGAAGATACTGTTCGTTTGTTTGTTGTGGGTTTTTTTTTGTGGGTTTTTGTTTTTTTTTTTTTTACACCAAGGAAAAAAAAGTGCTTTAAGAGAGGAGCATCTTCNAGACTCTTACATAATCCAAATTAACAAACAAACAAACAAACAAAACCAAAACCCAAATCAAACAAACAAAAATAATAAAGGACCCAAACAAAAAAAAAAAAAAAAAAAAAGGGTTCATACAGGAACTAGATACTTTGTAAAAAAAAAAAAAATCTTATCTATTGATGGAGGGAAGGATACGCAGGTGTCTGCTCAGGTTAAGCTGTGCTTGCTTACCCTGCTGAAGGTACGACAAATCCAGATGACCTGGGATCATGTAATTGTGCAGATGCTGGCTAAAACATCATAGCAAGGTCAAATAAAAACAGACCTTGCTATCCTTCTGCCTCTAATTCTACAAATTTGAATGAAAAAAAGCCAAAATAGGTATTTTTCTAGAATCTCATCCAAATTGAGGCTTCTGTACTGCTGTTGTTGAAAGTGAAGACTGTTTGGCATGCACTTTTGCTACAGCTTCATCTAAGGTGAAACCTGAAACATACCTTGAAAATTTTCAAGGATTCTGAAAAAATCACCACCTGAGCTTAAGCAATTTAAAATCCTGTATTAGGAAGCTGGTTTCTGTGAGCTCTCTAGACAGGCAATTCTGAATGACATGGTCTTCTAAAAGGTGACTCAGAGGAGGAAGAAAAAAAAAAAACCGAAGCAACTGAAGACTTGTGTATTTTCCAGCTCTTCCAAAGGGTTATCATCTCAGGAAAAAAAAAAAAAAAAGAGAGAGAAAAAAAAAGTCCATCATTTAAGTCATAAAATGGATCAAGTAAGGTATTTCAAAGGGAGAGGGGAATAACACAGCAGGTAGCAGAGCAGGTAGCAGAGCAGGTAGCAGAGCAAGCAGCAGAACAAGCAGCAGAACAACTGCACTGGCTTGCACGAGATGATCTGTCTCTTCTGACCTCAGGGACCACCTGAGTGACAGACAAGCTTTGGGATCTGCTACGTGAGTCAGCTGCTGAAAGCAGTGCCAGTCTCCACCTCTCACACTCAAAATGAGTATTTGCACTGTCTAAACAGTGCTGGGGTTTGAATCCTAGTCCACACTCCTGAATTCTGTTTCTTTATTTCAACAAGAGGCAAGTCCCTGCACCCATGTTATCCTGGAACTTGAAGATGAGCATACTTTTCTTGATACATGAAGAAGTCACCCTACATAGTAACTGAGTATTATCAGAAATTGGAGACGCCTCCTCTGAGAGGTAAAGGCAATTAATTGCATTGGTATTTAATTAACATGCAACAGTTTTATGACAGATGCAAATTATTTTATTCTGCTGAAAAAGCACAAGTGTTAAACAAGCAGCACAGAGTGACAATTTAAATTAATTTGGAGAGAAAGGTCAAACCTGGGAGAAAACTTTCTACCTGACCAAATAAGGAAGTTTAAAAAAACCCAGACAACTAAAACAACACATGAACACTGTCAATTTACAGCTGTCAAAGAGAGACATTTGTAAAATCCTTCTGTATACTCCCAAAAAAGAGAAGTCTTTCTCTCCTGAAAGAAAGATTGCTGCATTAGAATGTGAAAAAAATGAGTGTGGGGGATAAAAAAAAAAATGTGACTGACTTCCAATTTCAGGGTTTGGACCATCAGATAAATTTCCTCTAACAGCACAGAGTTATTGGGTTTCAAGTGCTTATGAGGGTCACTATGGCTTGTTGCAATCCAGCTACCATATTTTCAAAGAGCTGCATGGGTATTTAGCCACATACCTCCTATTAAAGATAAATTGTCTTATTTAAGAGTCATTGTGTGTCTAACTACCCATGCAGCTCCTTGAGAAATTTTAAAAGGCTACATCCACATAATATTCTCCTCTCTTCCATGAAGTAGTGGAGGGAGGAATCATCCTTCTCAATACTGCTTGCAAACCTAAGTTTTCATGTGTTACATTACCAGCAGTCACTGCTGGTAGAGGTTTTACTCGTGTAAAAATCTGCCTTCACAAGGCTATAGAGGTACTTCACGTCTGCAATTAAACTAGACAAGTTTGATTACATATGCAGATTTTCACCAGCTGAGAATCATAAATTTCAGTGACAAGATCTACAAAAGTCTGCAGAAGGAAGAAAAGGAAACTAAGCTGTTTGTAAAGCATGGCATTGAATGTAGTATTTGTGAACTGTCATGCTGAACACCTTGTGCTTTATCATTATAATTTTCTTTTATGGGATATGACTTAGTTCACAGATATTTTTAAACTGGGTTTTGCCCCCTAATTTTCTTCACAAACATTCTGAAGCATATTATGTGTTACCTATATGAAGAAGTGCTCCAAACCAAACAAAGATCTCCTTTTATCAAAGAACAACAGCACCCTCAAGGAAATCCTTCCCATCTTTTGCTTTTCCTTCCCATTTGACAACAGCTAAAGTAGAAGCCACAAGTTTTCTAGCAGCATTTGAGAACCTGTTCAGGTTGAAGTGTACCACTTCCATCTGGACTTGTCTCTGTATCAAATC
Organism: Chloroceryle aenea; assembly: GCA_013399075.1. Lineage (NCBI taxonomy): Eukaryota > Metazoa > Chordata > Aves > Coraciiformes > Cerylidae > Chloroceryle > Chloroceryle aenea. Next base: position 385,079 of record VWZY01012672.1, on the reverse strand, counting down.
CTGGAGTTTAAGTAGTCTGCTTCCTTTCTAAGTGACTTTCACACAAAGCTTATCTTTTACAGGAAAGCTGCAGTTTTAAAGTAACCTTCATATTCCTGGTATTATCAATATTTTTAGTTGCCTACATAGAAGTCAGTCTGTACTGTGCTACTCCTGTTTAGTGTAACCAAAAGTTTTATTTTTTCTTTTGAAAGCAAAAGAGTAGTACTCTCAAGTCTGTTTCCAATTTCCTAAAAAGAGGTCTGTGATCAGAGATAATAAACACTTTAGAAAAGATGTAAACAATTAATTTACGTTGCTTCAGCCTTTTTCTCCTACCTCCAAGGACATTCACTGCTATGCTCCTCTGAACACTAGTTTCTTTATTAAGCAGCTTAGTGAGGATATTATTCCTATTTTAAGAATGCGTTACTGGAAGCAATTTCCAAAGAACCTCTTTCCTACCACATTTAGTGTGTTTAGCATTTGCTATCAGCTTTAGGATTCACCAAGAACTCAGGAAAGTCTATTCTCATTCTCCATCAAAGACTAGAAAATATAGGTGTTTCTATAGTTAAAGAACAGGCTTCTAGAAATCCATTTATCAAGAATGAACTCTGCTTTACTGAAATTAGATTTTCCTTATCTTTCCTTTAAAAATTCTCAAGATCATCTTGCCAGCATTAAAAGGATTCTGCCAGTGACTATGCAACCAGTATTTTATATGCTCTATCCTCTCCCAGGAAAGCAAAGGCTTTTATCTGTTGCCAGACAAGAAATATTCACTAGACTGAAAATCTACTGTATACTTTTTGGAGAGTGGCAGGGGTGGAAGTAAGGGCTGAACTACACCGAGGTTTTTCAAGATCCCCACTTCACATCAGGCAACTTTTGAATGCTGTTAATTACAGTACAGTATGAAACTAGCAATAAGAAAACCTATTTATTCTCAGTCTAAGTAGGTGAAGGTAATTAATACTTTTATCTTCCTCTGTGCTTCATTGACGAGGTACATGAAAGGAGAAATAAAATGAATTCACATGTAGCTTTTTTTAAAAATGTGTCTATAAAATTACAGTTCCAGAAAAGGGGTCTAGCAGTCCACTCATTCAGCGAAAAAGACAGAAGACTCTGACATGAGTAAAAATAAACATTGAGCTGCGGGGTAATAGTTCCAGATCTGTGTCTACGTTATCACTTTAGACCCAGCCTTTATAAGAAATCTTCACTCTGAATTTACATTCTGCCTTATTCTATTATACAACAGCAAGATTTGCACAGCCTACTTATGAATCAAGTATTTGGCAAGTAGGTTCTTCCCACAGCCATGACTAACTAGGGCTGGAGAACACATAAAAATCTAAATGCTTCTTTTCATTATTTATGCCTCAAAAAAAAAAATTACTTCCTGCATTTTTTTTTGCCTCAAGAAACTCTGGGCATTGAAATAAATCCTAAAGCAAATTCACAGACAATTCACAGACAGTGTTGCACTTGTGCAGATGCCACATTGAGGACAATTCTCACAGCAGCAAGTTCACTGTAGGTTTGTTGCTCAAGCTCTCAGCCCTGAGTATTTCTCTTACTATACATTCCTCAGGCAGGTGACCTGGAAACTAGATGGCATAGCCAGGAGGACCATGTGCAAAAGAAGTCAGGTTAGTGGCTACAGCATAATTAAGAGCAATTTGCACAAATTAGTATTATTTCCTAAATACCTGAAATAAGTATTCCTGTTCAAAATGACAAAGCTCAACTAGAGACTTCTTTTTGAGGAGTAAACTCAGCTATCCCAGAAAGGTATTACTATATCTAGTTAAAAAAAGATTAAATAAGAGCTCCTCAGGGAAAACAGAGTGCTTCAGTGATTGAAAACTTCTGGCAACAAATTCATACTGAATCAATTTTCAATAATCTCAGAAAACAATAGGACAGTACACCTGAAATCTTCGCTGCGAACATGTCCCTTTTATTACATTGCTGCAAACAGCAAGCAAAACAGGAAAAGCTTCCAAACTAAAATGACATTCATTAATAGAAAAAGACCAAATATACATAAAGAGGAACCAGGTGGATGGAAGTACAATAAAGACATAAATATGAGTGCTACACATACAGTCAGTATTTGTGAGCTCCCATGTAGGTTTATTTGCACAATTGCCATTTGCAGTATAAAGAAAACCCTAAACCAGGAGTGAGTTATATTTATACCACCTGGAAATCCTTTGTATTTTAGTGGACTTAATGTACCTGAAAATTAATCCTGTGTTCAGGAGCTCAAAGCATTTCTGTGTTTCCCTACACAGACTGGAACACCCACCCCAGGAACTATATTCCTGAAGGCAGCCCTTGAGCTGCCTTATTTACAAGCAACTGTCATGAACGTTACTTTCATCTTTTCCATTGTTCAGTTCTGTTCATCTCTTACTCTCATTTTCCATTCTCACTCAGTTTTTACCTGTAGCTGAGAAAATACATAGATGCATCAGAAAAATTAACATCATTGGAAGCCCTTTCATGTTTCTATGTGATGTTGATTCTGCCCCATATATTTGCTTGCCAGTCGTCAAGACAAGAGTGATTGGTTATGCACATCCACATGTACAAACAGACACAAAAGAGTCCCATAGGATACTAACATACTGCATAATTGTAATGACTTTCTTGTGTAATGCTTCTCTTTCCCAAATTTTTCAGTCCATTACTTGTCATCCTCCTTTGCTTAATTTTCTCTTTTTATATTTAAAAAGAAAAAAATTTGAGAAAGTCAGCATTACTTCCACACTTACATTGCACATATCAATTCCCTGATGAGGCACCTGTTCAAACAGAAAAGGCCAATTACATATGGTTTACTTTATCAGCTACAATGAAGCCACATGAGCAAAGCACCAGGCTGGGTACAAGTGCCAAAGACACAAAATTCTAGAAAGGATGAGCTCTAGCTATATCTGTACTGTTCCACCTTCTCTCCAACTACTCTAAATTATATTTTTTACATCAGAAGAATATGGCAATAAGCTTTAATGATTTTTTTTTTTCCTCCTCTCACTGCAGAGGTATAAGTG
>VWZY01012672.1:284823-374978 GCA_013399075.1 Chloroceryle aenea | reverse complement strand
ACCGCCTATCCAGATCAAACCTGGGGAAAAAAAGTGGCTTTTTCTCCGAGTGATGGCGATAAGAATAAGGTGCTTTAACTATGTAGCAGGTGCCTGGAGGGTTTTGTTTAGAATAAAATTGGATTGAAAGGTGTAGGTGGTGTTAGTGAAGGCCCCGGGGCTGGGTGGGTGGGGGGTTTGCTTGTTGCTTCTTTGTTTTGTTTTGTTTTCGTTTGTGTTATGAATTTTGGTGGTTCAGGAGCTGATTTCCAGTCGTTTGTATTTCAGAATGGTGAGGGTGGAGGAGACCGGAGTGATAAATTTCTCTCTGGCTCTAGGCGAGTTGACCTCGAGAGTCAGAGAATGCCTTCAAAGCCAGCATTCCTACATTGGGCTGAAAGCAGCTCCTTGAACTGTAACAGTGTGAACTTGCTCACCCTTTCTCAATTTTTAAGAGAAATGTCTAGAAGTTTTGTAAAGCTAGAAATGACAAAACCTGGAACAAATAAGTCCAAGTGAATTTATTGAATAAAATTAGGATCGATCAGAGCAATGTGTTGAAGCTGTTTGCTGGTAGCCTAATCCTAGCAAGAATTGGCAAAACACTAAACGGCAACAGACTTCTCAAACGGATGGCTGGTAGATTGATAGGTATTATGCCGTGTATGTTACTTTATCTCTTAAGATCCCTTCTTTATGTATGCTTGGCAGTCTGGTACATTAGAGAGAAGTAAAATTTTTAAGGTGTGTGGTATTTTTTGGGTCTGTTTTGTGGTGTTTTTTTTTGTTTGTTGTTTTTTTTTTTGTTTTTTTTTGGTTTTTTTTTGTTTGTTTGTTTTTTTTTTGTTTTTTTTTGGTTTTTTTTTGTTTGTTTGTTTTTTTTTTGTTTTTTTTTGGTTTTTTTTTGTTTGTTTGTTTTTGTTTGGGTTTTTTTTATAATTTTTAATTTCAAAAGGGGAACAAATTCTATTTAGTGTAAGTTACTCTTTCAAGAAAACTTTCCAAGGACTGTTTTCCTCAACTTCTAAGGAGCAAGATTAAATTTTCAGTAACGTATACAATTAACTGAAATATCTACTATTGCCTAAAATAATTCAATGTTAATAATGCCTGATATATCTAATTGATACTGTCCTTAATGTCGATCTCTAATTATAGTCTTCGCAGGCAGAATGGGGTGATGAAAGGCAGATGGGGGCCTTCTATACACTGGAAAGATCTTGAATGCTAGCAAAGTCTTAAGACCAATTCTTGTTTAGTGCAAGCTCTCTGAAGTGCAAGTTGTACAATGAAATGAATACCTAAATTGTGTAGGAAGTTGCTGGTGTAGGTGTTTTAATTTAGATGTAATACACAGCAACTAAACACAGGCTTTCCTTCTATATTTGATATGAAAGTGATATCTTAAGAAGGAGTGTATTCATTATGGATATATTTACTTATGAAGTCAACAATGCCTGTGGACAAGACATGGCAAATTAGGTCAAGGCCTAGTTATGCTTATAAGTAAACAGCTGTTCTGATTGGGGAAACTATTTTATAGGTTTACAGAAATAGTGGCATAATTACTTAGTCTTAGAGTCTGGACACAGGCTCTTTGACAAACTTGAGTTGTGTAGACCTTTTAATGTGTCTTTTCCTGCTACTGGTAGAGACCCTTGAATGGTTAAGTACAATTTTCACCTCCTCTCCTGCTTCAGAAAAGTAGGGTTTTTTTTCCCCTCCCTAAGGAGGAGGTTCCATGGTGTGTAAAAAAACAAGCAAACAAAAAACCACAAACAACCCATTGTAATGCTGCCTTTGATGTCTATATTCAAATAAGTCTAAACACGCAGGGCAAGCCATGGGTTGTAGGTGAAAATTACACCTTGATGTAATTGGAGTTCTGGAGCAGTAACCTTGTGGGCCTCCAAACCCAGGTGCCTGCTCAGCCTCTGTGGGCAGTGAGCTGGCTAAGCCAGATTTGAGTACCCTCTACAAACAGAGCTTAACTTGTGCTGCTTTATCTTCAGACGTATAGCTCTTAGATTTAGATAAAGGAGGTCTATGTACAGCTAAGCCTATGAACTATAAAAGCTGAACCCTGTGTTAAGAGCACAAGGCTCTTCTAGCAACATTAGCCACAGACGTTGATGTTTCCATTCATATTCTTCCATAAACAAAACCAAGGTAATACTAAATTTAGGGCATGAACACTGTTTAACAGACTACTTCTCTATGTCCTTCCTCTATAATGAACTATAACGCCCATCCAGAATGAGTAGAAGCTCAGCAAATATATTTAATTAAAACAAGGCAGTGTTAAATTTTTTTGTTTAAAGTTGTTAGGAAGCTGATGTGAATATACTTAAATCAAAACTTTATATAAAACTGAAATATGCCCCTAACTTCTCTTGTATGTAGTGTCAACTACAAATCAGTGGTTTTTTAGAACTTTTCAATTCCTGCTGATCAGTTCTAACTACATGGAGAAATGCCAATAAGTTCTATTAAGACGGCAGCTACTTGTCTCCTTTCTCACACACAGAATGTTTGTTAAAAAAGTAGTTGTGACTGACAGGTTAGGTCAAATTACTTAAAAATCATAAGCAGAAGTTTTCTCATTTATGTTAATGCTGGGTAAAAGAGCAGAAGTTGAGTTGCAAGCGGGTAAGTAGAAGGGTATTTCCCAACAAGTTTGGTGCATTGTTTTTGAGTTTCTGTGTGGGGTTTTGTGTGGTGTTTTGTGAAGGCTTCAATATTTTATTTTCTCCCATAGTGCTTCTAGGTTGCCAGGTTATTCTCATAAACAATATGGAGTAACTTCATCGATAAGCTTAGCTCATCCTAAGAATGTTGACTTAATTCAAACTCAGAAACTGATTGAAGCAATGAAACCGTTCGGTGTATTTGAAGATGAAAAGGACCTTAATCGCAGGTATAACAAGACTCTAAAATTTGTTAACCTCTTGAAATTTTTTTAAGGCAAAGTTAACTTGGTTTTTATTTACAGATTTATTATCCTGGATAAACTGAACAAATTAGTCAAGGATTGGATTGTTAGTCTTGGAAAGACTAAGGTAAGGATTTTTTATATGTGCTTATCCAAACAGCTCGTACCTTATTTCTTCTACAGACCACACTATTAGGAGTTAAACTGAAGTTAAACTTGCTGCTTAAGTATCAAGTAGGGCTTTAGTAACTGCCATTGAAATATACAATACTTTAGGCCAAAATTTGAAGTCTTTGGGGCACTGAATAAATTTGTGAAGTGGCTCTGTTGGTGCACTTGTATGCATTAACAAAGCCAAAGCAATGTATTTTGGGTGTATAGTTGGTAAATGGGTGCTAATCTTGCCTGAAACAGTCTACAGCCTTTTGTTCTTAGATTAATTTGTGTGTGTCCTGCAGGGAAGACTAATAATAGCTCTTAATTGGTGTAAATTAATGAAAGGATTGCTACATTACACTACTTTTTTTTTTTTTTAAAGAATCAGTCTATTAGACTAACAGCTCAGTATGGGAGAAGACGTTGGACACTGTTTATGGAGGCTTTGTAGTCTTCCTAAATAACTTCTATGCTAGTTAAAATGTGTACATAGACTATAAGGCACACATTGAACTAAAGTTAACTCTCGCTCTTTTACCCACAGAATCTTCCCTCCTCATTGCTAGAAAATGTTGGTGGCAGAATCTTTGCTTTCGGTTCTTACAGACTCGGCGTCCACAATAAAGGTAGAAGTTTAATTGTTTGGTGTTAGAATCATAGACTGGTTTGGCTTGGAAGGAGGCTTAAAGGTCAACTAATTCCAACTCCCTTGCTATGGACAGGGACACCTCTGACTAGCCCCTAGTTCTAATGTTTGAAAGTGACTTCCAACAACAACAGAATGGCATCTCTTTGCAGGAGCCGATATTGACGCTCTCTGTCTTGCACCCATGCATGTCGAGAGATCAGACTTCTTTCAGTCCTTCTCTGAAAATCTGAAACACCAGAAAGAAGTAAAGAAACTTAGAGTGAGTAAGATCTTTCCTTGATAGATTGTGCAACTTCTACAATAACAATATTCATGTTAAATGCATATGTTGCATACCTTGCTTGTAAGACTGCACTCCTGAGAAGCTTATTTTAGCCTAGCTTTCCTCATGCTGGCCTTTTGTAAGATTTCATATGCATAGCTAATAGGCCTTCATTTGGAGGACTGTTACCTGAAAACAGAGTTGTTGTGGCATGGTTCTAACAAGGGGTCTACAAAATTGAAAACTGTCCTCATGAAAACATGAGGCAGCTGATAGCATCTTGGAAATGACAGAAAACAAAAATGTAGAACACTAGTGCTCACTGTCAAATGTGATCAGAATCTTTTAGATTTCTCTGTATGTTAACCTATTATAGCTGCAGAAATCTCTTAGTTTTCTTTCTTACTACCAAGGTAAGAAACTTAAAAGCACTGATACTGGCAGCATATTGTGTACCGTGTTCCTTACAATACATGATCAGCTGCTGAAACTCTTGGCTAAATAACTGTTTTAAACTAGTATTAGTACCATATTAGTGCTATACTGCTTGCAGTTTACTAACAACATTTTTTTTTGGTTCAGAGCTGCTCAGTTTAGCAGTGCAAATTTGTTCCCTAAACTACGATAAAGTATGAAATTCAAGTAGCGAGCAAATGTTTTCTTACACAATTACCCTCTCCTTGACAGGCAGTTGAGGACGCATACGTGCCTGTTATCAAATTTGAATTCGATGGAATTGAGGTAAGTATTTCATTCTTTTCTTTGAGTAAATTTTTTTTTCTTGCTTTGGAATAGGGTAGCTTTTTCCAGGGATCTGGGACTGTGCTATTTTTGACAACAACCTCTTCCAGGGCAGGTCATTGCAGTAGAATGGGAGTCTATAGGAAAATAAAACCCTAGGAAGCCTGAGAGGCATGGGAACAACAGGGACACCTTTTTCTAAACCTGTGCTGTAGACCAAGGTAGCCCGCTTGGGTAGCGTTTATCTCTCAAGGATCGTGCAGAGTGGGAATAGAGGCAGTGTCCTTGCTAACTTCTTAGCTCTGACAAGTGAGCATTCCCCAAAGAGATGTGTATAGTGCAGTTCAGTGTATGAATTGTGTGAGCACACTAAATGTTGTGTTGCAAATCAAGAATGAAGTGGTCATAAGACAAAGAATTTGGAAAGTTAAAAGTACTCATTTGACTCCTCCCTCGATTTCTCAGCTGCAGGAATTCTTGCATCTTGAATACATCTTGTACAGTGACATCTAGAATATATTTTATATAAGTGCTGTCACACCTGACCAAGTTGCTACTTGGTATTGCTGTCATGAAGACGCTTACTCGCTGCCTTCTTTGTGGCCTTTATCTGGTACAGACATTCAAAGAATAGTTTTCTTACCTCAGACTGTACTTAAAACCAGATACTTCAGTATCCAAAGGGCTTTCTGCATAAAGAAGACTCTCCCTTCTGAAGTATAGTTGGGGTGATTGAATTTGTCTTAATTCTAGGATTAATTTTAAGTTCCCTTTTAATGGAAATTTGTTCTTACTGTAATCTTTTCAACTTAAACCCCAACAAATAAACACACAAAAAAACTCTTCATAACTTGAAAGGGGGAATGCAGTGAAAGTTTTATAAATAAAATAAGAAAGTTCTTAGTTTCATGAGTATTCTGGGAAATAAATCTCCTGGGAGATGTATTTAGAGTTATGTGGCTGTAGATCACTTTTGATCACTCTTTTTAGACTTACTGTCCTCCAGTAGCATCCTGTTTGCAAAGAGTGTGGCATTTGAATTCATGGTTGGCACTTCTTTCCTCTTAAGATTGACCTGGTATTTGCAAGATTATCTATGCCTACTGTTTCTGACAATCTGGATCTCGAAGATGACTTGGGCCTGAGCAGCCTTGATATAAGATGTGTAAGGAGCATAAATGGTAAGCATGTTTACACATCTTTAAAAAGCAAGTGTTGTCAAAATTGGTATAGTATGCACATTACACAACCCAAGTTTCTGTATAAGATGCAGAAACTGATCTCCTATGTACTTGACATCTGAGGAGGTGTCAAGTGGGCTTAAATTTAGATGTTTCAAAGAGCTAGGTCTTTAGATGGACCTGTATTTCATGCTTTTTGATCAGCTTGCCACAGAAACTGCTTCAGGTGAATAGGTGGAGTGCTTAATAGAAAAGAATGTGTGGTAGTTGATTTTAATAAAAAAATGATAACACCTGGAGTCTAACTTGCTCACTGTTTAACACTGACTGGTTTAATTGTTCCTCACTGTCAAAAGAGGAATCCTGTCGAAAGGCCTCATGAAAAATTGTTGGCTGTAGTTAAACTGAAAAAAAAAAGCTGTTGAGTGCACCACTTACCCATAGCATTCAGCATCACTTCAGGTAACCTGTAATTTTGAAGGTAATACAAAGAAAGTAATTCATTCAAGGCTATGAAAACAAGCTTGATCAACTATAAGCTATTAATCCAGTATAGCGTACAACTGACTTGTACCTGTTACTAGGACTTTCTGTACTTCAATTTTATTTATATTTTTACAGGCTGCAGGGTTACTGATGAAATCTTACGTCTTGTACCAAATAAAGAGAACTTCAGGCTCACGCTCCGTGCAATTAAACTGTGGGCAAAACGTGAGTAATGTGATTGTTCATGATCTCTAAACTTTTCAGAGACATCTCAAGCTGAAAAAGTAATACCATTATAAGTACTTCATCTTTGGATTGCTGTTTAAATGACAGTTTTAAACTAAACATTTTTTTTAGTTTAGATTCAAGTTCTGTCCATATGGTGGATTGTTTCTTTTTAAAAGGGGGTAGAGTGGGGAGAAGAAGGCAATCTGACTAAAAGTGATAAAAAAGCCAAGCGTAAAAACTTTATACGTAAGGAGTAAGAAAACACTGGCATATGTGGCTCAAGTGGTAGAAGAATGGCAGAACCTTTTGCTCGGGGGAAGTTGAAGTGAAGCGGGATATGTGTGGTAACGATTCTTTCTCATTGTAAAGACCAGCAACTTTGGCCTCGTTGCACTGCAAAAATAAATGACTATGAGGCTGAAGTTTACTAAGTATTCTATAGATTGTGAAGTTTGCTGTAAATTGGAAGGAATGTACTTGGCTATTGAAAGATTGCAGACTACTTATGATATATCCATTCCAGGGAGAGGAATTTATTCGAACATGTTGGGGTTTCTTGGCGGAGTTTCATGGGCAATACTTGTGGCCAGAACATGCCAATTGTATCCGAATGCTTCAGCTTCGACTCTTGTGAATAAATTTTTCTTAGTCTTTTCAAAATGGTAAGAGCTGTTGTTTGACATTTAATTTGCATATAAAAGTAACCCTTTTAGAGGTAGTTCTTGTATATAAGATTTACACCAACAACATTCAATCCTACCCTGAATTACATGGCAGAGTTTTAAATGGACTGTTAATTAGTGGCTTTTCTTACATAGGGAATGGCCCACGCCTGTTTTTCTCAAACAGCCTGAGGACAAAGGCCTCAAATTAACTATCTGGGACCCGAGGGTACGTAGACATTGAATTTGGAAAACTCTAAACATTCTTCTAACCTAAAGTGATGCTAAGCAAAATTGTTTTAATATCGCAGGTCAATTTTTCAGACAGATACCACTTCATGCCAATTATCACCCCTGTTTATCCGCACCAAAATTCAGCATACAATGTATCTCTATCCACACGAACAGTAATGATAGAAGAGTTTAGACGCGGTAAGGTTCTTTCTATGCTTATTAACTGATTTAAAAGTATAGTTCTTGCTCTGTGAAACGATATTGATAGAATCATAGAATGTTAGGGGTTGGAAGGGACCTCTAGAGATCATCTAGCCCAACCCCCCTGCCAAAGTGGGATCACCTAGGGCAAGCCACACAAGAATGCATCCAGGTGGGTTTTGAAAGTCTCCAGAGGAGGAGACATTCTCTGAATTGGTTGTATTCTGCAAGGTGTTTTGCCCTGCTGGGTAGAATGGGTCTCTGGGAAGTATGTGTGTTGCAGGTAATAATGGACTGGTAATAGTGGACCTGCACTGTGTCAAGGGAATTTCTGCTTTTGATCTGTCAGTTACTGTTCAAAACTTTTGTCCTGTAAAGTTTGTATTACACTCTGCTGGTTTTAAAAACAGAATGGTAATAAAGTTTCCAACCTTAATTCTAGGCCTTTTGATTACAAATGAAATCCTTGAAGGGAAGATGGATTGGACCAAACTCTTTGAGCCGTTCAATTTTTTTCATAAGTATAAGTATGTACAAAATCTGTTTTCTGAACTTGAAATGGTTTGCCTACTAGTTAGCATAGTGAATTTTAATTTGCAATCTAAATAGAAGACAGCATTAATTCTAAAAGATGTAATCAGTTTTTCTTCAGTTAATACTGTGCTGAATCTAGGATTTAATCTGGAAGTCATATTCTATACATTTGGTTTCTCTTGAAGGAATACAAAATCCTGAACTAGTGTCTTCATTTCCTTTCCTAGGCATTATATCATCTTGACTGCTCATTCCCCGAGGGAAGAACATCACCTTGAATGGTAAGTCATGCTTTAAATCTGGGTTCAATACAGAACTGCAAATCAATTCAGTGTTGCACTTTATTTTTGTTAACTGCATTAACAAATAAAGTATTAAAATGTGCAACAAGGCACAGAAGAATACATGCACTACTATCAGCAAAAAAAAAAAAGGAACATGTGCTTGTGATATACATATCTGCTTATTTAGGCATATAACTGCTGTGTACTGGATACAGTTAAAATAAGTATCTTTTGTTCTTATTAGGATCGGACTTGTGGAATCTAAGATCCGCGTACTGGTTTCAAACCTGGAGAAAAATGAATTTATTACTATAGCACATGTTAAGCCCCAGTCATTTCCTGGAGGCCAAGAACACGGTGAACAGTGAGTTTCATTATTTTTCTGAAATACAGTTTGGCCAATGTATTGTAACTTAATTTATATTCATTCAGTTCATCTGTGAGAGATGTTCGGTTGCATACCTACAGTTTTGTAGGCGTGCGCTCTGACAGGCAAGGTTTGGAGCATAAGATCTTTTTAAAGCAGGGAGAACTTCAGAGAGAAGTACTCAGAACTTTAGTATGGGTTTGCTCTAATCTTTACTGCTGTGGTAACTGAAATGTTTTGCTTAATCCCTTCTTGAGAATAGATACCAGCATCCAAATATCATTTATGTAGTGATGACAGTTAAATTTGTGAATCTCTGTTTTTAGGAGTGGATATGTGTCAAAGTGGTTTATCGGACTGGTATTTCAAAAAGTGGAAAATGCGGAAAGTGTTAACATTGATTTAACCCATGATATACAATTATTCACCGACGCGGGTAAGTTTATATTTTGCTCTAGTCAATATTATTCAGTTTCACTTTTTTATTTTAGGGATAAGAAAGGGATTTGTTGTGGCTTCACAAAGCAAATTGTGCTTCCTTCTGGTATTAGCTGTTAGATATTACAGGAGAGAGAAGCGTATAGAAGATTAGCTTTAAAAACATTCTATTTTGGCACTTCAACAAAGTCTTTCCATCTTGAAACAGTGTGTGCTACAGCAGTTGTAGGACACATCATAGTAAACACACTTCCAAGGGAACTGCATTTCATGAAATGAACAGTCAGGTGTGAAGCCAGGAGATGGCCATTTACTGGGTGTAGCTATGCTTGTCAAAAATAGTTGTCAGTTGCTGAACTTTGAAAGTGGGAATTAACTGTATCAGGCTTTAAAATGAGTTATGCCTGTTGGAAATATTTTTCCAAAACAAGCTTGTGTATGATAGTATCTCGGAACTTTGAAAGTCCATGTGTAATTACATGGTGTCTTGTGTGTAAACCTTCGTGATCATCTTCTGTTATTACTTTTGATAGATGTAGAAATAAGGTAATATTGCAAGTGTTAGAAAATGTTAGAATAAAGGGGGTTAGGAGTGAGGAGTCGTTTGAAAGTATAGGTCTTCTCCATAATCTGTTTACTTCTTCCCAAAACAACTGCTCTTGGTTGGGCCTTTTGGAAGTGCATGTGTGCTGTCAGGCTCATACCTGCTATCCATAATAAAAAACTCTTTTGGAAAGAGTTTGAAACAGTGGGTTCCTTTAAATGTTTGTTTGCACTGATGAAGAGTTTATCCATAGTACCAGCATGAGCTGTGTGTTGTCTTGCTCGGACAACACAAGTAAATGTAGTAAAACCTGATCTTCTTCTCAGCTTATGCTGTGGGATATGAGAGAAGCACAGAAAAATGCATCAGAACTCTTGCCTGAGTTTCAAGACAGGCAGGGGGGACTTCCTCAGACTTGCACTGTTATCTGTACCAATGCTTGTCTTGTATGTTACATCCAATGGCACTGCATCTCAGTGTGCATTCAAATGTAAATTATGTCAACAAGGTTTGTCTGCTGCTAAGAGGCTAGAGCTAATGTTAAATCTCTTCTTTTATGCACAAACTTTATTGGTATTGCTGCATGCTCTTAGTCAGGTAAAATGCAGCCTATAGGACACTTCAGATACAGGTTTTGAATTCAGAGAGATTGAAGAGAAAATGTTTTTCCTGAGGTGTGTAAAATCCTTCGTCATGTATGCGAGTGACCATTTCACATTAGTTTATAGGCAGGCAAGTAATCTCAATATGCTCAAGAAAGGCATGAAGATAGAAGCAACCCATGTAAAGAGGAAGCATCTCCAGTGTTTTTTGCCTGAAGAAGCCTTACAGAAAAGAAAGAAGGTATAGTAAAAGTTTGGATCTTCTGGCACCTTTTTGTTTGTTTAATAATTACTCTAAGTCTTCATTATTTTTTTTTAACTGATGTTTCAGCAAAGTATTCCAGATACTAGTCAAAATACTAGTAGGCCTCAGTGCAAATTGACCTCTTCAGATGGCAGTTCCAGGGACAGGAACTCTGCAACACCACATGCTTCCTCTCCGTCAAAGAAGATACCTAAACTTAACACATCTACAGCAGAGAGAGAAAGGTTAGCACTATAACTCTAAATAGAACTGTGAAGAAGCTGCTTTTAACAGACTTGTCTGAGGTCTAGGATTTCTTATTTGATTCTTTGGGGGTTATAAGCATGTTCAGGGCTCTAGTGGTTTCAGGAAGTTGGCATCTCCTTTGGGCACATAGTGGGGAGATGGGTTAAAGAAATCCTTGAAAAAAGTAATGTACACGAACACATAGGAATGAAGAACAGCTTGATATCAGATAAACTATTAGGTCTTAAATCCTCTTAGGTTAGTGTGTTACATGAAGCCAGAATATTATATGTGTAGGTACTTTCTGATAGAAACAGCAGTTATGATTAATGCCAGGCAGTGTTAGGCTCTAACAAGAGTTCCGATCTTGATCGCAGAAACACTAGAGCTCCTGCTGACCTAGTGGAGCAGTGTGAGAGTTTGGGCAGCAAAAGTGTCTCTCATTCCTGGGAAGTCTGTCCATAAACTACTTCATCACAAGAGGAAAATGGAATCTTGAGGGTAATAGCCCAAAGCTACCAAATTTGTTATGCTGGCTGTGGTCAGAGTCATGGAGCAGCATGCAACACCCCCCATTCCCCCCAACATAAAAAATTAGGTCCATGAATGGGTTTACAGCAGATACATTCATTAAAAGCAGCACTGAGTGCTGGATATTCAAAACTGGAAAAAGGTACCAGTACATTAAAAAGAAAATGTTTGAAGTTTAAATTTGTGGTCTGAAATTCAGCAAAATGAAGATCTTGGGCTAGGTTTCTTGTGTTTAGTAGAGCTGTGACAATGAGCTAAGGAGGAGACATTTGTCTTGCATGAACTTGCTGGAAATGAAATGTATTTTACAAACAGGTGTTTTCTAACTCTAGCATCTGACTTTTACAGAAATGCTGTCCCTCAGATACCTCACAGCACTAACAATAGAGAAATGATACCTCATGTAGCTGTGCCATCAGTGCCCATGGGACTCTCCATTCCTGTTACTAGTTCAAGTAAGTATTGAAGCAGTGGGTGGAATGCAGTCTTTCATTTCACGGCTGAATGCTAAAACCTTAATGTCTCCAACAGAAATGGAGGCTACATCTGCAATAAGAATGTTGGGACCTCCAGCTGGTTGCACTATTCTAGGACATAACGGAGTTTCTCAACACAGAGAACATTTTGTTCAAGGACAGCATGAATTAAGTGGGACTCTGGGTACAGATCCTAATAAGACTACAGCTAAACGAATTTATTCACCGACCAATAAAGGAGAGAGTTCACCTGGAACAGTAGAATGCCCCAAAAAACGAGGAGACGAAGAAAAGGTCAGGAAGGGGGGGCCTAAGGGAGGGGTTGAAGTAGTATTAATTACTGATGTAGAGGGAATGAAATATTATACCTAGCATATATATTATGTATATGCATCCCCAGCAGATTTAGGAATCTAAATTTCAGCACGATGACAGTTTCACTAAAGATATGTAGATATGAGAAACTGCCTTGAATATAATGTACAGCTATTAATTTTTTTCTCAAGATGTGGCACTAGTGACTGTTTCTGGGCTGGTGGCAAGGTCTCCAACTGTACTTATCTGCTACTGCACCGACCAATTGCTGAATGAACTGGCTCATTTAGAAGCAGTTCTTATAACAGTTCAGTAAAAAAGTAATCTCAAAATGAAGAAACTATGAATTTTATGAATGTAGAAGTATAAGCTCATTTTGTTCTGACAAATAATTTTTGAATGCCTGTTGATGATTTTTCTTGAAAAATCGGCAACCTACTCAATAGGTTGTCCACTGCTGAAATGACAGTGTGGAGTTTCTCATTAAATTTTGTTTTTGTGAAAGCTTTAGATTAATGCTTGATTTGTTTTACTGCTATCTATAAATCTCCTCAAACATCTGTTTTTGTGGCTTGACCTCTGATTTGAGGCAGAACAACTAGAAAAACTCATTTCTGATACTTTTAAAGAATCAATTTGCAGAACTGTTATCTAGTATTGAATATTTCAAGTACAGATTTCAAGATTCCTGTGTTATAGGTGTAGTCTTGTCATAATGTTGTTTTAAGAATAGCCACTAATACACTTAGTGTTGACCAGAAGTTGTACCCAAAATATGAAGGTAATTTTACTAGGGCAGTTATTCTGAGTCTGTGTGTTCTGTTTTTCTAGTCAACCGGCCAGGATTCAGCATTCAAAGATGATGGCAATCCAGAAGATGTTGGAAGTGCATCTACAGAAAAAGTAATTTGGAGATTATTTTACTTGGTGGACTAATTGAAAAGATGAATGGACTTCTTGTAGTGCCTAGACCACCTCACATAAATACATGTTTATCAATGTCGACAAAAATATGCTTTTTAGTTTAACTTCAGTCTTCATTTTCCACATATTACACCTGTATGATCTACCTTAAATGTTACTACTAGATAATAGTATTGAGCTTCTTGCCATACTTGAAATAGGTTTGTTTTTTTAAAAACCACTTGATTCACTGATGTAAACGAAAACTGCTATAAAGACTAAAGCGTTTGGCCTTTCAAAGGGCAGACAAAAAGTTTTATATTTAGCTTAGCTTGCTACTGAAGCATAAACTCCTGAGGGCACACCCTTAAAACAAGATATGCTCTTGTTGGTGGAGTGAAGGCTGAAATACTTGAAATGCTGTGTGCGCGCTTATAAGGCTTAAAAACCCCAACAAACAAGGTGGAGGTTGTCAATGCATGTATGTAGCTTTTGAGTATTTGAAGTGCCAGATTTTGCTGTCTTTAAAGTCATGAGTTGGACAATACTGCCTAATAAATCCCTTCTGGCTTTTTCAGGATGTCCGTGGAGAAAAATCCTTGCAGATTCCAGTTATCAGCACATCAAGACCACAGGTATTTATTCTCATTTTTTGCTCATATGTAAAGCAAAATGAGAACTTCCATTTTATGTACAAAGACTTACTATTAATCCCTGTACGTTTGGTGGTTCTGAGGAGTTGGTAAGCTTTTGTCTATTGTGCTTCCACCAAATTGAACAATGACCTTTCAGGTTTCTTCAAAAAAGTAAAATCCCAGTTTCCAAGTTATTGAACTTGAAAAACCAAGTTTCTCTGCACTCACGGATACAGATAGTTTCCTGATCTACTTCTTTTTCTTGAGCAAAAAGTTCTGAACTTCTTGCAGATGATCCATAAGGTGATCTGAGTGCCTGTTATCTTAAACACATGCTTAGTAATTTCTGTGGCAAGATTTGGAAACTTTGAAGTAAATGGCTTTGAATCTTCTGCACCATATAAACTTGCGAAATTGAAGGTTAGAATTGAAGACTGGAAGTAGTCTGGACAGTGGAAAGAAACACTCTTGTTTTTCTGAACCATGGATCTGAGTAGAACGGTAGCTTTCTCTATTACACTGTTAAGCACCTTGCAACTCATTTCCACCCTCAAGAATACAATGATTTCAATTGATTCCAGAAAAGAAGTATGTGGAGGGAAAATGCTCTTCCTCTGTATACTGCTTGTAACTAAACAAGTACTATGAAGAAAAACACCTCCATTGAAAATATTTGGTTTGGGGCCTTACTGTTTTGGTACATAATGAATGTTGTTATAGTCTACTAAGAGAGAATTTTATCTGCTGCTACTTCTGAATTAATGAATTTAAAACTTTTTTTTTTCTTCTCCTTGTGGCATCTTTTTGTGTGTTGTAGAGGCTTTCCAGTAAAGAACTACCGGATTCTTCATCTCCCGTTCCAACAAATAGTATTCGTATTATTAAAAGATCCATCAAACTTACCCTTAATGGGTAACCAGTATCTCTTCAGGTAAAGTTGCTGATAATTATTTTAGAGGTCTGTATTATCAGTGTGTGTTGTGGTTACTAACAAAGCTTTTGCCATACTGCAATTGGCCAATTAACATCATGGTCTTGTTTTATGGTATTGTTAGATTCTTGCTTCCTTTTGAACTACTCTGTGCATTTTCTTCTAACATTTATCCTTACTAGCCTTTTTAAAATCCTTAATTGTCACTAGCTGCAATAGCTTTTGAAAAAGCCACAAAAAAATAACCTGTTCTGTGATTGAGATTCAGAATGTCTATAAACAGGGCTAGCCTGCAACCACATTCTGGTTTCAAGTGCGTATGAATATGCTCATTCTTTTTGTGTTTTCCTCATTCATGTGCATACATAGTTCTTAAACTATTTTTCCCATTTGGCACGTACACTCCTGTCTATCTGTCACCATGATGCTCAGCTTCCTCAGCTAGTAGTCTATGGTCCAGCACAGCCATGCACCACACAAGTATTGCCTCCCATGGAGGCCGATAAATAACTAACATATTGGAGGAAATGCAGCAGAGGATGCTACCAAGATGTGGGGATGATGCCACGTTATCTGGCTTTTGTCTTAAAACTGCCCCAGAATTGAGGGGTTGGTTTTGTTGTTGTCAGTGGGTAGTAAAGCTGAACTCAGAACGCACAGGTGAAGATAAACATTGCAACAGACAAGGCTATTAGGACACTACTACCCACCTACAAGCTGTAGTGTTGGCATACAGAAAGTGGTTTCAGATAAACCCTGAAAGCTGTTCTTAATAGTTACAGGAAAACTTGTCTTATGTCCAGTTCTGTAAACTGGTAACACTGCTTACCCAGTTGAGTGCATGAAGATTTTTTGAGGGGCGGGGAGAAACTCTGATCATATGGAACAAATGTTAATGCTATCTCTTTATTGTAATTTCTTTATAATTTGGTGGTTTTGTAGATGAAGTTGTATGTTTTCCAGAGTATTTTTGTATGTGTGGTAAAATACTATATTCCAAAGACAAATCTGAATATCTTCAGTCTCATTTTTTTAATGAAATATGCTTAAAAAAAAGCCCAAACAACTAAACCGAATGTAAGGTGGCAGTCAGGGCAATGCCACAAAAAAATTGTTCTACAAAATGATGTCATGCTAGAGTAAATTTAAAGAGACAGGAACACTGCTTTCCTGCTTCTAGTATTTCCAGGCTTTGAATTAGCACCTTCTGAACAGTGCAGTGTGCAAGCTGCATTGACAGATGAAGTTTTGTTTGGTGTGTGGACAGTAGATACCTCTGAATTGTAAAATTAGTTGCTTGGCTTAAACAGCAGTTCTAAGCTCTGCTCACCTTAAGCATCTACCTAAAACCCTACTGACCAGATTGAAAGGCTGTAAAGGAAAGAGAGGAAGCGTGAATCTTGTTAGGTCTTCATTCTCTAGCATTCCTCCTTACTTCTTGCCTTCTAAACTTGTGGAGAAAGCATGACTATATTTATCACAAACATACTTTTTTTTTTTTCTTATTACCTCTACTTTCCAGCTTCCTTCAAGTGCAGTTTCTCTCTTAGAAAATTTGCCTTAGTGGGTTTGAGAGGTCTCGTTCTTCCCTCTCCCCTACAAAACCCCCCAACTTAGACTTCAAGGCTTAGGTTTAGTCACAAGTTAACAGAACCAATACTACTTAAGTGGCTTTTAGCAGAAATGCATCTTCAGTTTATAAAATGGTTACCTTGTTTTTGTGACCTGTGTTAAAACCATGCTATTTAAATCTGGTCAAGTCTGTGTATGAATTACAGCACCTTCACCAACTTCAGCACCTGGGTAAATAAAATCCATCATGAATTTGAAGGAATTAAAGCTAAAGCAGGTGATAAGATAAACAGCAAAGTAAATATGAAAAGCGAGTGGTTTGTAATAATCTACAACCCTGTAATATTACCATGCTTTAAAAAAAAATTCCACTTGAGTATTCTAAAACTCTTAAGGGCTGTTTTACTTCTCAATGGATAGCTAATGGATATAAAAGTACATGGCTTTACACAGATTTGTTTTTACTTCCCCCCACTCCCCCTCCCTTGCTTTGCAGCTATCTTCTAACTGATCTCCCCCTTCCCCCCCTCACTTTTAGGACTTAAGAAGAAGTGTAGGAAGAAATTAGGTTAATAGTTTATCATCCTTGACCCAGCATAGATGAGACTACACGCTTTGTCTTAATATACCCTGACTCAACGATTGGACCAGTACAGAGTGACATCACTGTTCTGGAGTTTCCCTGGATGTTGCAGAAGTTTGATACTGACCCAAGACTATACAGAGTAGACTTCAGTTGTTTTTAAATAAAGTTCAGACTCTAATGATTTAACTTTAATGTTTTCTTTTGTTTATGGAGTAAGTCCTCTGTCCAAGTGACTGCAAGGGGAGTTCCTCATGCATAAAGATTCAGTGAGGGAGGCTCTTTGATATCGGACTTCCAGAAACTTTGCTCTTTTCCCTCTGCTTTCTTTGCTCATTGCTGTGTGTGGCTTGGAGGTACATATGGAAGGAGCAAGATCAACCTCTTCAAAGAGGAGCAGCTCTGTACTGAAATTGTATATGGTTAGTAACTTTGAGCAAGAAATTCTATTGCAGGAATTAATGTCTCCTGTGGCTTTGCTCATTAGGTATAAGCAAAGAAACAGTAAATGTGAAGTCATCTACACTTCTGTTACAATGGATGTCTCTGTAGAAATTGAGAAAAAGTTAAAAAAAACAAAACAAAACAAAAAAAAACTTTTTACCTTAATGACTAAAAATCTAAGTGGAAAACCAAAAGGTATCTTGAAATTGTTAATCTTGACTTTGGGAGGAAGGGGGCTTATTAGTAATGCCCTTATGTAATACTTAGTGACATAAGCTGTTTAGCCTGAAAACACAAGTGAAAACTCCTGGTGTGGTTTTCTTTGTGATTACCTCATCACACTTCTTATAAAGAACCTGCCCTTATGCATCATTCCAGTAAACGAGAAGCCATGGTTGTTACGTGTTCTGTATCCGTGTGCAGCTGAGGTGCTGGTAACTACCCTGGGCCGGACACACTCTGTGCCCTGTCCCCAGAGGAAACCAAATGGCTGTAGGGGACACCTCAATCTGAGCAGTAACCTGCTCCTGTGAAAACAGACATCATTCCCCCAGGTTCTCCACCCCAGTGGGCTGCAGCCTTGTACCTCCATCCACCCACAGCTGTTGGGGCTGCAGCATGTGCTCCCCAGTGTGGGGAGAGCCAGTGAGGTGACGTGGAGCTGTGGCCCAGGCTTATTCCTACGCCGGGCCTGGTTTCCTGCCCTGAGCCTGTGGCAGGGTGAGCTTGGGGGCTGATCTGCGTGTGCTGCGTGGTTTTGTGTGCTGTGACAGTGCTGGCACGTGACTGTACGTACCACTGCCGTGCTCAGAGGACAGGCAGCTAGGAAACACTGCCTGCCTCCTGTGACCACCAGTGAGACTGGAGGGACTTGGGGGACCAGCCACATCCCCCTGCTTCCTGCTGGTGCTCTGCTTTTCCTCAAATCCTGCTGGTCTAGGCTGGAGTAAGCAGAGTATAGTGTGGTGCTTTCCACCATGCATCAGAAAAGGAGGGGCGTGGTGGTCTGGTGAGTGCTCTTTTCTGCTTCCATGCATGCTGGTCAGCATGGGTTTCCCTTCCCTATGGCTGAGGGTTTCTTAGTCATCACTGGAGTGGGTCCAGAGAAGGACCACAACAATGACCTGAGGGTTGGAACACCTCTCCTATGAGGACAGGCTGAGAGAGTTAGGGTTGTTCAGCCTGGAGAAGGGTGATCTTACTTTGGCCTTCCAGTACTTAAAGGGTACCTATAGGAAAAATAAGATCAGACTTTTCACTAGGGCCTGTTGCAACAGGACAAGGAGTGATGGTATTAAACTGAAAGGGGAGATTTAGACTAGAGAGAAGGAAGAAATCTTTTACAAGAAATGTAGTGAAACACTGGCACAGGTTGCTCAGTGAAGTCATAGAAGCTCCATTGCTGGAAACATTCTAGGTGAGGTTGGACAGTGCTCCGAGTGACCTGATCTAGTTGCAGATGTCCCTGCTTGAGGCAGGGTGGTTCGATGCTTAAAGGTCGCTTCCAGCCCAAATCCTTCTGTGATATACCCCTGGGGTGGCTGAACTCTGAGCATGGCCCAAGGACTTATGGCTCCAAGCTGGGCACTGGAGTATTTTTGGGGAGGTGGGATCTTTGCAGAACAGTAGGCTGGGGGCTGATTCTTCTTTTGTCCAGAAGATACAGCCTGTTGACATCTCAGCTGTCTGACCTTCCAGAAATGGTTAAAAAATCAAGAAGATCAAAGTGGGACTATTCATCCTTGGGCGGTTCCTCTCTGCTGAGAAGACCCTGTCTGAAGCATCCTGCTCTCTTCACCCAGCCTAGTTTCTTATTCACACTTCATCTCTCTTAGTTTTGTCTGATCTCAGACTCTTGCCTGTCTTCCTTTCTCTCTGATAACTCACATCATATTTTTCTCACCCAATTCCATCTTTGCTTCCTCTGCATTTGAACTAAATGATACTTCAGTCTGTGCCGATGGAGTGAAAATCACGGGAGTCCTGAAACTCAAAGGAGAAATAACCTACCCTGTTTCAGTTTCAGTGTGTAGCAGCCCAGCAATCAGCCCCTAGCTGCAGGGACCATCCTGCTCACTCTCTGCAATATGTGCAATGGAGAGAAAACTGAACATTTTTGTCTACTAAGCAAGTCTGGCAAGCATGTGTAAGTTCAATCTTCTCAGAGGTTCAGTGTGTGCCCAGGTGTGGTTTTTCTTTAAAGGAAGATCAAAAAGTCCAGTGGTGACACCAGCACAGCCTCTGGGCTAAATTTCACATCCCTATTTCTGAAATGTGAAGAAGAGTTTCTTAATAAAAATTTTAAGAATTCTTTGAAGGTTATTAAAACAGCATATTTCCCTACAAACATTCTTAGAAATGACTGAGTCATTTGTGTTCTGTTTTTCCTAAAAATCAGCTGCAGGCTCAGTGTATGTTATCATACTCCAAAAAAAGAGGCTTTGGCAAACTTGGAGTAACTAAAAATGTGGCCTTAAAGTAAGAAGCATTGATTAACCATAACCAACAGTGTGTTGATGGTAATTTGACAAGTATCAAAATGTAGCACCAACTTGCTATAGCATTAACTATAGCTAGAATGACAGAATTTGTTTTGTCCCTGCACTTCTAATAGTGTTCTTTTTTTGCCTATGTGGTGACTTGTCAAAAGCAGAAAGATATTGTAAAGACTATATCCAAGTGCATGCACACAGAGGAGAAAAGCTGAGGGTTTGTAATGTGCCCATATGCCTTCAGCGCTGCTTTGGTATGTTTGTTGCAATTTTTGCGTGTTTGTTTTTCCTATCCTACTTGTTTGATACTGGATTTGTGTTTTATTATGTACAGCCTTTTCAACTACTTGAGCAGAAGGGCATAAAGTCGATCTGTGAGCATTACAACAGACACTTCTAAAAACCTAGAGAGGTAATAGCTATTTTAAAGTTGTGTGGTTTTTATTCTCCCAAATGAGGCAGGCATTAAACTGTCAGGAATCCGAAAGTTGGTCCTGCCTCTGAAATGCACATATGAAACTAGAAGTCTCTAAGTATTTCTTGCAAGACTTGTAGCTGGTCACTACATTCACTTCTGGTTTTGCCTAGCTGGTATAGCATATGTTAGTATTTCCCCTCATTCTGAGTGGTTTTACCACTACTGTGCCTTTTCTGACACATAGGTTAATAGCTGTTGGTAGAGTCAGTAAAGCAACCCAGTGTAGGTTTATGTTCAATGCGTTTATCCCTAAAATATATATGTGACCTCTTAAATCATGAACAATAAGATGATTATGGATACAGTATTTTCTGTAAAATTATTGTAGCCACTAATATAGTTAAGAAAATCAAATGGAACAAAAATATACCTCTGGGAGTCGGGTTATAAGGAAAATGACTGTGTTGCAATGAGAAGGCAAGGGAATCCCCTGTTTCTGTTCCCTGTTCACCCACTAAAATCACTGGGTTACACCAAATGGTAAGTTGCATAACTACAGAGATGTTTACTTTTCTATAACTCAGGGTAAATATCTGGCACACGCCTATAAAATTAGAAGTGTCTTTACTAAATTATATTCATCTTACAGAAATAAGTCATCAACAGTGTTAATTTTCTTTCCTATTCTTACATGTTGTGACTTTAAACAGGGAAAATTCAGTAAAGGTAGCATCTCCATTTTCTCCAGGTTATGCCTGCTTAAAGTTGTTTTCAGTTCACCTTTCAGTAACAGGTAAGTGGAGATGGACTGGCCAGAAGCTTGACTATAGACCTCAGATTGAGGTTCCTGTGTTCAGATTCAAATCTTGTATGTGTTCAGCCTTAAAGGTCATTCCTGATTTCAGTGGCTGTGATGTCAGTGGGGAAACTCTGCTGTGCTTTTATTTGTCCTAGTGTGAAGGTCAAATGAAAGCAATGCAACTACTTAGAAAAGTTTAAGGCTTCAGCATAAAAACTAACCACAGGTTTAGAGCAACTCCTAAGTGAAACTGCTATTTTATCAGATCCTGCTTGTGTGTGAACTTGAGTTTCTTCTTGGTTACTATTCCTTCAGCTTAGATTGGTTTAGTTTTCAACTACTTACTGGTGAGAGCTCTTGTTGCGAAATATGGGGTGCTCTTACATTTAAGTAACGGATGCCACTACCAGCCATGTCAAAGACAACAATTTCTGAAATAATTGGACAGAGGATGAATCAGGGTGTCCACCAGAAGTTCCTTATTTGCATTAAGGTTTGCTACCATTGTGCACTTTTATCAAGACTTTCCCTGACACCATGTCATTCTTTTTCAATGCTTAATATTTTACAAGACTTCTGAGAAGTTTTTTAAAGTACCTGCTTTAACAGAGGAGGAATCTATGGCATAGAGGTTACCAGCTTAGGAAGGGGCAGACAGAAATTTTGTGGCTAATACCAGAAACCAAATTCTCTGACTGAGAGAATGTGTCGTTTGACCCTTTTGTGTTGTCTGTGCTTGCAGCAGGGACTCCCGGTATGGGACAGTCACTGCATCTGGCTAAGGGCTGTTGTAATTGTCTCTGGAGACTGTACTGATACCAACTGCTGATTTTTAAGCTGCTTCATATGTGATAACCTTCTGTCCTTTCCTGTTGCATTTTTATAAATTTGAACATTAAACAACTTTTTCTTTCAGATCTTGGTTACCTTCTTAAGAAGAAAAAAATGAGCAAAAATTTGTTTCTTGCTTAGTTTTCTTTTTCCACAACAAATTCACTAAAATTTTTGGTTGCAACAAGCAGCAATTCCATAGGACTGTCAAATTCAAGTTAACACCGTACTAAATGCTGAAGGGTAAGTGTTTGTATCTTACCTTCATATGGGTGGCTGAAGTTGGTAAGGGGGTATCTCAATAATTCCTGATAACAGAATTGTAAATAAAAAAAAAGTGTAATTTTCGAAGGAGTTACTATTAGTCTCTACAGAAAAGAAATGAATGTTAAATGTATGTCATTAAAAACAAAAAGGGGCAAAAACCCTAGAATTCTGACTGTCTAAATCATGGCTTTTTATGTAGTTCTCATTCAGATTCTTGAGTAGATACTCTGCTAGAGATGCCTTTCTGCTGCTGAACAGTTGCTGCAGCATCTAACCAGAGCTTCTAAGAGATTGAGTAAATATTTGCAGAAGTATAATACCAACTGTTATGACAAATTGGATATCCCGTGATATCATTTCAGCATTGGAGGTTCCATGTTTAAGGTTATGCATTAAAGCCATGCAGACCAACAAAATAATGTTGAACTACATGAATTGGAGAGACTGTTGCTTGTTGAAACACAAACTGCTGAGATGTGTGTTAAGTACCGCAACACTGAGCAGTGTACGACCTCGGTGTTGTCATGGGTTTGCCTCCAACTTGCAGCCATATCATCAGACTTCTTTTGATTATTCTGCATTGTAGGCCCACAGTTATTCCTCTTTAGATTCACTGTTAAAAATGACTCTTGGTTTCAGGAGAAACCAAATTATTTAGGAAAGAGTTGTAGCTACTGAGACAAGTTGGCTGAATTATAGATGTGATGTATATAAACTGGCATATCTGTCCTATCTTTCTGAATGAATGATGGGGTTTACAGTAAGCTGCTGGGAGACATCTCCCCTGCAATACTTAAATGAATGTTGTGTTTGCAGGACTGCATATTTGTATCAGTCAGACAAAATTCCAGTCAACCCCAGCGGACACTTTGTAAGAGAGGTATGTGAGTGGGTTCTTGACTCTGAACTGTACTGTATTGCAATGAATGTATTATAGCATGGCCCCACCTTTAATAAACTTATTCCTGTAATCAAAGCTTGTTCGGTGCAGTGAATGAGTGCAATAAGCCCCCAGGGCATAAGAATGTGCTATTGCTTAATGAGTTGCTTAAAGCCCCTCAAATAAAGGTGGAAAAAACTCATTTGAGGGAAGCTGATGTACCCTTTCTCTCCAGCTTTAAGAGTGCAAATCTTCCTACATTTCTGAAATAAAGCTGTCAATCGGTCTCTGCTGCTTGAACATCTGGTCAGTGAAGATGGAGATATTCTTGTAAAGGGAGCCATAGAGAATTCTGTCTCCCCTCAATCTTACTGAGACAGAAGAGGAATTTGTGGAGGTACCAAACACCTGTTGGTAAAGCACAGTTATACACGGAGCATTAGAAAGCTCTGGGTTGGAAGACAGACAGTGTCTTTTGCAGAAGTTGAAAGAATTGTGGGTTAGAGCCTTGTTAATTGGAGAATATCGCAGAAGAAAGAGAACGGGACATGGCTGCTGGAGAATAGCAAGGCCATGGTCACTACTGTGTGGGGAGGGGAAACACAGTCTGTTAAGCAGAAGCTACTTTGTTATTCATTGTTTTCATCAATCATCAGTTGGGGTTTTTATCACTTGAGAAGGTTCTTGCCACCCAGCACACTTGAGGAGTCCTTTTCTTTCCTGGCTGGAGAGTTCTGCTGCGCTGATTGTGGTGAATCAGCTGTCTATATACAGGTAAGGAGCCAAACACTCTGTTAAATGGAGCAAAAATAACACTACATTTATTAACCCATGTTTTTTGTTATTTCAAATTAATTACAGGGGTGTTTATGAAGCAAGGTTGTTGACCACACCAATATAGGTTATTCATAATACATACAGTCTGGGAGAAGCTGTAATTGCTATGCTAAATATAATTTATTCTGTGGTTCTGTTCAGCTATATATTTAATTTTATTTTTCAATTCTTCTTCTAGGGGCATTAGTAAACATTCTTCCAAGCAGGAATAGTAATGATGAGACAGTAATTGTCTGAGTAAATTATCCAAGTGGCCTACTTTCTTTTTTTCACTTCCTATATTTCTGGTGTCCTCTGGCATCAGAACAGAAGTCTGTGTTATTCCTGGGCTATATAAATGAAAAGTTCAGTCTACATTACAATTAAAAACTTGTCAGGTCACATGGTTTCCACTTGACCAGTTACAGCACTGCTGTTTTGCAAACAAGGTTTTAACTGTGTTGCAAGTGTGATGTCCTGAACTGGACAAGTCAGTAGTATGTGGGTCATCTGCCACAATTTTTTTTTGTAACATAGGTCATGGGAATATTTGCAGAAGCAGAAGTGTTATAACTGCATAGCAATATCAGTATTTGTATTGACACTGAGACTTAAAGATGCATATTCAGGAAGGAAAACCAATGCCATGTGTAACTAAGATATAGAAAAGGAATATAAATTCTAGTTTTAAAATAACCCAGCCACTAAATGACTTGGATTTTTGAAGAAACATTGTCATTATTTCAGGTTTACTTCTCAATGAGCTTTTTGCACTCTGAGAGCTGTCCACTATCAAAGAGAATTAATAGCAGTAGCATAACAGAGCTCAGGAACCCCCCAAAAGAAATCAGCGTACCACTGGATGAATCCCTGTGAAACAAAGGAGCAGTTCCTGGCCTTGCAGAGCTGATGGCTAAGTAAACAATAAAGAAAACGCAAGGTATACTTGTTGTGAAGATTGTGTAACAATATATAGGTAGCATCGCACGTAGTTGCCTAAACATGCGAAAGACTAGATTGGCCATGGTGTTGCCATGTGGCCAAGGAGCTGTAGTCCTAGAGCAGCCCATTGTGCTGGGGAGGCAGGATGATAAATCTTCCCAAGTTGCTCCAAAGCCCGAAACTAAAGAGAACAGGTGAAGGTGGTGAAACAGACAGCATCTGTTAGCAAGCTGATCACTATCTGTTTACAACTCTGAAATTAAAGCTTTTCTTGGAGCAAGACCTTCCTCCTGGGACTGATATTCTCACTTGGGGTAGGCCAGATAAGTTTGAAAGACTTATACCAGTAAAAGTATCTGGAAGTAAATCAGGTTTTGGTACCAATTTCTGACTATTGCAGTGGTCTGTCTTCAAAGTGTTTATAGGTGGGTGTGGACCATAGCAATTAAGTGTAGTAGGTAGTTGTACTTGAGGCAAGTCTCTCTGCCTTTACCATCTTTGAGTCTCCTTGAATCAGCCAGCTGCAGAATTTGCTTCTCCCTGGACTGTGAAGCATCAATGCCATTGGGAACAGAGCTGGTAGCTCACTTGATGAACTCTTGAGTCTCTAGTATCTCACAAGCTTTGAAGTGATGTTAAATCTGAACTGGTTTACTGATTGGTTTTTGCTTTTATAGTGTAAGAGCAAGTGGTAACAAAAACTGAAATAGCTATGTGATTTTTGAAAAAGTAACCAACTTCTTTAGACCTATAAATTTGGCTTTTTTGGGCTGATTTTTTTTTTTTTTAAAGCAAACAATTCTGTAGATTCACAGAAGTACTCTGCAAATCTGAGTGGGAACTTTGGTCTCAGTTTAACTGTTTTCTCTTTGGAGATCATTATTTATGCAGGAGTACTTTTAATGGAAGCT
The DNA here is from genome assembly GCA_013399075.1 of Chloroceryle aenea. Classification (NCBI taxonomy): domain Eukaryota; kingdom Metazoa; phylum Chordata; class Aves; order Coraciiformes; family Cerylidae; genus Chloroceryle; species Chloroceryle aenea. The sequence continues at coordinate 349,262 of VWZY01012672.1, read as the reverse complement.
CCTGGAAAAGGCACAGTCTGCCATCTTTGGCTTCTTGGAGCTGAGAGCTGAAGAAACCGTAGGGACTAAAGCACTCTGCTCTCTGCATGAAAATCTTTACCCTATTGTGCTGGAAGAAGAATGAAACCACACAAATATGAGAAGCAGGTAGAAGCAGATCCAGTGAGACTTATTGGCAAGGAAATAGTTTGCCCTTTCAGGACATCATTGCAGTGACCACGAGGGGGCATTTTACTGAGACGCCACAAACCAAACTGCATTACTCATGGTCACTGGGGGAGTGACATCAAGGCCCTTAAAGGACAAGCTGTTGTGACAGCCAGGAGTAAGGCCAGTAGAGCGGTAATCAGGCACTGTGTTCCAAATCCACCCCTCTTAGTTCCTACTCTCTTGATATTGTAGCCTGTAATGCTTATCTTCTAATTGATGGGGCTGATGCAATGGAAAATTTAATCGAGCACTTTACCTGCCTCAGTCTTTATGAAATGATAATTCAACAAGTTAATTTCCACCACTGTTGACTTCACCTACACCCTGGGGTCTCCCTGGAGACTGATCAGAAGTGGAGCTAGGACAGTGGTGTCTTTAACGTATATAACTGCCTGTTCTACATCTGCATGTTAAGGACTCTTTCCATTAAGCAGTTATCTTTGTATGCAACTTTGCCTATGACATTGCTTTTCTAGCCAACTGCAGGCCTTGTTCTAATTAATCCTTGCCACTGTCTCATTTCTGTCATCTCTTTCTTGGGTTAGGGCTTCTCCTGCCTCTGATTTCTGCACTTACTTGCCAGAAGAAGCTTGTAGTGGCAATATTGCCTTCATGTCTGTTCTTTTTCCATTCAACAGGCTATGTGCACAGATCTGTTTTCTCCACTGCGGAGGGCAAAGAATCCATTCAGTTCTTTTCTCAAGATGTGTTATTGTGTAACAGATGTCTTCAAGGAGTATTATTCTCCCTGGCTGCTTGTTCCTTTTAATCAAAAGTAAAACTCAGAAGATTGATATGTATATTCTTTACTCATATAGAGGAAAGTACTTTTTCCAGGCATCTCATAATGTTCTGAGTCTCATAGTGGTTAAAACATTTACTAGACCTAAGGCACAACATTTCAGACTGAGAACCAGGAGGATGTTGTTTGGATTTTATCTATTTTCAGCAATATTAAGGTTGATAAGTGGAGTTGTTGTGCAGATGAATGGTTATTTATTAGATGTGGTGTTTTATGAGAGGCTAACCACAACACTGATTACAAAAAGGGTATTGAACTTCCCCAAATGTCCTAAAAGCCAAGTTGACAAGTCATGCAGCAAACACCAAATGAACAAGAGTGAAATAGCAAAAACAATCACTGTTCTGCGTAAGAAAGCAAGGGGTTTCAACCTTGTAATTAAGAAAGCTCAGACTAATAATTGTAGTCTTACTAGAAGATTAGCCTTTTTAGTAAATCTAAATTATTTTATTGTACCATTATAGCAAGTGGGATGTACGTGCACACACGAAGCCCAGACAGACACCGCGGAGACCTATTGTTCAAGTGGGGGGAAGCAGTGGTGTTGACTGCGGCTTACTCCCACCTATTGCTAGTAAGGTGAGGTGAGGTGGCACTATGACACACAGCCAGGGCAGTTTGAAAAAAGGGCTAATGCAGGTCCACATAAGATGAGTAGCTGGCCAGTTTACAAGCTGTAGATATGCTTTGCATGTGTAGGAGGACTTGATGCATCAGCTGGTCCCAGAATGTGTTCTCTGCTGCTTACCTTCAGCTACTGTCACTTTCTGTGATTCTTGGGTGTAATCCTTTAACTGTACTAGTTAGAACTATGGGACACATTGTGCTTCAGATTTAAAAATAAGGTGTCAGACTTCAAATTAGAAGTTTTATCTAATGAGTGTGTACTGAAACAGTGTGACTTTTTATCTCTGTTATTGGCTGTAGATACTATCTTCTGAGACTCTTAAAGCTCAAGGTGTTGTTAAGTAGCCTAAACTCCTTGCAAGCCCTAAGGCAAAAGGGAAGCCTTGTAATAAAAACCTGGATGAGTGACTGTTATCCTCTGTAAGTGGACTTAGTGCATAATGGCTGGCTGGTATGTGCCAGGGTTTTGGGGTGCAGGAGAATTAATATGAGCGTATGTTGCTTATTTTATTCTATTATGCTGCAACTAAGTACTCTAAAGCGAGTACTTACCAAAGGGACGATTCCCATCCTTCCTTCTGCCTTCCTTTTTTTTTTTTTTTTTTTGTGGCTGCAGCTAGAGCAACTCTATTGATTCCCTTTGTACCAGCAGTAGTGATAGGGCCTATAGAGCTCATCTATTTTAAAAAATAATTATGGGCAGAAAAAGGTAATTTTCTGCTGGTGTAGTTCTTTAGACTCAGTCTGAGCTCATCTCTTCCCTAAACCCTCTTGCTACAGCAGGACTGCATTGGGTTAATCTTCATTGTGGCATAAGGAAGAAGCTTGCAGTTTGGCCGTTTCAGAGGTCACTACATCAGCTTCACTGTAGTATGTGGCTTTTATATAATGCTCTGGAAAAAGAAAACACTTTTTTTTTTTGCCTGCCAAAGATTTTTCTCTATTAAAATAATGCAGCAACTCCCAAACTGTGGTACATGTTCATAGTGCTGGGATGAAGAGAAAGGAGTAAGAAACACTTTCCACGCCATTCCTCGCTGCTGGCACAGTCATTTCTGTGAATTTATGTGAACTGGTTCTGAACCAGCAGAAAAACAATCTTTTTGCTTCCTCCGGGTTACTTTTAAGCAAGCTCAGGTACGGCCAAAGGAGTGCTTGCAGCAGCACGAGGACACACTTGAGTGAATTGCCTGAAGATAAGGAGAGAAAGAGGGGACACTGCCTCCTTCTGCCTTCAGACTACCACAAGCTAAAGTGTTCACATAACGATCATTTCATTGTGCGCGGCACTTTCATATAATGAGCGGTACACCCTCTGAAGAAGTTACATCATGAGCGAATAAGGTAGAAGTGTGGGAGTGAGGAAGTATCTTCTCTGATTTCTGTTGGGGAAATTGAGGCTTAGAGAATTAAGTGACTTACCTAAGAGTAGAAAGGCTGACTTGCTAAGAGCAAAATTCCAGTGTCCTGAATCACAGCCTTGTGCCTTATCCGAAAGACCAACCTTTCTCTATTAGCATTTCCTTTCTCTCCACCCAGTTTTGAGAGGAGGAACAGTAGCTTTGTTCTATGTCAAACAATTTCAAAGCATGATACAGGAATGCTTCCAGAACAGCTTGAACAACCTTTGAGTTTATTGTTGTTAATCTGGAAGACATGACTTTCCTTGGAATGGCTGCTGCATTAGAACCTTTCTCAGGACCAATAACTGTAGAAGCTTTAACAATCAAAAGGCCTGAGAGTGTTTAAATAAGAGGCCTTTGAGATTAAAAAGCAGACTTCAAATAGCAAAAGGTTTCTTAAGGCACAGAGGACTGGCAATTACTGATAGGGGTGAGTTTGAGGCTTGAGATAAAGTGGACAAAAAAACAGGACTTAATAATAAAATCATTCACTTCTCTCCTTATGGAATCAAATTATTGTTTTTTTTCCTAGTATGATGTACCTTATTAGGAGAGACATATTCAAAAAGTACCTTAGTGCCCACTTGGCTGCCTAATCAGGCCAGTGACAAGCAGCTTATCTCTGATCTAAGTCAGATAGCCAGGAACAGGAAATAAAGACTTAACAGTTTGCCTCTGTTGCTTTTGTATCACAGCAGCTTTTGTCAGGCAATGCCTGTGCTAAGCATCACTGAAGTGCCATCATCCTAGGCTTCAGTAATATGTTGAACAATCCTTTGCTGTAGGAAGTTTTGAGAATTTTGGGGGGGTTGTTTTGTTTATTATTAGTGTGTGTGTGTGTTTGTTTTATTTCTTTCCCCAGCTCCTTTCTCCTCTTGCCCCATGGCATTCCCTGCCAGAGCAGGAAGATTGAATATTTACAGTGACTGAGGTGTTGCCTGTGCTAGTACAGCAGCCAGTGGAGAACAGGAGGGAGGACTTCTCTTTGGACTTGATAAGTGGAGGAAGAAGGGGATCGTAAACCACTTGCTTTAACTGGAAGACAGGAAGTGAAGGACTGGATCAAACAGGTCTAAGAATTCTGGTATCTTGCCTCTGGCTGTAGCCAAAGTCAGCTGACAAAAATAATAGTGATGCACCTGGCTGTTGTTATGCAATGCTACAGGAGGGGAATTCCGTCCTTTTTTTTGCAAAGATCTGCATATGCCCAAAGTTATGAGATGTTCGTATACTTCATGTCAGTTGCTGACCAAGTTTCTGTAATCATCAGTGCTCTACTGCAGTTCTCTAGTTCACACCACTCTGGCGGGATAGTCCCTATGCCGTGGATTCCGATTGCGGCAGAACAAAATGGCATACAGGGTAGTGACAGGGATAGAGAAATCTGTCTATACGCTTGCATAATTTTGAGTATGGCCTCTTTAGTTTGGCTAGCTTTTTGCCTTTTACTTGGGAGGGCTTCTTGGTTTACACAGAACTTTCCCCTAGTTTAGGAACACAAACATATTATCAAAGCAGCCTTCTGGGCTTAGACTAAAAGATAATTTTGGTCCACTGTTATTTTCCCTGTGCGTCACCTTATACCTATTGCTGGAGACAGAAAAACTGTGAAGAAAATGTCTCCACTCACTTTGAGTTTCCTTCAATAACTTTGTTCAAGGACTTCCGGAGACAGATCTAGTCTCTACGCATAGCTCTTATACACTGAAACACTCATAGTTGGTTTTCTTCTAATTTTATTATACCTGGTTCTCATTTTACCTTAGGGCTAGAGGTAGAATTAAAATTTTTGGGTTGCTCTATGTGCAACCCACCTTTTCCTTAAATATAATACTGAGAAGCAGATTGTACCATAGACGCTGGTGTATATGGGAGATACCGCCTCCATTTTGCATGCACAGTCTTAAGGATTATCTCTGAGTAGCCTGTTCCTGCAAGCCCTAAGAGTTGGAGTTCAAAAGAGCCGGGGAAAAATAGGGAATGTTTATTGATGTTTTAAGTCATAACATGGTATTTGTATTGCCTGGAATATTGCTCTTAATTTCACATCAGTTTAGATTGTATACCCTACAGTAACATTTTCCCTCTCTCTCTCTCTCAAAAAAAAAAAAAAGTAGATACTTCTGTTTTGAGACATAGTGTTTCCCAGGTGTCTTGATCTGTACCTATTCAGTGGCATCATAGGCTAGAGAAGTAGGTGGGAAACCAGGGATATAAATTAGGAAAGCACCTAAATTCATTTCTCCTGAAAGGACACAGGTTACAATCTGAGATTTTGCAAACCAGCCAGAAGATAAGAAAGGAAAAGTATTTAGTTACTTCATACATCTGTACAGCCTGCTCGCTTTACATCCAAACCCAAAACTCTTTATCTACACTCCAGCTCCTTGGTTATAACCTCCCTGGGCTTTTCCAGCTTCGGCTATCTGAAAGGAGTAGCACACCCATCCCTTCTAAAACCCTGTCCAGATTACTCCTGTGAACTGCAGTGGTGCCCTTAAACCAGAAGCATTTCTCCAGCCTTTCAGTCGCATGAACAAAGGCTTGCCCAAAACGGTTGTGCCACAGCCAAGTGATCAATTAAAGAAGATGAGGTAGCTTCTCAGATAGTCATGAGCCAAATGGGCACTTAGTGGAGGGAAATCTGGGTTGTGTGTGTTCCTACTTGCTGCTTTTACCATTGAGCAGCACAAGCAGTGAGATGCTGAGCTCTGAGCACCTGCTGTGTTCAGATGCCATCTCATTGGCATCTTCTAACCCCATGGCTGAAAATGCAAGAGAAAACCAACTACCCTCGCCTCAACCCCCAGCTACCACCTTGAGGAGTATTTTGTTTGAGGTCTCTCCGTTGGTGCATGCTTTGGGGTTGTGTGTACATGTGTAGGTAAAGTCTGCACTTAATTTATATTATTAAAAACACTTTCCTGCTTATTTTATATAATCAGTCAGAGAAGCCAAGAAATCCTCAAGGACATAAAGATCTAGTCCCAATTTCTCACAGTTCTTGGGCACTGCTCTAGGTACCTTTCTTGTTTTTGTTGGTTTGGGTTTTCTTTGTTTGTTTTATGGGGAAATATTGAGAAACCATGATGTTATGGCAAGAAACTAATCCACAGCCATAGAATTATTTAATTGAAATATCAAAATATAATAATATAGTTGTATTTCCATTCTAGAATCAATGTCACATTATCCTGTGCAGCCCCTGAGATTCTTCTGTTGTGATGTCAGTTATAAATTTGACAGGCATGTAACAATCCTACCGTATGGTGTACTGTGAATCTTAAGGGAAGTTGTGTTTGAGGGATGGACAAGGACAGTTTCCATAGGAAATAGGATGATAGTTGGGCAAAACTGAAGTTCTAAAGAAAACTGTGGAGTTGAGATGGACCACAGCACAGGAAGAACAAGCCTTGGGTAATCTCTTCTGCTTACCTATACTAGGGTTAGCATATGGATTTATGGATTATAGTGAAGATTATAGGAATGTATAGAAATGAACCATAGTTCATTTCTATACATTCCAATAACCTTTGCTTTAAAAAAGGCTAGGGAGAAAAATAAAAATAGAAATCCCTACCAGTTATGTACCTTGCTTGACTACTTTTATTGTTGTTTTATTGCTTCCTTTTCAAGAATAATTATTAGTTTGACAGCAGGCTCACATGTGACAGTGTTACTTCATTCACAAATTTAAATCTCATTACTAATTAATGCAATCTTGTACCCCAGCTACCTGTGGGCTTGGCATTCCTTTGTGTTCCTCTCTTTCTAGATCGTTTTAATCCTTCTAGATTTGCTTGTTTGTTACTGTCCCCTCTGCCTGAACCAGATTTGAGATTGTGGTGTTGTTCCCATGGTGTTCATCTCCTTTGCTTGATCTAGCTCTGTCAGGGCCAGGCTGTAAGATGTATTTCAGATATGGAACTAGACGATCTTCCAACCCAAACTATTCTGTGATTAGGATTTGGAATGCTCTGAAGGTTAGGTAGGTTTTAAGTTGACCACTGTGACTTAATCAACTTCTTGTTGTTTAGTTTTTCCTTACCTTCAATGTCAGTCTATCCCTAGTACATACAGTTTTCTCTTATCGCTGGCTGTGGAGGATAACCCAGTCCAATGAGACTGAGGAAAAACATGGATTATGAGAGATTGGTCTTTGGAGGCTTCCAGAGAGGGAAAGCAGAGTATTAGTGACATAGGGATGCTGCAGAGGTAGGTGCTGAAAAAAAGGGTGAGAGGGGACAGATTTATTTTTTTTTTAGCAGGGCCTGTTGCACCAGTTCAAGGATTGATGGTTTTAAACTGAAAGAGGGAAGATTTAGACTAGATAGGAGAGATTTTTTTTTTTATGCTGAGGGTGGTGAGACCCTGGTCCAGGTTGCCCATAGAGGTGGTAGAAGCCCCATCCTTAGAAACATTCCAGGTGAGGTTGGATGAAGCTCTGAGCAACCTGCTCTAGTAGCAGATGTCACTGTTTACTGCAGGGGAGTTGGACTCAGTGACCTTAAAAGGTCCCTTCCAACTCAAACCACTCTATGAAAACCAAGTTAACAGCTTTGGAGTTGGTATAAGGTAGTTCTAGGGGCATGATCATCAGCTACGCAGTTCAGTAAAGCACAGCAAGAACAGCGGTCATGACTATTCCTCAGACCTCATGATAAGGCTTAATTGTTTGCCTGTAGAGGGTTGACAATGAGCTAACTAAAAAAAAAGCCTTGTTCTCAGGAGGTAAATGATTCAAAATAACATTGCATAGTAAGAAAGTTGACAAAAAGTAAGGATTTTCTTTAGTAAAATCCTTTAAGTGTAAGGATATTTAAAATGTAATGAATGAAAGGGCTACATAATTCCTTTTTTTCAAGTTGTCAGCCAGCTATGAGTTGTACCCTTTCACAGTGGGTAGGGGGTGGCTTTTCTCTGCAGGGGTCCCCCTGTCACTGTCCTCTGGCAGTTTCACATCTCCCTGCAGTGGAGGATCTTAGACGTTATAACTGACAGTAAACACATGGCATATAGCAAGGTATATGGAGACATAGCATCACCAAGAAAGTAACTGCCTAAGCTCTAGAAAGGGGATCCGGACTTAAAGTTACCTTAATACAGATAATTTTCCTTGTCTGGCCAGGCCCTTGCCCTTTGGCACAGCAGGTATTGCCATGGCCATGACGACTAGGAGTAGGATTTCGAAAATGTAGTGAGAAACTGCAGGAAGAGTAAGTGGAATCTGTGGGAGCCCCAGCGTGAAATCATTTGCTCCTCCTTTTAACACCGAAGTTGAAATCCCCTGGATCCGGTCTGTTTTTCCCCTTTCTAGCCCTCTTCCATAGTCTTTCACCTCCCAAAGCTACCGGCACTTCTATCAATGACTTTTTAAAAGGACGNAAACTGCGTTGCTGGAGGAGGGTGTTGCTGGTGTAGGGGAAAAGGGAAGCGTCGCCTGGCTTATTTTTTAATGCTGTGAGGAATGGTTTGCTTCTCCTCTTCCACCATCTCCTCATTGCCTCAGCTGGTAGGCAGGCAGAGGGAGGTGGGTAACTGCGAAAAAAGGGTGACAGTGCTTCTACCCATCACCCCAGCATGTGCTTTTGATTCTAAATCCGTGCCTGTGTAACTCCTTAAGTAGGAAAAAGTTCAGAATACTGTGTTCACTTTTGGGCCCTTCACTACAAGAAAGATTAGTCGTAACAAGATCTTACAAGGCTGTTGTGTTTCAAAACAATTAAGTGCTTTAAGTCTTAAAATTATGTCATTAAAACGTTTAGGCGTTAAATACGCACGTCGGTGCGGTGTCTGGGCTAGAGACACTAATAGGCCATAGACTCTGTGATGCTCAGCAGGATCCCGTTCACATAGGAACTTGCCTACGAGAATGCAAATGAGTAAGAAACAGAAACGACATAAATGCAAAGTAAGGTAGATAAAGGATTATGCACTGAGTAATTACAACAAAAAGCATAATTAAGTTTCTTTAGGCTAAATTAAACTGAATTTGTCATCCTTTCAGAAGGTGTCTCTCTGGTATCTTTCTTAGGGTTTAAAAAAAACCCCAAAACTTCAGACTTGGTGGTGTTAATTAGAATAGCATTTCTAGAGAAAGATGTTTTCCAGCCTCAGAACTTATGTGTGTGGTGTCATACTGTGCTTAGCAAAGTATGAACTTTCACTACTGCTAAATATATAGGTGTGCCATCTATCAACAGAGAGAAAACAACTGGCTTTGTATAGAGGCATCTTTAAACTGTTATGTTGTATTTTAGAGTGGCAAAACTGAAGCAGGAAACAGTGCTTTGGTTTTTTTTTTTTTTTTGTTGTTGTTGTTTTCTTTGTCTTAATGTATTTTCAGTGTAATTAAGAACCAGATAAGGAATTTTTCAGTAGGGGAAGTTTATAACTTCCTGGTACTAGCTAGCTTTTGTAGTTGTGTTTTTTTGGTTGTTGTTGGTTTGGTTTTTTCGTGGTTTTTTTTTTTTTTGGTTTTGTTTTGTTGTTTTTTTTTTTTTTTGTTCTGTAACGTAACATGGTAGTAAAGAGGAAGTTCGTGAGCAGTTTTGTCTCTGTTAGAAGCTGTACAGTTTCTGGAGCCTAGGTGGATGACTGCATTCTAAAAGAAAAGTGTATTTCCACTTTCGGTTATTTTAGATCGAGCTGTTTTGTGCTTTAACAAATCTTCCACCATTGTCTCTTTTTTCCTGAGGTGTTGCAGACGGTTATAAGCGTATAGACAGTCTGCTCGTATGTTTCAGAACTGGCTGTTGATGTGGAAAGCTAAGGGTCACTGGTGATCCCTACAGAGAAGCAATGTCAAAAGTTGAAGGGCAACACTTCCTTGGTCTGTGTCTCACTGCAGTCAGCTTGGATCGTAGGGTTTTGGGCGATAACTTTCACATCTTTCACAAAGATTCACAGCTGCTTTGCTTTCACATGCAACTATTGCTGGAGAGTCTGGTAACTAGTTGTGCAAGAAAATGACGATTTGTGTAGTCCCTCCCAAGCCTGCTTCCTTTGAGCAAAGGAACAAGCCAAAGCGTATGAACTCTTAATCCTGTTGTCGCTTCGCTTGGTGACAGCATGTTATGCTTCCTCCCTGATGGCACGGTCTGTGTTAAACTTTAAACAGGCCCAGATTTCTCATCGTGGAGTGGTCTGATGGAAGTGTTTGGAATTGTCCTGCTATTCCTCTTCGTATTGCTCAAAACAGATGAGAATGAAACATCTGTCACTTCTTGAATGAGTATAAGCTGTCTGAGCAGTTGGAGCTGTTACTGCTTTTACCTATTTTCCTTGTGTGTGTAGTTGGGAGGCTTGATCTTCTGTATTCTCTTTTAAATTATTTAGTGCAGCATTTGGGGCACAGGGTTGGGGAATAAACAATTTTATAACAAAAAGAATAAGAGGCAGGTTGTAATATGTACCATAATATTTTATTGTTAGCATGTGTATAGGCAATTGTAATTAATTACAAATGCAAATCAAACTTTTAAGTACTTAGATGAAGGATTAGCTAGTTTTTGCATTTCTTCCATTTCCAACTAGTTGTGGGCAGGTAGGTAATATGAGTAGCTGCGTGTTTCTCTTCCAGAATTAGTCTGGGGTTTTTTTGACATAGCTTTTATTTGACAAACACTGCAAGACTTGAAGAGGACAGGTTACAGCTATGTGGGAACTAACAGACCTCTCTGTGTGAGGGTAGATTGAAAAATAGTTAAGCTGTGCCACTTCACGAGCCCTGTTGTGGATTTACAGGAATGGAGAGCACTGAGCAGACCTTTACTTCGCTGCAGGGTGCTCATAATACCTTTAGATCGCTAAAGTGCTGCTGTGTGTTTCCTCTCTACACAAAATACGATGATACCGATAATCACGGTGTGATAGTGTGATTCTTAAGTAGAGTGAGAGAACCAAGATAGAATGAAGTCTAGTGGTTAATCTCTGGAGGCTACCGCATCATTGAGCTTTACTTTCCCACAAACACACCTGCTGTTAAGCAGTGGCTTTGCCTTCAATGATATTTGTTTCAACCACAGCCCTGTAAAGATCACTGGGCCCAGAGTTTTAAAATTAAGTGCTCTTAATAGGTGAGGAAAAAAAACAAACCTCTTAAACCAGCTTTAGTAGAGCACAGAGGAAAATTATTGGTCAAAGCAGAGAGGGATGAAGACTTGAAGTGATTGTGTTCTGTAGCAGCTATGAAGAGCAAGGCTCTGGCTAGTTTTGACAAATACATAACATCCGTAGGTGGACTCTGTGTCGGGTTAGCAGCTATGTAAGCATGTGCATCTCCAAAGTAAGATGATTAGTAGGCACTTTGCTGCAACTTTGCATTATAAATTTTAAAATAGATTTTTAATTTAGCATATGGATATGTGTCCTGTTTGCTGCATACCATGTTATGTAGGAATGGAAAGGTGAGATGCTTTTCTCTCCTGAATTGCATGGTGGAAATGAGAGGCTGACTGAAAGACAGCAGATGACCTCTCTTGTCTGGTCCACTGGACTGTGTTGATAAATACAGTGACATAAGTAATTTAAGTGTGATAATTTAAATAGTCATACACTGGTGCATGAACTTGATTTTGTGAGTAGCTTGGGCTGCTGTTCTCCATTGGAAACTAGCTTTATGTTATTCCTAGTCTCTTTTGTTATTGTTACCTGTCTCCACCTCCCTTTGCTGATTTTGTTTTCCACAAAGAGAAAATAGGCAAAGTTTATCTAAAAGAGGGTTAGTTGGAAGTATCTAGAAAGTGACCATCCTTGTAAATAACTGGACCTGGAGTAGGGGCAGCTCATGATCTATATTCAGAAAATTATTTAAAATCGACTTGATGGGAGGTGATCAGTTCAGATGATGCGTTTTGATAGATTGTTAGAAAAGAACACAGAGCATCCTAAACCATAGTTCTCAAATGTTTGGCACCAAGTAGATGGAGTTGAAATGCGTAGTGCCTTTCAATAAAATGCATTTGGGTTTTGAAAAGGCACATGTTGTTGGAGACAATTTCAGCGTAAGAGTTGCTTTCACATACTGCCATTCCACACTTGTCTGTGGGTGTGGTACAGTTGAAATGTGCATTCAGGTCAGACCAAGGTGACATCTCTGAGATGCAGTTCTTTTGATCCCTCCTCTACTTTTCTAAATTTTTTTTTTATGTTATAACATTTTCCCACTTAGAGTATGAACCGCTGCAGCACTGGAAATGTTTTGCAATCAACAAATCCCAGGCATAAAGTTCAAGCATTTTGTTGGCAGTTATACCTAAACCATTATAGGTGTAACAAGAAGCTTTTATTATGGAGTAAAGACTGGAATCCACCTCTTTGCCAAAATTCATATGCTATGGATTCATAGGCCTTATAGACCTTGGGCAAAAGGAGGCAGGGGATCTTTTACCCTTTTAGCATTTTCAATATATTTAATAACTATTTTGCTTATTATGTTGAAGTCCAAGCACTTTTTTTCATCACTGTGCCACAGGATGTTGCCTGTCATGTTTGTTTGTGATGCTCAGCCTTGCTTGAGTAGGATGCTATTATATGAAGATGACAGAGAGCTCAGTAGACATTTCCATAAGCTATGTTCTATTGATCGTGCTGCACCATGATGATTCAACTTCTGCAATATTTACTTACCCTCTTGTTATTTGTTTTTCGCATGCCATCCCACTGTTGTCACTGATTGACTCTCCTGTTCAATGTTCTTAGCAAGATATATTAAATAATTTGTTACTGCCTGACAGTAAAACAACACTTGTAAAGTACTTGCACTCTTGCTAAGTTTGTTATTATAATTCACAATTTGAGAGTTTTGCTGTCTCTTATCCTTGCCTATCACTTGTGTTTCATGAAAGCCTCTTTTTGACAACTGCCCCTTAGCTTTTACTGAGGCTTCGCTGTCTGGGGAGATAGTGCAACTAGAAGCTGTCCTGGTGCGAGATGGGTCAGCTCAAGATGTAGAATATGTACCAGCAATCGGGTATTTTCTGAGTCCACAGTGATTGTGTTCTACCTGGTAGGTTTTTCTGTGTGTATGCATAATTTGCATAGTTTCTGCTTCACTATAATAGGAACTAAATCAATCAGTTCCGAGGAAATATCGTCACTTTCAGAGGACATTTAAAATAGTACTTGACAGTACCTGTAATTTGAGAGGACAGCCATTCCAAAAAGCTGTATTATAATTAAAAATAGAAGTTATTCCTTGAAAATAATGATTTCTGTTGGATAAAATCCCCTTTCATCAGATAGACTCTCTAATAGCTAAAAGAATCTTAAGTGGAGGGTGAAAAGAATCTAAGGGGGGGTGTCCTTTGCTAATCACTTGCATGGCATAAACAGAATGACACAAAAAGAGTAGAAGATTGTCTGAGAAGGTAGACCAAGAGAGAAGATAGCAAAGTCAGTCCAAGAGTCTAGATATTCTAATTCTTGCACTTGTACTGCTTTTTAAGCTCAATTGTGTATGAACATTGAGAATGTTGTTCTTGTTTTTTTTCTTTGTGTGTGTGTGTTTTGTTTTTTTTTTTTTTTGTGCGGTGTGTTTTGTTTTTTTGTTGTTCCTAAGGTGGCCCTGAGCCCTACATTGAAATATTTGAACAGCCCAGGCAAAGGGGCATGCGTTTCAGATACAAATGTGAGGGAAGATCAGCAGGCAGCATTCCAGGAGAGCACAGTACTGAAAACAATAAGACGTTCCCTTCCATACAGGTAAGTACTGCTTTTATCTGTGTATTACCATTAGCATTGTGCCGTAGCTATGCCTTGGATGCAGTGCAGTAAATAAAATGCTTTTCATTTAATCTTCTGTTATTCTTTCCTTGACATGCAAATGCAGTTGCCACAGAGGGAAAAAAGAGTTTTCTCCTAGTCATTAAATATTTTGTTTAAAAATTATATTTTGTTACAAGAAGAGAAGGTATAGAGGTAATGCTGTGGAGAGGGAATTCAGTGAAGTTGCTGATTTGTCTCAGAATATTCATTATTAGCGTTTTTCTATTCTGGTTTCTTAGTTATGTGACTTGTGTTTGCTTTAATTATTTGGACTGCGGTACGAATTGTGGGAGAGCTTTGAAGGAGTTTGTGTACAAAATCTGAAAAGGCTTTGAAAAGCTGCCTCGCACAGTGTAAAAGAAGGGACTTCCTACAAGTGAGCAAAGCAAGAAAGTGACTTGCAGCCAGTGATTCGGTGATGAAGCTCTGCAAAAGAAACTACCATGAAGTATGTGAAGTCAGAAGGAGATAGAGAATTGAAAAATGATCTGAGAAAGGGGAATTATGTGGTCAGAGCACCTGCAATGAAGACAAGTTGAGTGGTTGCATTATGGATAGGTTAGGAAATCCAGAACAAAGGGATTCACAGTAGCCATAGCAGCTATGATCCAAGCAGGGACAAAGATACAGATGGAGTGGATGGGAAGTGCTTTGGCAGTAGCTTTCATATGTGGGACGAAGGAATGTCTCAGAGACCCTAGACAGGTTGGTAAGAGAGAGAAGAATTTCTGGTCTTCTCTTTGAAGTTGCTAGTGTACCCTTGATCTCTTTCAGCTTGGAGAAAATCTGTCAGAGATGAGATTAGAAGAGAAAACTCAAATATAAATGGGAAGTTAAGAGTACTTGCTATCTTGAAGTATGTTACAGAACAGGAACAGAAGCAGTGGTTGTAGTGCCTTCAAGGATTAAAAGAAAAAAAAAAAAAAGTGGAGTCAAAGATGGAGTCTCTGGAATTATGGCAGAAAAAGAACATATACAGAGGACGTGAAATCTGAAAAACATGAGATGGTTTAGGCTGAGGCATAAAAGCTATTTAAGATGAGGGAGAGTTTGAGAGAGATAGTATGGGCAGTTACGTGTTGAGCAGCAGAGTGAGCCTCTACTTCATAAAGCAACGATGGAAGCTGAGCTAGCCCTGAAGCCAGAATCATTAAGGGAAGAAGCAAACATGAAGGTCCTCCCCTTGACTATCAGTGCCAGATTTGGTTAAGGAATGCAGGAAATAGAGATCTAGAGATTTTGCTGAAACTTTTTTTTTTTAAGCACTATACCAGTTGAGCAAGGAACTACGTAGGCTGCTGTCAAGGGTAAATATTTTCATAGATTCTCAGCTTCAGACTGTGCCAAACAGGCAATATAAGCCCTTGATTCCTTTTAGCCTGGACTGTGCTGAACATGAAGGCCAGCCAGAACCCCAAGGGAAGATGGGACATGGGTAGGTGACTCTGCAATCCTGGCAAAATTTGTTCTTTCTAAAGGTGACTGATGACAAGAGACAGAGCTGATTGTTACCCACAGCAGGTGATTTCTAGGTGAATTCCTGCCTCCCTGAAGCCTGTAGGAGGCTTTAGTGCAGATTAGCTGCTAGGGGAGTCCCCTCTAGAGATGGAAACATCAATGAGGATGAGAACAGAGAGGCCAGGAAGAGATTAAATTTTGTGGTGTGGTTTTGATGAAGAACATCAAGGAGTAATTGGAGAATCAAAAGTGGCTAGATCAGGCTTCGGGTTCAAGGCACTGGGTGTGAAATGAGAGAGAAATGATGTTAATAGTTAAATATGTTGGAGGTGTGCAAGTCTTACTTTAAGAGTGAAAAGTGACTGGTATGAAGGCCGAAACAGGAGCCACATTGGAGATTGAGGAAGCTAATAAGTTGGAAGCAAGAAGAGCACAGGTCAAGTCAAAAGTTTGAGGTGTTGGCTGAAAATCATATATGATGGATGTTTGGGGTCTCAGGAGGAGGCAAGAAAAGGCTGAAGGAGGAGAGAACAGTTAGTTACAGGGCAAGGGAAGTGGAGGATAAGAGCTCGCCTCTGCACATATGTGTGCCGGAGCAAGTCTTGTGTTTGCTTTCAAGTTGTTCTGCTTAAAACAATTTAGGCCAAAGTGTTTTTCTTTTTTTACACTCACCCACACAACTCTTGCTGACTTCACTGGTAGACGTCAGCATGAGGGAAAACTTCTATGCATTGAGAAATGTGTGTTGAATTATGCTGATGACTACTGTGAAGGCTCTAGTAGGAGCCTGAGAATTCAGTGCCCTCCTTCTTGACTCTAAGATTAAATATGCATCAGAGAATTAATTAAAAAATACTTCACAGGGGGTTATTTCATGTTGTATCTGTTAAGATTCCTTTTCACTATTTAGTGTTCCATGTACAGGGAGTATCTTTAACCCTGTGGCTTTAGGAGATTTTTTTCCTAAGGTCTTTGGTAGAGTAGTTTAAGCGACCTGAATAGATTTAATGTTCAGTACTGGCACTAGTTAAACTTTATCATTACAGATAACCACTGCTTTGGCAAAACTGGCAGGTGAAGTAATGTTGTTTTACTTTCTGAAATCAATGAGAGATGCTTTTGGAAAAAAAAAAACTTTTCAAATATTTTGCCAAAAAGTTGTTGTTTTAGCAGAAAATGAACAAAATGGAAATCGAATGACTAAAACTTTGGAATGGTCCTGGCTTAAATAAAGCAATAATACCACTTCCTTAACTGTGGCATTTCTTCTATGGAATATTTTAGGATAAAATGTATTTTCTGTTATATGTGGGAACATTACTAGCCCTGATGTCTAAAAATCTAGAAAATATCTCACATTTTTTGTAGATTCTGAACTATTACGGAAAAGTCAAAATAAGAACTACGCTTGTTACAAAGAATGAACCCTACAAGCCACACCCTCATGATCTGGTTGGAAAAGACTGCAGAGATGGCTACTATGAAGCGGAGTTTGGTCCCGAACGGAGAGTCCTGTCGTGAGTAATGATGTTGCCTGGGAGTTTGATTAATTATACAAGTGATTGGCTAATCTTATGTTTTAGAACTCTGACTAGTGATTAAAAGAACAATTAGTTGCCCGTCTTTGCTGAAGCTTAGTAATCCATCTCAGAAAGGGTGGCTTCTCTTTGAAGTATTTCCTTCTTTTTCAAAACTTCACACACAGTTGTCTTTGGTCCTTTTGTTTTCCTGTCACTCTTTCCTTTCCTTTGTTTGCTTTCCCAATGTCTCCTTTTCCTTTCTCCCACTCATCTGCTTTTTTCAGTCTTCAGTAATGCTTCTTATTTTTAAGCATGACTCCTATGTGTGAAAATGGTTAGTGAAAATGGGTTGCAACATTACAATTAGTACTCAAGGTGGCTAGGGAAGTTCACATCTTCCATGGAAACTACACTTGGACTTCCTGGAAACTGGAGAGAGTTTGTGCTGGCTAAGTATCACATCATTTAGAAGATAAGGGTTGTGATAGATCTAAAAACCTGTTACTAGCTGTCACTGTTGTTACTGTTTGGGTTGGGGATTTTTGAGTAAAAATGCAGATTCTGCTCATGCCCTGCTCTGTAGCACAAATGTACTGGGAAAGGATCTACTTCTGGATGCAGTAAGGAAAATTCAGGCTATGTATGAGATGTGCTTATTGGTGCTGTTCAGAGGGATATTAGGAATATCTAAAATACAGGAAATGCCATCAAATACAAATGGAAGTTTACACAAGTTTATGTAACAAAGTAAAAGCAGAGTGAGCTGCAACAAATGTCAAGTGGTTATTGCAGGGGAGGGGAATTTAGAATTGACAAGCTGTTTGTGGTTCACAGTTTGCGATGTAGTAAATTTGGAAGCAGGCTATTGCTTTGGGGTAAACGTTACTGAGCTGGGAAGAAAATAAAAGTAAATATTTCAGTCTCTAAGTAGCTCTCATGCACTGCTTTCAGGCTGATGTGATTCTGTTGATGTTACTGAAATTACTCCACATTTATGTGGGTTTAGTCAGTAGAACACTATGAAAGGAGAGCACTGAACACACATTCTGTTTGAAGTTGATGATTGCCTAATGGTGAAATAAACAGTTGTAATAGTGGAGATGCTTCATCAACGTATAGCCCAGGTTCAAGTGGTCATCGATGTGCTGCAGTGTATTCAGGTGACACATAGCATGTTGACCATACTGTCTTTTGCTGTTACAGATGTTAACAGCTTCATTCGTTGATGGCGTTTATCTTTGTTTGCAATGCTGTCCTAATTGGTAACTGGTAGAAAAGCATTGGTGAATGTAATTCCTGTAACTTTGTCCCCACTGTCCTACCTCTCCAGAAAGGTGGGGCTGTCCCTTCTGGTGCTTACCTTCTGTCTTAATTGTTGTAACCTCACCCTCGCTGACTTCCCTGCAAATGGAGTTCCTCTTCACCTCTTCTAAAAGGCAGTTGCAAATATTTTAAACTGTTAACAGGACCTTGCACCTTCCTCTGAACATCCATTCAACAGCTTCTCCTTTGGTTTCTCAAATCAAGCTTCCTCACCCAAGGTCAAAGGATGTCTGCTGTTCTAGCCCATCCCACTTCCTACTCTCAATTCTGTGCCTTCAGATCCAAAGCGAAAAAAACTCGATTGCTTAATGCCTTTTCTGGTCATGTGTTATGTTCAGTGGGTGCAGGAAGATACTGATGATTATTTTTCCTCTTGGGATTTCATTGCACAAGGTTAAGTGTGGTAGCAAAAGGCAGACCTGTAGAGAGGCTATCACAGGATGTAATGGCAAAAAAACCTTTGGGATGCTCCGTAAATATTTATTTGTGGATTTTCATTTGGTCTCAATTGAATGTGTGCATGAAATCCTGTTCTTTGACATGATACTGTGTCTCCGTTTCACCTGAGTCACTTGTGTTTGCTCTGTCCATCAGTTCTTGTCAACATTATTATAAGCTTCTCAGTTTCTTATAATATAGTGAGTGACTTTCACTTTACTGATAATGTGAAACTATAAGCTTCAGTTGAGCTTGACATTGGAGATCCTGATGGGAGGAGGCTCTGAACATTCTCTTTGAAATGTTTCCAGCATTGGTAGACTCATTTTTTTATTATTATTTTATTTTTTTTAAAAAATCATTGGTTGCTTTAAGATGAAAGAACAGTATAATCCATAATTGGATCTGGATGTTTAAAGTAATTTTCCTTTTTGTGGCTGGTGACTCAGTCTTCACATTCTTCTCTTCAAGTCCACGTTGGAGAAAAGCCTCATACAATGTTAGTGAGCCAGGAGATGTCCTCTCCTGATGGTGGTTCTGGCTGTTTACTTTTGCTGAACATCCCAAATGGTGCAAATATCTTATTTTTTTTTTTTTTTTTTTTTTTTTTCCCCTGCAGAAGTGAGATTATTAATCCCAGATTTCTGGGCTATGTCTTACTCTTTCTGCTTGTTTAAAGTTCCCCATGTAGTTCCGGTTGAACAAAACATTTTGTTCTGCCTGTGGTATAATGATCTTTGTAGTGCTGCCTAAACTTGATCAGAGCCCTCCCTGACTAAAACCTTAAGGCCAAAGTATGAATCTTGGAGTTTATGGATACGCAGATTTCTCTATTGGGTTTTTTTAAAAAAACATTTTTATTTTTCTTTCTCTCTTCCTACTTCTCCCTCTCTCTTCTCATTATCTTGCTTGCTTCCTGTCAGCTATCGTTGATGTGAAACCCCCGTGGCCTGGCTGAGGTTCTCGACGGTTTCTCCGCTGATCCAGCCCTCTGCTTAGCGATAAATAGACACTTTCACTGTGACTGCACATGTTTAAGAAAATGTTTATAATCTGAGAATTACAGCGTGCTTAAAACCTTAGCTCTCTTCATGAGAGGCTTTGTACATCCTGGTTGAAAGGTGCAGAGTAATGGATGTGAGCCCTTGCATACCTGCTGGATAAAGCTTTTGTTCAAGGCTGGTTCCGCGTATACACTTGCTTGATAACTTAGGGTGGATGGCTGGAGACCCTGGGACTGCCAGATGGCAATTTGGAGATAAGATATGAAACCAGGCCTGTCCATGGATTTAAAGTGTGCTTCAAACTGAATCTGTGGAATACAGTGGGTATTTGGGGGGGCGGGAGGGGGCTGGGTGTGTGTGAAAGTAGCATGTGCTGTGATCAAGCCCTAAAAAAAAGTACTGTCTAGAAGAGAAGGTAGAAATAGGGTTGCTCATCAAGGTACAGCACAAACATTGAATGTCAGTAGCCTCGATATGAAGCCAGTTTGCTTTAGTAAATGGTGAGATGCTATTGCACTTTATTTTCCTCTCTTCTTTTTTTTTTCTTCTCTGTATCAAGTTCAGGTTTAAGAGGAAATTTATGTACTCCTCTAAATAGAGGTTCTAGAAATGGAGCCTGATTGCAGAGGATTTGGGAACCTCTGGAGAGATTGTACTGGGCACAGGCAAGGGAGTTTAAGGAAATGAAATTTAACATCATGCCAGGAAAGTCTCATTCAGAACAGGGAGACGTCAAACTGTTCTCATGAGTGTAGACAGGAACGAGGAGTAGCTTTAGGTGCATTAAGGTGGTTTTTTAGGTATAGCTAAAGCAAAGAAGGTACTTCCAGAGAAAGATGCGTGCTGGAATGACTGATCTTCAGAGCTTATTGTAACATCATGAAACACAGAATTTTTTTTTTCTTCCTGCTTTACATCCACTCAGCTTTGATGATGTCATGGTTTTTCCATGTGGGAAAGAGTCAGCTCGTCTGGGACTCCCCCCACCTCCTGCATTGGGGTGACCTGTGCTCTTATGCAAATAAGGAAGAGCTGCAGCTCTTCAGAACTTTTCCATAACTATGTGAGATTTTAAAACCTGGTTTGACTTGTTTCAAAAACCCTCAAAAATAGTGTTTGAAATTTACATTCCTGGTAAAAGCAGGAGGGCAAATCCTGAACTAATGCAAATCAGCAGGTTTATTGATAACAAAAATATTTGTCACTTTTCAAGTAATTTAATGGAGTGTTTAACTTTTTAATCACTGTAGGTGTACTGCAGAGTAACAATTTATTAAGAATTTATATTTCTATATTATAAAGATACAAATTCTTTAGAATTTTATTTTAGTATTTTTCACTTCTGTTTCTGCTCTTATTTTAGAAAAGACAGCATCCCTGCTTTTCAGATCTTTTACACCCTTCTCAGAATGAGCTTTTTTTTCCATTTCTTACACTGTATATTACCATACTAGTCAGCATCAAACAATTTAGTTAATACTCTACAGTGAAGATTTTATCAGTTGTTGAAACCCTGCCACTTGTGCTTCAGTTTTCAGAATTTGGGCATTCAGTGTGTGAAGAAGAAAGACCTGAAGGAATCAATTTCTTTGCGAATCTCGAAGAAGATTAACCCTTTCAATGGTGAGTAGAGTGGAGGCAGTTCACTTCGCAGATTGGTGGGGTTTTGTTTGACTTGCCTTTGCTTTTGTGGTGGAGCTTTATTTAAAAGAAAAAAAAAAAGTGGTGGCTTTGTTTGGTTGGGTTTTTTTGTTTGTTTGTTATTTTGTTTTTGGTTGTTTTTTTTTTTTGAGAAACACTCTTCTCCTCTTGTGTCCTTCTTAGTCTTTTCTCACTGTGTTATCACATGATGAATCATTTGGATTGTTGCCCCTTTTATTTATTTGCTTGCTTATTTATTTAATCCCTAGCAGCAATGTGAGTTGCTGCTTGGACAGAAGCAATGGGATAGCAACAGAAAATCTCGTTGGAAACTTTTACAAATATCTTGGGGAATCTGATTCCCCAGTTTTGGCAGCTCTGAGAATGAAAGACTGATTCAGTATAACTGCAAAACCTTAAACCGCTTGCCACTGTCCCATTTCTTTGCTTGTTGTGGCAGTGGTGTTTGTGAGCCCTCAGCCATCTCGTTAGTTCAGGGAGTTAACAGACCCCTTGACACTGCCCCTCACTTGATTTTTCCAGCATGGGAGCTGGTACAGAGACTTGGGAAGTCCACAGCAGTCTGAGGCAAGTTGTGCTACTACAGAACCACACCTGTAAGTGCTTACCCAGGGGATGGAGTTTTATATGACAGCTGATCCATTGGCTGCTCTCAGAGTTGTCCTGCTCTTCCTTCCATCCCTGATCACTCACTCTTACCACTTTCTTCACACTGGGTGCAGAGTCTGTATGTTTACAAGGTGAACGGACTCAGCAAATTGCTTCAATGGAAAACCCACTTGCAAAAAACACAAACAAAACCAAAACAAAACACAAAACCAAACGACACAAAAACAATGACAAAAAACCCTCACAAAACAAAAAAGCAAAGATCAGCTTGCTGAACCAATTCATCTCACAGCAGGCACAATTGAGGGGAATTAGATGAAAAGCATTATATTAGCTAAGCATTATAAATGCAGTCATGTATTTAAGTGTGGCAGGAGCTTGGAGGCTTGGAGATTTTCCAAATACTTGTTTCGGTTTGGTTTTGTTTTTAAATACTCACGGAAGTCTTGCAAAATTCAGGTAAGATTCTTCTTGGAGAGTTGAGTTTCTGGCAGGCCCTGAATCAGGACAAAAAGAAGCAAGTTGAAGTTACTACAGAATGAGAAATGTTTTAGATATCTTCCTTAATTTTAGAACAGCCATTTGAAGTCAGGCTAATGATCCATCTAACCAATTAATCCCAGTTCTGATAATGTAGGCACACAACAGCATCTGTTTTTATATGGGTTTCATCCATCAGCACAATGTAAGGTCTAAGTGTTTTAATTGTTACCTTGACTCAGCCTGATTTCAAACAAGAAAGGGGAACTTTCAGCCCTCTTGGCTTTCTTTTCCTCTGTAAATATAAAATGAGTTGACATTTTCTCTTTATGTCATGCAGTAAAAGGACATGATAAAATCCCTTTCTATGTGTGTATTATGCGAGAGAAACTTCAGCAACCATATAGCACTATTCTTAGTGCTGCTGAGTGTAATAGTGAAGAAGGGTTTAACTGAAAACATTTGTCAGTATATTATTTTTTAAATTTTATTTTACAGTGGTTGGTATATAACTCCAAATTTGCTCATAATTTTTGGTTGATTACAAAAGGATGGGCTTGGTAGTATTGGGACAGATCCTGGGCTGCTTCCCACTTTTCTAGTAGGAGAGGAGAGCACAGCCCTGCCTTGGCTTGGGTGACACACAGGGCAGCACCCTGCTCTCGGCAGGGGTTGTGCTGAGAAGGGGCCGCTGGCAATCCCCAGCCTGTGTAATTGCCTCTCGGCGCTTGTTAACGTGTCAGCACAAAGCAGAGCTGCTTGAGAATGGCCTCCAGCCGCTCCAGGGCAGTCCCACACTAAGTAGAGCCCAGAAAGGCTTAGGACCAAGGTCTAATAAAAGAGGATTAGTGACAGAAATGCTTTTACATGTGTACTTAGTTGATCAAAACAGGGTTTCATTAGCAGCAGTCACCGTAATGTTCACTGCTTGGTAAGAAAATTTGATGTATGGAATTACTTTGGTTTTCAAGGTCAAAAGAGTACCACTACATTCTCCAGGATTTCACAGCTGGATTGTGTCCATCCTGCATTGTGCTTTATTTATGTGTCTTCAGAAAGGCATCTGACTTGTCTATTTGGAGACATTTTGGAGTTAGGTGCATCCTCTAAGCAGGTCACAACCTAGTGTTACTCATTTCTTGTATGAACATCATAAAAGAAATTTCATGGGGCTGAAGACCAACCTTCAGGGTATTTGTGCATTGGCTGCTTTCTTTTTTCTTTCCCAGCTTCTTCTGGAACAGTCCCTGTCCTGAGTCTCCTTTTGGGACAGAGGTTTAGTGTTGACTCTGTTAACAGAAGCATAATGCCTCTAGCCTGCCACTTTATGTATTACTTGTCAGTGAGGGATGAAGCAACAGCAAGGCATGGGTCCACAAAGCTGTGTTCAAAACTTCCTTGTATGAAAGGGGTCATCAGATTCCAGGGAAGCCCAGGCACCACAGACAACTAGGATGGCAAAGGGAGAGTGAGCTCTAACACACATTCTCTGGTGGTGTCACGCCTCCATGCCTTCCAGCATATGGTATGGATGTGTACCTGAATGAGGGCCATAATCTGCAACAGTAGGGAGTTGCTTGGCCCAGATGTATGGAGCTCAAAATAATTTTCTCCAGTACTCTTGCCTGTTGAAGAAACTGATGTCTGACTCTGAACTCCTGAATGATTACAAGTCAGTGTTTGCAGATGGTGCAGTGTACCTCATCTGAGCTGAGTCGATGTGCAGGTGTACCTGCCAGGCTGCTTCACTATGAATCCCCCACTTTTACCTGGCAGCATTTATCCCATGATAAGTTCAGTGCTGGCCATACGCATGCTTGTATTCACTAGGACACAAGTTGGATCACTTCGGCTTGGTTCGCTTCTCTTGTGTTAGCCTTGTTTGAGAGAGAATTGCTGTTTCCACACAGTCATTGGATATGTTCATGATCCATTGTGTTCACAAGGTACATACCGTGTATTTTTTTTTCCTTTAATAAGATTCTAGGAGTCTCTCATCCCAGAGTGCACCAGGGAGAAGGTGGGTAGCAGCAGCCTGACATGTAACTAGGGCTCCTTGGCATGTTGAGGATATAAATAGCACAGCATCGAAGGAGCAGAGTTACTCCTCCAGTGGAGCTGGTCCATGTCTGCTTTCTAGGGTGTTTGTTTTCTTTTAGTGGCTGTTGAGTTGTGCCATATCCTTGTCTTCCCATGTACTGTCTGATGTACAGCCAACGCAAATTAAAAGAGCCAGTCTTCAGTTAAGAGCTTTTGTGGGTGGGTGTGACTTGACAGAGAGACAAAAATTGAGTTAATAACAACTCAAGTTAATTATCAATGAGGAAAAGCCCTAAGTGTGTTCTTTAAATTTAGGGGAAAACTGTACTTAGCACAGTATCACAGAGGACTAATCTTTTTCTAGCCAAATGAATGACAGCATGAAAATGCTGGACTTGTCTTAGAGCAAAAAACCCAGAGAATTGCCAGACTTCACCCAATAAATAGGCTTTCCCTGGAGCTTGATGCATGCTTAAGGTTCCTGTTCCTTTGTAATTGTTCCTGCTAATAAGCATTTAATTAATTTTCAGGCTCTTTCCTGTACCCCACAACTACTTCATCTCTGTTTGCCTCCACAATCTTTCCTCTGCTGTTTCCCCTTTCCGCCCACGAGCAGCTGACCCAGTGATGGCTTTGTGCTCATCACAGTCTCCACGACAGCCCCCGCACGCCTCCGCACCCGGGTTTGTCCTCCCCACACCAGTCGTGCTTGCTTCCTGCCCACGCGTGCTGTCAGCCTCTCCACAGCTTCCCTTGCTGGCCCCAGCGCAGCTGCGATCGTGGGACCCCCAGTTCCTCTGACGCCACTTGCCCACGTGGGCTGAGTTCACCATGATCCCCCCACTCCCAGCCCTGTTTCTTCAGGGGAGCCCCTGCTTTATTAGGGGGGCTTATCAGGGCCACAGATTACAGGAGCAAAGAAAATATTACAAACCAAAAGAAGGTTTGTAGGAAGAATTTGGGAGTGGTTTGAAAGTGGAAAGCTCTTTAATGAACGCCTTGGATCTTAACAGAAATGTTAAACTTCTGTCCTTAAGACAAATGTGTAATAGACACCCCCCCCCACCCTCCATACAATCNNNNCCCCCAACTAAATTCTCAAGCTGAAAATCTTGGTGAGAGCTGTCAGATTTTCAAGAGGCACAGAGCAAATCTGCTTGAGGAAAGCTAAATGTCCTGATCCTAACTTGACTTTAGCTTTCACTTTTGCAATGCCCTTTGTTCTTTTGTTCTTCATGCAAATACATCTTGCTGTTTATGCTGAAATGTGTATATTAACCTAAAGGACAATCCATTTTGTTTAAAAATGAGAAGGAAAAATTACCAAGTAGAGAGAAAAAATGCCTTTTTTTTTTTTTACTATAAACAGAAACTGCTTAAAAATATGTTAGAAATGTACAGAGGCTGATGGATGTATTTGCTTAAATCTGTTCCAGTTGTACCTTTCTCAGATTGAACTTAAAACAGGAAAAGAAACAGATTCAGAAAATGCTGTCTAGATAAAACAGGGACTGAGTTTTCAAAAGATTAGATTTATATTCCCGATTCTTCCCTTGTCTCTTATATGAGGCCAGGCCATTCACCTTCCAGGTATTTGTTTCTTCTGTGTAACAAGGAACTGTAACTGCAGCAGACTGGGCATTTATTGACTAGGTTAGCATCTGAATTTTACAGTCATTTGCATTAATCAACACCCTGAGTTTTTGCATTTTCAAAACTGAGTGGTGTTGATGCATGTTCTGCTGATAGGTACTTGCAAAGGTTTCTTCTTTTCTGCAGAATTGATTGAAACTTACCTGGTGATTGAAATTGGATCTGAGATGTACCTCTCGGGCACTGAAAGGGGACCTGTGACTTGCACCCTATTTCCCTGACTGGTTAAACCTGGCATAAACCAGCACTGGAAGAGGCAGTCCTGCCTTTGACTGTGTCCATCTGCTTCCAGTATTTCCTTGTGCCAGAGCTAGTGGTCGTGGGAACTGACTGGCTGAGACAAAGCCTTTTTCCTCTTTGCTTCTGGCAAGGTAGTCTTGAGGCAGACGAGTTCCTTGATCTGGCTCGCCACATGAGTGTTAGGCCCAGTGTAAGAGTCATGCTGGCAGTGAAGGTTGGGCAGAGCCAGCCTTTTACAGCAAAACCTGTGGTGTAGACAGAGTTAAACTGATCAGACAGTATCAGGGCTGAGGAGGGTATCTTTGTACTTCAGGAGCCAAAAACCACTTGAGGCAAACCACCTCTGTGTCATCACTTAAATGAAACTGAGCTCCCAGCACATCCCTAAATTAAAAACCATCATCTGCGTAAGAGTGAAGGCAGAATACAGCTCATCGTCATTATTAATGCTATGTGTTCCTTGGTGAAGTGGCAGGAGGTCATTCTCTCAGTTTGAGATCTAGCATGGCTCATATATCCCCTCAGCCCCTCGCTGAGAAGGGAAGGTCATGAGATAGATGTCCCTTTTCAGGGTGAACTGGTATTCTCAGCATAGCCTACTCTGAATGTGTCATACCACATCATTTGCCCTGGAAGTTTCCATGCAGGTTAAGTTTAGATGCTAAAGTAACCTCCAACTCCTCCGACTTCAGAAGTTTCTGACATCATTGGCCTAGAAGTTGGGTGGAGGGCTCTGTGTGAGGCATCTGCTATTGAATCACGTATCATGTTATCAGTCAAAAATGCAAACACTTCATAATTTCTCTTCAGTGTTCAGAATAAACTTTCACTTTCCCTGTAGCATCACCTTAAGAGTAAACATCAGAGTCCTTAGTCCCCCAGTAATTTCATCAGATAAATGGTATTTTATTGGCCTTTCCCAATGTTGGAGACTGTTAGAACAGTGAAAAACATTAGAAATTAACAGGAACAAACAGAAGGCCTGGTATTATTGATGTCTTTGATCTCGTGCCCAAACTTGGAATTGCACGTTGGTGGGTTGGCCCCAGAAAGTTTCCCAGTTTTTATGTTACAGAACCAAATGCAAAAAGTTCTTTCTCTGTAGAAACCTAGCAGGGCACCTCTGGTCTTCAGGGACATAAATCTCTGAGACAAGGACAACCCAAACCTAACGCCTGTGTTGCGTGAGCTGCTTGGATTAACCAGCTCAGGCTGGAAGGAGGTCACCATTTAGCTTGTGTGAGGTGGTCTTCTGCCCACACTGGGACTGCATCAACCTCTTCCTGTGTTAGTGGATAATGGATTGGAGAATTGTATCAAAGGTAATTGGTTTTTAAGTTGGGGAATTGTCATTTCTTTCAGAAGGGTTGTAAACAGGTTTATAAAGAAAGCATTTACTAATTACTGTAGTCCCTTTCAGACTGAACAGTTTATACTCTCCAGGTTTGACTGTAACTGCTTTTTAAATCATATTGCCTGAATCTTGGTGAGAGGGGTTAGTTTTCTTTTACCATTGTGCTGGTGGTATTTTTAGAGATAGAAATTTTTTTTTTTTTTTGGCATCATGCCCCATATTTACTTTAGAATGTAAATTCTTTTTTTTGAGTATTAATTTTTGTGTGTTTGAGTTGCCAAGTGTTTATTTTGAAAGCTCTCTTTCCCCTGGTAAAAGATCTGTACTTACAGATGTTCCTTCATATCCTCTTGTTTGCACAGATAACTACAGAAAATGATTTCTTTTGCCAGTTTAAGGTTATTTTTTTATTGGCATGGGCCATCACAGGAACATACCTAAATTGTTGGGTAGATTCCAAACCTTTCAGTTGGATTCATATGAAGACAGCAAGGTGTGGTACCACACAGCAAGCAGCAGTCAGAGGAGGAAGCTGAACTCCTGCCAAAAACAGAGTATTTCTTCCATTTATTCATGTGGCGTGTTCAGGCCTTTTTTTTTTTTTTTTCACCCTGTCTGCTCCCAACACACTGCAATGTTTGGGGTTTGGGTTTTTTGGTTGTCTGTTTTGTTTTGTTTTTGTGTTTTGTTTTGTTTTGTTTTATTTCATGTGTGTAATGTGACTGACTTCAGTAGAGTTGCTTGTGTGTAGCTCGTGCAGGATGATGAAGTAGCTATTCTTCTTCTCCAGTCCTTTCTGTTTCCAAAATCTTCAACAGCATTTGTTAACTTTAATAACTTCAGGTTTGTCAGGTTTAGCCTTGTCTGTTGTCCTTCTGTGCAGAAGTCAGTGAAATAACACTGACTGACATGACCATTCTCTGTATGGCCATGCTCTGGGCATTAGTCAAGGTGTTTGTCTTCCTAGTTTCTGTTTGGTTTTAATATTCTCAAGGTGTAAACCAGCATTTGTTCAAGCTGGTGGCCACTCTCAAATTGACTTCAGAGGGAGCAGAATTAGATAGTTGTTAAAAATAAAATTTTTGTTTGGATGATGGTCTTTTAGTGAGAATGAAATACGTTTTGAAATCTATGAAAGCTGTGCACTTCTTTATACGGAACATGGAATCTGGCCTCTTTTTTTTTTAAGCATGTCATCACAAGATGAAGTTGCAGCTGCCTTGTTCTCCTTTTTAGCTCTCTTATGTTCTTCTCATCTGGTTAAAAATAGCCCAAGAGGAATCAGTCTTGACTGAGCACTTCCTCTTTCAAACTGCAGTTATTTATTTTTTAAATTGTATTAAATCGTTTATAAGCGAATGCAAATTAGGAGTCGTGGTTTTTGCTGTGCTACAATGAGCTGTATGCAGCAATTCTGTTTCTTGCACTTATTGGCACACCATGACTTTCCTATCTCAGGTGGTTAAACAGGTTTATTGGGTATTTGTGAATGTTCATAGTATAGGAAATGACATTATTTGAATTGCTAATTTTCTCCATATCTAGTGTATTTTTTTGCATTTATAGACTTCTCTTAAAGCTTTAAATCTGCTATTACTTGTTTCTGAGGAAGAGGCTGCTGTGCCTGTGGAAAACGTGGCACAGGAGTGGTGCTGCTTTAACCTGTGAGACACTTGACTGTGCAAACCTGAAGTCCTCTCTTTATTTTAGAATCAGAAGCCATATCCAGATTTTGTTCTTGGTCTCTATTGTTAGGGAGTTGATTATTGACAGGGATTAGAA
The DNA here is from genome assembly GCA_013399075.1 of Chloroceryle aenea. Lineage (NCBI taxonomy): Eukaryota > Metazoa > Chordata > Aves > Coraciiformes > Cerylidae > Chloroceryle > Chloroceryle aenea. Next base: position 319,890 of record VWZY01012672.1, on the reverse strand, counting down.
TCACCTGACCTCCTGGGAGCAAAGTACCATTGCATTCCTTCTGCAAGGTGCACTCTAGAGAAGGCACTTCGCCTTTTCTGTTCTCCAGGTCAGATTGGATCAAGGTGCAGTAGGTCTGCGGCATCTGCCAAGGCTGAGTTATGCTCAACAGCTCTCTGCTCCAAACATGTTCTCTAAAGATTCTGTTTTATTAAGTTAGCAGGTCAACTAAAGAAGTGCATTAAATCATAAAACTTCTCTCTGCACTCTGCATACCTGGTAATAGGAGTCAGCCACCAGCCTGCGGAGCGCATGCTGGCAGAGCTCCCCTGGCCCCCACTGTTTCTGAACTTCTATTACGTAGTTTCTGCTTAGTTTTGTACTTGCTGGTGTGTTTGTCTTGAAATATTGCAGACCCTGGGCTTGTGAAAGGGAAAGGTGACTTGATTTCTTTTTACAGTAGGCACCAGGAGAAATTGAGATACTCATAGTACAAAAAAAAAAAAAAAAGGACTTAAAAATGCTAGTGGAAAGTATTGCTCAGTGCATTTATTATATCACACTATCAAAAGGTGAAAGGAAGAAATCATTCAAGTGGGCATTGTGGAATCCCACTCATGGCAAGGTGGAGACTGACCCAGTGATAAATGTTAAAGGTCAGAGCATTGCAATCTAATCGGTACAGTGTGATTCCCCAGAATCCTTATCACAGGCATGTTTAATTTTTTATTCTTGCAAGAGGCCTTTGAAAGGGCAGGGGAAGGAGTGAACTCAAGAGGTTGTGATCTGTTGACTTGTCACACACTTGAACTAATTGCTCGGAGTGTCTTAACTATGCTGTACTGCTGCGTGGAACCATTTTGGAATAGAGAGCCACTTGAAATGGTTTTAATTTTCATCACTTCTACTTAAAATGAGATTAAATCCGTTTCTCATTTTGCTAGCGTTGAATGTCAACAGAAGAGTTTAATGTCAGATCTTAAAGGAAAGCATTGAATTTAGAGAGGAGTGCTTTTCCCAGCATTGCCCATTAAGCTACAGCTCATGGAATGCTCAGTAATGATATCTCAGCTCCTGTGTCTTGAAATACAAGTAAGTGAAAGAGTGAACAAAATTGAAATGCTGACTTTGGGTTATGCGTTACTGTGTTTTACACTGAGAGGAATGTGTAAGGAAACCAATCCTTTCTAGCAAGGCTTTGATTGTTGTATTACAAAATTATAGTGACATCACTATTCTCAAAGGTACAGAAGCAAGAGAGTTACTGAAAGGGATGGGGGAGATGGTTTGCGTTGTTTCAGCTTCGTTCTTGCCTTCTGATTATTTTCCAGTCTTGGTTTCTAGAGGAAAATAATGGTACCACGTAGCTGAAGCCTCTTGAGTGTTGCAGCAAATCTTCAGTTAGGGCTTCTTCATACCAAAACACTTATCTTTGGCAGCAGCATTCATTTTGTAAATTTAATCATGCACAAGCGAGAGAGAAACTCACCAGGGAATGAATTCTAAACTATAGATACATGAAACTGATTTGTCAGGCAAGGTAAGGAAACCAGATGTAAGAAACAGCTGGAGAACTAGGAGAGTTTAGCATTGTTTGATGAAGGGATCGTGTTCCTGGCTTCCGTAGCATTTGTTGTGTACACGGAATTTATTCGTGCAGCCTCTGTAAAGCTAGCAGGGATTATAGGAACATTTCATCAGCCTTGGCCCCACCATCTCTTTTACCTGGTGGAGATTCATCCCCGGTTTAAGGAATTACTGCTGCTTTTGATGACTAATCCTCAGTCTTGTCTTTCCTTGTGCTGTTCAGTGCCTGAAGAACAGTTGCACAACATCGATGAATATGATCTCAATGTCGTCCGCCTCTGCTTCCAAGCTTTCCTTCCTGATGAACACGGCAACTATACATTAGCTCTTCCTCCTTTGATTTCCAACCCCATCTATGACAACAGTAAGTACCAACTCAAGTTTTTTTTTCCTTTTGCTGTTCTCTTTTGCATGGGATAAAAAATGCCAGGCCAGTTTTTGAGGTCTGTGCTCATCTCCTGTGTGGTTTGGGATTGTTAGATGTGTGTCTGACACATGGGAAGTCACTGAGCACATACTCTGAAGGTGATCCTGGAGTGAAGTGTTGGCCACGAGGAAGAATTGTCCATTGCATCTGTGGACTCACATATGGGTGCTCTCTCAGCTCATGTTAGTATGTCACAGTAACAATTCCAAGGAAAGCCCTGATCCTGACATGCCAAGTGATTAAAATAAATAGTAGTGGGATGGATGGCTGCCTTATGGCTGAGCTGTTTTCCAAGGATGTCTTCTAAAGCCTGTTTGTACCCATGAGGACTCTCGCCTTTACTTGAGGGCTCTAGAGCAGGTCACGAGAGAGAGATTTATCTTCAGTGGGAAACTGTCTTAATGTTGTTATATATCCCTTTTGTATCCCAGTCGGTTGCTGTTTTCGGTGTAAATGTGAATAACGAGGAATTTTTGTTCATGCTCTGGGAGGGTGCAGAAGTACCCAAAATACCCCTTCTTGGCACAGTTTTCCACATTCCACAAAACTGGACTTCAGTACGGCCTTGGTGGGTCACTGTAGCTGAGAACTGTAGCCTTCAACATGTGCTGGACTTCTCTCCTGGAGCAGAACAGCAGAAGAGCTTTTAATCCTTGAAAACTTTCTGTCAGTGGTTGTTATTTCTGCTGCAAAAGTATTTCCATGCTAAATATTTAAGGTCCTCATTTTAGCAGAAACTACTGAATACACTGAGGTCTGCATTTTATAAAGCTGATGTTAGAATTGTGTTGCGGTGGGCATAAGTGCTATGAAAATGTTGAATATGAACTTGGGTGGTTTTGATATATTTAGAATCTCTTCTAGAACTGTTTAGAAGCTGGAACTGTGTGCATTGTGTCATTGAGAACCTTCATAGTACCAAGGTAATTAGGAGTGAGATAAAATTGGTGTGAGATTCGCAGCTAGGTCTCAGATGCCATTTAGAAATGTGCCAAATCACGATTACTTGTCTACATTGATTGACGTCAGTCTTTGCTAAGCTGCTGAAATGACAGATCGCTGTGTGGTGGGGGAAGCTTGGTGTTTCAGTGTGGGTGTATGTGGGTAGCTTCCGATACACCATAGGTATCGGAAATCCTCTGTGTAAAGTAGCAGTAGTGTAAATAAAACGGTGCATAACTGTAACCACAGATAATAAAAAAATATGTTTCTCTCATCTGGAACAGGGCTTTCAGATCTGAATTTCTTTAAAAAATGCTAACCTTTTTAAACCTCTTGGCAGTGGGAGTGGGGTGTGCCCAGGCTGTAACTTTAGATAGAAGATAAAATTGTACAGAACGATAGGCTTGTAAATCTTAGGTCGTTAAGATTTCAAGCTTTTGCAGATCTGTTCAGATGGGGAGCAAAAGGGTATTCAGAGCTTTTCTGAAAATCAGGTTGCAAATTTTAAAACTAGTATTTTCTTCACTTCCTGATACTTTAGTCTCCACTTGCTTTGCATAGCGGAGATACAGAAGAACACTAAAACCAAAGGCAGTCATGTTAGCAGAGGCTGCAAGAGTATAAAATGCAGTATTGCAAGGAGCTTCTGTTTTCAGTTGTGTATAATGTTAACTGGTTGAAAACCAAAATTTCCCAAGTTGCCTATCTTACCACGCTGAAAACTCTTGGGAAAAGTCAGATAAAGCAGCTCACCATTTCTGAGAAAGAAAGTTAGAGAGAACATGTTGTTCTGCCCTTGTGGTAAGTGATGTGATTTTTTGGTGAGAAGCTAACTTTTTCTAGGCATTTGTTACCAGGGATATGCTTTTGGGAAGCAAGGAACGGGAACCGAGCAGTAGTCGAGGCAACTGATGGGGAGGCCGTGGTGTGCACAGGGGAAGAGAGATGGGAACTGTCCACGTAGAATGTCTCTCTCTGAGGCTGGTGCCGATCTTGACGTTCCTGCCCAGCACTGGGGCTGACAGCAGAGAGTGGTGCATCCATAGCTGCCTGTGTTCTTGTTTCTCTTTTTTATCTTCCCTTCTAAACTCTTTGTATAGAGACAAAAACTGCAGCCTTCCCCAAGACCTGTTAAAAGGGCATTGGGTGCCATTCAAGCATACAGAAGTGAAACAAAGGTAAAATTAGGCTTCTCCTTGTAATTCTTAATTTACCCTTCCTGTGAAAAAAAAAGCGCAATGATGCTGTCAATCATATGATCCTGTGCTCTTTCTGGGTTTGTTTTGTTTCCCCTCCCTTCAAAAGTTTGTGATTCATTTAGCAAATGAAGTGGTGAATGTCATGTAGTACATGAGGCCGTGGCACCCGCTTTTCCTAATAATAGCAGTAACTGCAGATAGTAACTATGCACTTGGGGTCTGGCCTGAAGTTACCACTGTTACACACATAGTCTGTGCTGTGCCACAGTGTTACCTGTACAGTACTGTGAGAGAACGGGCAGGAATTGACTCAAATTGAGAGTCCAAAGTGACTTTCTTCTTTGAGGGTGACAGCATGAGCTTTGGTTTTGCTTTATTTATTGTTTCGTCTCTGTGCATGGAACAGGAAGCCTGTGGTGGTGGAACCTCACGTTGCTGTGGCAGTAAGAGGATTGGTTTCTGGGTCACAAAGTGGCACCAGCCAGATCCTCCCAGGTGTTTCAAATGCATTTGGCATTGATGCCTTGAGCATCAGTTACTTTGTATGGTAAATGAAGATCAGGTCTTAAAATTGGTATGTGCTTATGTACTTAAAATTATCAACACAGCATTTAGGCACAGGGTGAACTTGAAAATTCTCTAGAGTCCTTCCCTTCTAGCTTTTGTTTGTTCTTTGTTAGCTCTGAATCACTGTATTGTGACAGTAATGCCCTTTTAAATAAATTGTAATGTAGCCCATGAAGCTCCAAGATCTTGCAGTAGTCTCCTGTCCATATTTACTCTGCAGGAAGGTGGCTGCTGCTGCTGAATGAACAGTGCTGGCCCATTTACAGCCACAGTCTGGAGCTGAATTTCGAGCATTTTTGGGTGAAAACTGCTACCTTGAGTAAAGTCATGACAATTAGGCTCCTAGACCTGTTCTCAAACACCCAGAGAAAGGTAATAGAGGAGAAGTTTGATGGCCAAGCATGTCTGATACTCAGGGGAATTTTCCTGAGTAGTTAACCCAGCTTTTTCCAAAGAAGCATGACTGTAACAGGTAATAAGTAACTTAAAGAACTGCTCTGAATTCTACAGCTTGAAGGGCAGCAGTGCCAAGCACAATCATGTCATTTGGGGAGGTGTTTTGAGATGGCTCTAGAATAGTTAGGGAGCGAGTGACACAGCTGCACTGCTGTCTTCAGTTTGGAGATGAGCAGATGAGCTGTAGGACAGGTCATGGAACATCAAGCCCTGCTTCTCTATTTCCTGTATGGAGTGACTAGTTCCATGTGGATTTCTGGGTGTCACACTACTGCAGCAGCTGCCTTCCCTTCACGTGCCTTAACTGCCAGTGCCTCCCTCATTTTCAACAGTGACACAGTTAGAGTAATTTTTATCATCAAATTTGCCCATTTGTTTCCAGGAGCTCCCAACACCGCAGAGCTGAGAATTTGTCGTGTGAACAAGAACTGTGGAAGTGTAAAAGGGGGAGATGAAATATTTCTACTGTGTGACAAAGTTCAGAAAGGTAATCCTGGCTAGGTTTGTTTTCTTTCTTTCCCTTTGTCCTAAATGGCTGGTGCTGCCACTTTCTAGCTGGGGGACTGAAGCCCTTCACCACACTGCAATGTAAGTGGTTTGGTTTTATCACTGGGCAGAAGGGCTTTTAGGTTCAAGGGTGCTCAGCACCTCTGAAAGAGGCTCGGTGCCTTTAAAGTGAAGCCACTTTGTATCCAAATATTGAGACAGACTCCTTTCTTTGTTCAACTTCTTCCTTTGTTTTTATTTTTTGTTTTAACTGCTGCAAGTTTGCATTGCTTGAGCTTAACAGGCATCTTCTGTTTCTAATGGACTAGACGATATAGAAGTCAGATTTGTCTTGGACAGCTGGGAGGCCAAAGGTTCTTTCTCACAAGCTGATGTTCACCGTCAAGTTGCGATTGTGTTCAGAACGCCACCGTTTCTCAAAGACATCACCGAGCCTGTCACAGTGAAGATGCAGCTGCGAAGACCTTCGGACCAGGAAGTCAGCGAACCTATGGATTTCAGATACCTTCCAGATGAAAAGGGTATGTTTCCAATTAGCTGAGTTTCTGAAAAGCCATTGTTGGTGCAGAACTCGTGTTGATAATAAACTATAGCTTCATTCACAAAAATTCTACAACACTTCTACACAGCAGATTTTTGTTGTGTGGGTTTGTTTTTTTTTTTTTAAAGTAACACTAGTAACTTTGATCCCTTTCAGTGAAAATCTCAAGAACTGCAGTTAATAACACTGTCTTGGTTTGTTAGTACTGAAATATTTTTCTTTAAATGTAACTTAATACAAGTGGGTGCCACTAGTTAAAGTTTTAGAAAGTTCCTTTACTAGTTACATCAAAGAGAAATGTAACACTTCTCTCTTCCACTCCTTTCTCCATAGATCCATATGGCAACAAAGCAAAAAGGCAAAGATCGACGCTGGCTTGGCAAAAGTTCATGCAGGACTATGGTAAGCAAAATATGTGTCTTTTTCTTATTTGAGGGAAATTACATGTAGATGGAGTTACTTATGACAAGAGCATACACTCAGCGTAGACTTGTGGTTTTTTTCCGTTGCAGGACCCAATACAACTGAGAGGCCCAAAGTCACTCCATTCTCTGCTGTCCCCCCTGAAGGGAAGCTGATTAAGAAAGGTATGTTTTTGCTCCGCTATCAACAGTGGTTTGAAGAAAATAGTGTCTGATTGCTCCGGGGAAGGGCTGCAGCTTTTCCATGGGGGTACTGAAGTTCCCAAGGCAACCGTAGTAACTGCCTCTTAGTTAAAGATTCAGCCATGCTACAGCTTCCCCTTTGCACAGGAAAGGGCTATCTGGTCGTCTTCTTGGAAGCATTGCCAGTTTTCAGCCTTTATTTAGTTAAGTACCTCTTCATTTAGATAACCTTTTAGAGAATTTTCTTCTCTGTATCTAGATACTTGGCTCATCAAACATACACTCAGTTGCTGGCATTCCCTCCTCTGTGCTTGAAATTCTAATAGTCTTTTCCCAGGTTTCTTCCTGTAAGATACTGGTACTTCTGCCCGTGTAAATGAAAACAATCAGTTGTTTACGTAGCTGTAGCTGTAGCTGTCACCTTCAGCATGTGCTGTAGCAGGGTGAGGTGGGTTGCTGCTGTCCAGAAATCTGGGGTCAGTGCTGGAAAGCAGCACCTCAGCGAGTATGAAAGTACAAGCGAACATACAATTGTACTAAAGATAACACACCATTTTTGCTTTGCTTTTTACTATTTGTAATCTAAAAAATACAAAAAATGGCATTAAAATGCACTCATGTTTTTTCTTTCCATAGAGCCAAATGCGTTTTCATCCTCACTGATGATGTCAGGGCTAGGAACCCTGGCCAACACTAGTCAGGTCTACCCTGTCTGCAACCAGCTCACCCACCCGCCAGCATCAGTGGGGCCACAGAAGCAGGACACGCTCTCCTCATGCTGGCAGGTCTACAGCAGCGCCTCTTCAGCTGGCAGCCTGCTCAATGTGCACCCCCAGAACAGCTTCACACCGGATGTGCCTCAGCCTGCTCCTCAGGGCACCAGCACTCTCCCACCTTTCCACGACAACCCTCTGAACTGGCCTGATGAGAAGGATTCGGGCTTCTACCGGAATTTCGTCAGCACCAACGGGATGGGAGTGGGGGTGGTGTCAACTGCAGACCTGCAGAGCATTTCCAGTAACAACATCGCACACCAGGCACATTCCACTGGCGTCTCCACAGCCAGCATCGTGAGCATGGAGACTGATGACATGAACTGCACCAGTATAAACTTGGAAAAGTATAATCCAGTGTTAAATGCAAGTGGTCACAGACAGCAGCTCCCTCAGGTGCTTTCAGCTTGCCCGTCTGTAGCAGCCCCAGGCAGCACACCTTTTAATTCCCAGCCTAACTTACCTGATCCAGCAGTTTACAGTTATATAGACCAAGAAGTTTTAAACCCATCAAGATTACCCACCAACCCGATCCCAAACCATCAGGATAGCGTTGCAGATAACCAGTACTATGACACCGATGGTGTTCACACTGACGAGCTCTATCAACTCGATAGCATATTACAAAGCTATAACCACTGAGCCAGCAGTGTCAGGCTGGAAGTGGGTACGTATTGCTTTTCTGATGACTAGCTTTGTGAAGAGGACTCCCTCACCCCTTCTGGAGTCCCTGCTTTCTCTTTAAGAAAGTTACTATGCAAGTTTCATGATATAACTTAAGGTTATATATTACAGCCCAAAGATTGGTGCCCATGAAGAAGAGAGGTGGGAAAAGGGTTTGGGGTTCTGTACCTTAGAAGTACCTTGTACACATTTTTTACACTGTTGGAGAAGGGAACTGTTAACACTTAAATCTCCCTTACCTTTGGGGACTGTAAAAGCTGGCATCTTCAGAAGAGTTAAAATGTCAAATACTTCCCAGGGTTAAAATCATTTGAAAAATAACCACTTTTGCTATGGAAATTAAATTCTGATAGGACAGAAATTAGGAAGAAAACCTGCACATGGGCACTCTAGTTCAGACTCACCTAACGAGGTTAAACTTTTACTCAACTTACCTGAAAGGTTTAGGTTTCTTACCCTCTTCTGTATAAAATACTCTCCTATAACAAGATGATGCATTGATATTATTTTTTTCACATTTTCACCACACTCCATTTGCTTTGAAGGCAAATTTACTCTAAAAAGTTTTTAATGACTATGTCATTGTTAGATATATTTTAAAAGACCGGAAGGTTTGAGTTTTTAAAGAGTCCAACTCTGTTGTAAATGAATCACTGCACAAAGCATGAACCGAAAGTAAGGACTTCTCTGCACTTCATCCAAAGTGCGCTATTTTAAGTGACAAACCCCAGTTGCTTTAGCAATGGAGCAGGCTGTTATTTCTCTGGAAGTTTTTGTGTGTGCATGCATGTGTGTAGCTGTATGTTATTTTGAACTCAAAAATATGTTGAGCCAAAGCATTTACCTATTTTTTTCCTCAGGTATCCTGGCAGTTTCCTGCTATGCAAGTGACTGCTTAAAATAAGGCTCAGACCCTGCATCCCCACCACCCCCTCACAAGAAAGTTTTGGGGCTAAACCAGAGGCAGTTTTAGCGCAGCCTCTTCTCGATGCACTCTATTAACAACCTAAGGCCATTTCAGTCAGTACTAATTAAGACACTTCTCTACACTGTGTATCTGAAACCAGAACTTCCTTTCTTCTGCTTGATTCTCAGTCTTCATTCTTAGCCTGAGTTGCGAGATGTTCCATGACAACTCGCGTGGATGTAGCTGGCTAGGTAAGACACTTTACTCTGCAGTATAGGGCTTTGCTATTTTATAACAATTTTAATTTTAAAAGAAGCAACACAGCAAGAAATATGAGTAATTCTTAAGTTATACAGCTGGTTTATATCGCAGATAAGGCTTAAGAATCTAATTGTTTTACTGTTTGGCAACATAAAACCACACCACGGAAAGAAGCAATAAAAAAAAAAAGCACACTCTGATATATAAAAATAACCCAAAACAGAACCCCAAAACAAACTAGCCCCTTGAGATGTATAGTTGTGCACAAGCAGAAAGGAACTCCCAAAACCCTCCGGGGTTTACAGGAATGCAGTGACTCCTTAGCTGCGGTAATTCATGGCATTCAAAGCAATAAGGTGCTGCTGCTGTAACGCATTACACCAGTTACCTGGGTTTGACAGAAATGTGTAGAATATGGAAAGTTTGGAAAACTGCTTCCCCTAACTCCAGGTACACAAGGCAATGAATTGACTCGCCACCTTTCAAAGCAGTTTTTCCTCACTTCTGCATCACTCCTCTGCAGTTTTAAGTAATAGAACAAAGAAATACAAAGAAAGCTTGAAATGTGGTGTTTAATCAGTTTTTAAGTTCTCAGTTTTAAATATATTAAATGTAAACATTTTACTCACTTGATAGAAAGTTCTTTATAGTACAATTTGGTTTTACTGTATAATTAAATATTTTCAAAGTTCTGTTTTCCTTTGTAAATGAGTTGGTTTGGTAATTAAAAACTGGTTATACTAAGTACTCAGTTTTTGCAACCTTCTCGGATTGATGACATCCCTCACTGCAGGAAAGAAAGAGAAATAGAAGGTAGGTTCTGAGCTGCTTATCCTGGGGCTTCTTAGAGTATTTCCTACTCACAGTTACTGTTGGTCACTACGCATCCTAAAGCAGTGTGTGCAGAAAGGGTGTCTCTCCACTCACCAATTTGGTGGAAGAGCAGTGGGTTTAAGAGTGACAGGAGAGATGCTTTTAGGCTCAGCTAGAGCTGTTCTACAGGTACAACTTTGATCAGGTTCAGCTAAGCTGATGCAATAAAAAGGATGGGGGGAGGGGGGGGAAGTCACTAGGGGTGATTAATTGTTCAGAGAAATACAACACCTTTGTTCTGAGTCCTTCCAATGCAAAGCAGGATGGTGCTAAGGAACACTGGATCTCCTTTTTTAGTATTTTTCACATAACATGCTAGAAAACACCTACCTCTTTCACACACAGTGAACAAGACTATGAAATCTTATTCTCACAAAACATCCTATTTTGAGTACTCACAAGCAGGTATTTTACTTTTAAAAATAAGATGAAGGTCCAAGTACATTACTATTATTGCTGCAACATTCATCAGGGGTTCTGATATTTCAAAGTGTTCACCCTGTATTAGAAACTGAATACTTTAAACAAAAGTTAAAAAAAACAGATTACCCCTCTCATTTTCATATTTTCACATGATCACTGAACAATAACAACCTAAAGAGCTGTAGAGATATTTGCATCATCAGCTTTCCCCTCCATGTTCTTTCAGATACTTAACATTTATCATAAAAATAATTAATTTTGGATTTTTTTGATAGACCTCTCTCTACTGTATGGCGAAGAGATCAGGCTCGGCACTTGTAGTGTAATCTTTATAGCATTGTCTCCCTGCACTTTGTTTCAGAAGATGATCACCGCTGTCACCAGGATAACACACAGCACAGTGTAGAAAGAGCTGGGGGTAGGAGTGCCTCAAAGGTCCTTGTCCCAAGGCAGGAGCAAATGGTTAGCTCCATTTCCCCCTTGGAACAGCTCTTCTCATGCCTGTTCTGTCTGTAGTGCAGTCATGTTTACACTTGTTGGGTTTTTGTTTGTTTGGTTTGGTTTTTTTTTAGTTTTTGTTGTAGTAGGTTTTGTTGTTTTTCTGTAGTTTATGGAATTTATAAATCATATTTTAGCTCACTTTTGAGTTTCAAGAAATCACATAGATAAGAGACTGAAATGCTCTTCTGTTTGTTCTCTGAATTCAGTTTTCCATCATTCATGACACTTCCTTTTTGGGTACAGATTATTATCTGAGACAGCTACTCCTGGAAGCTGTTGCTCATAACGCTTTAAGATTAAAAACAAAAAAAGTGCTGCTGTCTGAATCATGTTCCTATTACTTTTGTCTTAGAAAAATAGGAGCTTCTGAACTACTGCCATACTTAATATTACAGTGGACTAGGAAAACAAGTGAGGAGAGACAAGTTTTGACAGCCTGTCAGCAGGCAGTGTGTAATACTTAGACTAAGTTTACAAGCTCAGTTTTTAGGAGCTACTTGAAAATATATTTATTAATGACTTTTTGTGCCTTCAGCTCAAGTTACCATGCAGCTGTTCTATGGAGAGGTGCTGGTGCCACTCAACTGAAGGTAAGACATCCCAGTGATCCTCCCTGTCCCCAGAAGGTGGTTTGTCTTGGCAAATATTACCCTCTTGATTTCTGAGATGTTACTTAATGAAGAGCCCTTAAATTGCAAACCTTAATTTCATGTGAATTGTTTCACTCTCTTCTGTACTTCAGGTAAGCAGAAGTATCTTGCAAAGGGATTCTGTCATACAGACATAGAAGTGGCTTTTACTAAAGATGTAGGTGGTGCTTTGAGTGAGACATTTAAAATGAGTAAAGCGAAAATCTCCAGTCTTCCTTCTTCCAGGCAAGTTCCTAGGCAATGTTCAACTCTTCCAGGCATCCACCCAAGGCTAGTTACTAATATATGTATTATGCAACTAAGCCAAAGCTTACCTCCTGCTTGCTCTCAATGCCAGCATTCTTTGGTACATTTTATATTTGCCTGCACTTTTGAGGTTCTTGCTGTTCCTATTTTTCTTTAGCTTTCCATCATGCACCGCTGCCAGGAGTTCCCAATCTTTTTATATCCAGTGACTCAAGTGGGGAAATCCTTTGCCTGAAGAGGACTGTAACCAGGCTGCAGAGCTGTGAAGGCCTCAAGTACCTCAACTGTTGTTTCTAGGAAGTATTGCTGATGTTTTTAACTGAGAAAAACTTATAAGGGCAATTTTTTCTTCTGAAAACTTGTTTTTCCCTTTGAAAGTACTTTGGGAGGTAAATTCGCCCATGTCTGCAACTGACACTGACCAAACTGTAGTAAGCGGCGAGTGGAACACTGCCTCCCTCCACGCACTATCCTACTGGTTTCAGAATTTCCCCGACTTCTAGGATTTCCTGCATGAACAGTGCTCAGAACAAGTTAGGGCTAACTTGGTGCTACCTGCATCGGGACAAGAAAGCTGCAGCATCCACTATGAAAAAAAGATTTAAAAAGTCTGGCTTGAGGGAGGGTTTAATTAAAACATTTTAAAACTACTGCAGAAACCATCTCTGATGCACTTACTCAGTACACTATTTGCACATTACACTGTTTAACTTCATTATTTTTAAAAAAAGATTTGTTATCAATACACTACTAGCTTACCAAAATCTTTTTATGCACAGAAGAGATTAAAATAAGGCTGGAGATTGAATGAATGCTACCTCTTCCACGCTGTTTCAAGCTGAGTCAAAGTTAATAGTATCCTTTGGTAGATCAACGTGATCCAGAAACATATTCAATAGAAATACTTTGCAACCACACTGTTACACAGTGCAGTTGTCAGGAACCAGCTGCTGCCAGAGCTGCTTCTTCCTCATCCCAATGTGGAAAGTTAATTATCCAGGGTTGGAGGCCAATCAACATCAACAGACTAGAAAAGCCGGGAGGGGAGAAAAAAGGCAAAATTAGAAGACTTGGTATAAGAACTCCGTGTTTGTCAGCTATAGGCTAATGATGGAAAGAAGGAGAGTAAGTAATGGACACTAAACTAAGAGACAGGAGATGGTGGCATGAAATATCCAACTCATTCTAGTGGCTCCATGTGTTTGGAGAGGAGCTCTCTGGGAGCTGAGCTTTCTACAGAAAGTAGAATCACAACTGCCTGTACTACTTCCCACCATCACTGGATGTTGGGCTGCATTCACAGAGTGTTCACTGCTATAAATTAAAAACATGAACTATCTGCATCTTCCACCCATCCTACAGATGGGCTGTTATAATGTGAAAGCAATCTGTTACCTGAACATTTCTGTGACATCAATTAGGGGGCAGTGCAGACAAGGCTTGAAGAGAAAACCATCCCTTGCCCCAAACTCTGCCTCTTGAGCAAAGGGAACTAGATTATAAAGATAAACTGCTAAGCATTATGCACACGAATCATCTGGGCACCATCATTAACAGTCATCCTGGCTGTTAGTCAAAAGGGACAGCACATGCCTGATGCCTTATTAGAACTAAATGTTGTAATGACTACAGTTTGGATTATGTCTTTCTTCCCTGGCCTACCTGAGGCCACATCTCCAGTTCCCTTTGGGTGTAAACTTATTGCTCACCCTCTTCCAAAAGCAGCACACCCTACACCACTGTAGTACCGCCATCCGCAATCACAACACTGGTATCGCCACACAGCACATTAAACGCCTTGGCTTCCAGACTGCCTACATCAATCATACCTGCTCCTTGCCTAATCTACAACTTCATCAAAGGATTAAGTTTTTAGGCTGAGCTAACATGCATTATTAGCAAGATGTCTAGGGACTTGAAAAGAATTAGTCATCTTTCAGCATTATGGCTGATAACCGTAGTGACACCTATCTATATGACAGTGAAGGTTCTCAGCCCGAGCCCCAAGTCAAGTGCTCCTGTTTCCAGAGGTAACTCAAGTGCCTTCAGCAATCCCTTTTTCTGGATTATTCTACAAAAGATAGGCAAAAAAGTGCAAGACTGTCCTGCACAATGTAAGGGGGGCAGCTTTCCAGAACGACATGAGAATAAGCGTGTTGATCATTGGCTACCTGAAATGAAAAGCCATGTTTCAAATAAACCTTGCCAAACCACCAGGTTGAATATTAAATCTCTATCTCTGTATGCATTCTTTTAACCAAAACAAATTTTGGTTTTTTTTTTCATCTGACTCCAGCAGCTGAACAGATATTTCTTGCTATGTTTGAACCAGCATGAAAGAGGAAGTTAAATCTGTCCTATATTTCATCCAACTCCATTTTAATGTGGTACATGTAGCATTGCTCAGCTCTGTTCCAGTGGGTGCCAAGAATAAGCATCAACAATTCCTGGTACGTCCTCCCATCCCTTCCTGACATGAAACGAGCAGAGGAAGCCCATCACATGTGTCAGTGTGGTACAACCAACTATTTTTGCATTAAAATTAAATTTTCTATTAACTGCAGTAAGTAAGGTTGATTCAGTTTGACCAGTTCTGCTGAGACCATCTCAAAAATGCAGCTACATCACTAATTTCCAAGAAAGATGAAGAGCAAACTACTTACTTCCACATCTAACTCCAGAATGTCAGCGGTTCTGTTCAGCAGGGAGCCAATATTGGGCTTTGTTCTTCCAAAGTCTCCATGTACAAATTCTTTAATATAGCTAAAAATACCAGCTAAGGAAAGGTGTATTTTACCACAGAGAAACCAAAAGGAATAAAAAGAGTACAGCAAAAAACACTCAAACCAAAATAGTGTCTTTTTCCAGTTCTAAACCAATTTGCAGTGAACATCCTGTTAATCCCATACCCATCTTTAAAAGTCTTCCTAATTCCTGGCTTCTGACTCTAATGCCAAAAACTGCACTATCAACCTGTATTTTCTGATTCATTTCAAAGGGAGAGGTGACTTCATGACAAAACTGTTAAGTTGTAAGTAACAGCAATGCACAGTCTGCACTGCAGTGCATTAAATACCATGGAAAAGTTTATTTTCTCAGGTGAAAAATGTTCAGTTAAATTAGAAAAAGTGACTTAAGTATATCTTTAACCAGTACATTTTTATAGCCATCAATACTTCAAAATTATCAGAGCGATCATCACAAAAATTAACACACACACAGGTAGCACTTCTGAATGAACGCCTGAACATGAAATTCTGACCTAAGAGCAAACACTATGCAGCAACATATAACTGCTGAAGAGCAGGGATTTAGAAACACCCCAGCGATACAAACAGGAAACCTCCCGTTACCCGAATGACTCTAATCAGTGCGGTTTCATGAATGCATTGTGGAATGGCATCTAAGGATACGTTCCTGCTTGAGTCTTCAGATGCAGGCGAAAATGGTGCTCGTCTATGTACTCGGATTTCATGGTGTGAATGATCCGACATCTTACAGCTAGAGCCCTTCTGTGAAGAACCCGGAGCGGTGTCTTCTGGTCGAGTTTTAATTCCTGTTACAAGAGGTAACAAAAGAAATGAGGAAGGAAAAGTGCTACATATTGTACAGATTGTTAAGAGTCATACGTATCATTAACCAATCACAGACTTTTAATACTGCATTATGGTAGCTGAGTAATTTTCTTGAGGCAAGACTCATTTTTTCCATGTTTATCAAAGGGAAAAAGGACAGCCATCTCAAAGGCTGTGTGAGAAGGCCTCACATGAACACGAACTAATAGAATCACAATACAGAGGAATAACCTTGAAATCTCCATAGTCCTTTGCTGGAATGACTCCAGGATTTTTAGAAGCACACTGAGAGCCTCAGGGCAATAGGAGAAAAAAAAAAAAATCCCACCCACAAAATGCTTTGTCTAAACTACAGCCAACCCCCTAGAAAGAAAAGTGAGGAAAAAAAACCCTGAAATGATATTAGATCTCATAACAGTCTTTTAAAAAGTTAATTCCCACCCCCCCCATTCCCAAATGAGATGCAGCAGTTTAAAAGGCAACTTTTCAGTGAGTGGCAAGGAAAAACAAAATTAATTCAAGCCAGTTGTCTCCCTGAACTGTAATGGCTTAGGCCTTTGCTTGGAGAATGATTTCACAGCCAAGGCCCCTCAACGTAACAGAAACTGAACACACTGCTCCCTGACCAGCTTTGGAGGAAGTTCTTGTTAATGCAGCATGCTTGTTACATTGAGCATTCTTTGCTCTTTTTTTTTTTCTTGTTATTTTTTGTCCACTCCAACATTTTCTTTGCCACTCTTTCCACTGGGGACCCTGCATTTATTCCTAATCACTGCAGTTGTGGAAGAAGAGCTTTGGAGCCTGCAGAACAAAAGACCTTCTCTGTTCCTTTTCCTTACACAAAACACTATCTAAGGTAAAGAAAGGGGTGCAGGTGCAAGATTTCCTCCTCTCCCATTCACCACTTTTCATGGTTTGGCCCACTGGTAGGTCAACATTCTACAGTGATTTGTTGTCTTGGCTAACAGCTAGCTGGCTATATTGCTAGGATAACAACAGCGAAGTAAGGAAGGGTGAGAAGAGGGAAGCAAGGTATGAAAGTCACTATAGCAAGAGAAACCGTGATGAAAAACAAACTAAAACAAACAGAGAAAGACTTATGTCTATGGGTGCAAGCATATAAACTTTCTTCTAGAGCACCAGGACAAGTACAATGGAAATAATCGAAAGAACCACAGATACCTTGACAGCATCTAGAAATGCAATATCTTCTTTCTGTATTGCTTTGTCTGTCCATATTAAGGCACTGTAGGTCTTTGTCTTTTCCTCTTCACCTTCCTTCATACGACCAATTGCCTCTCTAAACAAAATAAATTAATTACATAATATAAGCATAATTAAATAACGCTGTGAGCAAGAATACTTGCAAACCTCCCAAAGCTTCCCTTTGAAATCCCTTGCCAGCAACAATAAATACTGACCTGGTGACAAGCTGTAAATCTCGAACCTGTATTTTGTCTGAAGAATTATTAATTGTCTGTGATATTTAAAAAGAATCAGTTAGCAAAATGGCTCAGTTAGAGAAGAAACACATACTTTATGAGTTCCATGAGGTGCAAATGATTTACCTGCTGAAGTCCCTTCATTTCCTCAGCAGTAAAATGTATTCTACGAGGATTCACAAGCTCAATTGCAAAGGGCCTTCCTGGCAACATGCACAGTCATAAAACATAAAAAAATGTTGTTCTAAATTAACGTTTGAATTTATGCAGTAAGGTTGGAAGGTGTGAAGATTGTCTGCTGTTATGCAAACAGGGAGAGGACTTGTGGGTTTAGGGATGTAGTATCAGATAGATGGAAAGAAACAAGGGACTGTTTTTGGCTACTAAACCCCAGTATCAGCAATAAGTGCAAATTACGACTTCCCAGAAGAAATCTTGTACAATTCTGTGCTAATTAAAAAATAAAATAAGAAAAAAAAGTTAATTAGCTTATTTTCTGTCACCTACAGCAATGCCCAGGTGCAAGATGATGTTAAATCCCGTTCCCTCAGCTAAACATCTGTTGCAATAGCTGCACTTTCTGTGCTCAGGGACGGGGATGATCCCCAGTAGAAGCCATGCCAAGAACTACACTACAAATCAGGCAGCAACAGAAACACATCATTGTTAATTTTTACTTTTTCTTTCCCCTCCTTTGGCTCTAGCAGCTTCAGCATATTGGAAAGGAACTGACCGTTATAAAGGACCCGAGGTCAGAAAGAAAATAAGGCTTCTCCACTCCCCAGTGACAGTGAGGTAAAGTAGAGGACCAAACAGAAAACAAGATCAGAACCAGTCTGCCATAAACAGCTTAAGAATAGGAAGTGAATAAAATAAAATAAAATACTCCTAACAAGCTATGCATTTACATGCATCTGTGCAGCCAAGGACATTGAAAAGGGCCCCTCTTTCAGCAGGTTTGATGAAACAAACAATGCTTCCAAAATAAAATTTCAAAGCATGCCTAGTCACACACTTATGCACTTGGCATTCAGCAAGATCTGTGAGCTTCACGTAACCATTCTGTTTGTGCCCGTGTTTCACAAGGGATGTTCCAAGCCTTACCATTGCCTAGTGTTCTTACATCCACATCTTCTCTTCCAGAGGAAGAAAAATTAAAACCTGTAACAGATTTGGACACAAGAGATGAGATTTTATTTTATGTTTGTCATACTCTCTACAGCTTTTAAAAGGTGAAACATTGTTTGCAAATCTACTTCAAAGATCTACCATTATAAAATGAAGCCTGTGCTGTATTTGAACAAATCTGGGAGAGCTATTGTTTACTGTATCAGATTCACTGGTTTCTGGAAGAGCACTCCTAACCCCTTGGCCTTAATGAGTTTGCTATGACCCTGAAAATGTCAAAAGAAAGGCAGTACCATCCTAAAGGAATTCCACTTATTATACATTTCTTCTCCAGATAATTAAAGTTTATTAATAAAATCAAACTGAGCTCTCTTCCTCCAAAACACAACTTTTTATCTTAAATATACCTAATGGTTTTCAAAGAACCCAGATAAATTTCTGTTCATTTAATGCCATTTTTCCTTGGTCCTTTTATGTCTCTAATTCCATGTCTAGTAGATGACAAAAGATGGCCCATGATTCTTTCTTTTGGATAATCCCTGGATAAGCATTTAGCTTGTGGAATTTCATGCACTGAATAAAATAAATTAATCAAGGTAAGAAACATGAAGGGGTCGAAGGCTAGATATATATTATGGAATGCTGATGGCAAAATCTTCTGTCTACAAGCCACTTTGTGAATTGCTAACCATTAAGAAGTCTGGCTAGGCAAAAATACTACCACATACGACCATAGTATTTCCAACATCAGGTCAACTGAAGAGATATTTTAGTAGGATAAAAGACACTGCGTAAAACAAAGTGGTCATCTAATTACTCACAGATCATAGCTAAAAAGTTTTAAAACTTTGACTTGGAAGGATAAGAGAGAGATAAAGAATTACAGGTTTTTATCCATTAGGCTCTTGTATTAAATGAGTTGCTAAAAAAATATTCTAGTAATGATGAAAAATGTGTATGGTAAAAGATCTCCTGGATACTTACTATCCGCTTTGAATTCTGCCATGAGATGCTCTGAAATCAGTTCTTCCACTGAAGATTCCAGCTTCCGCTCCCCATCAATTATCCACGGAGTCTGAGGTAAATTCCTTGAATATTTGTTGTACCTTCCTGTAAAACACAAGTATGTTACCTGTAAGCATTCAAAAGCAATGGATAAAAGCTCCAGTATCGCACAGCACAACACATTTAACTTTCAAAAGAGCCTTGTGAAAATAAATTTACTGGCTATAACTTGTTATATAGCAAGAAGAGCATTATGACAACAATGTCATAATGCTCATGTTGCTGCTGTACCTAGGACTAGAATTTCAGTATCCAAGGTGGCCATTTAAAAGGTGGACTTGGGGAGCCTGTTGATGCAGTCACACCTTCAGGTATAACCACATAAACAAAACCATATAGCCTGACACAACCAGGAATAACACTCAAGAGTTTCAAGTGCCTAGTTTGAGTCAACTTAATTTTTTTTTGCCATCAGAACGTGGTCTTGAAGCAGGCCCTGGTACACTAAACTAGTGCTATACAACACGTATGTGTCTCAAGGAAAGAAGTTCCAACTCCCTCCTGTATCACTTAGTTCAGGTTTCAGAGTTTTGCTATCATCTGAATATTTAACAAAAGAAACACAAACTAAAATGCTTTGGCTCATCACAATGGAAACACTGCAAGCAAAATATCTCAATAATAAACTAGTACAACTTTCAGGACCCTTGACAAGTTGCTAAGTAAAGAGATTGCCATCCTCTGACTGATTCTACTCATGGTCTTCTGTTATGTCTTCAGTGACACAAGGACCACTGTAACCAAAGAAATAGTCTGACCCGGATGACCTTTCTTACTGATGGGTTTTAAAAGAAGCGAAAATATGTACAACACAAGGAACTCATTCATAAAGAACAATGAGTAAAGCACACAAGAAGTTTCAAACTCAAACCCTGCATATAGAAAATAAAAAAGAGTTGAAAGAAGCTATGCATATTGTGGTGTGCCTTTGCCATTTTTGTGGTGTGCCTTTGCCATTTCAATTTTTTTTTTTTTTTCAGTATCGTATTTTCCTATTTCTAACAGTGTTTCCTCCTTGCATTTTGATCTGCAGAAAAACCCACACAAACAAATGGGGAAACTGAGTAATACTGTTTCAATGGGGCAAACAATGAAAGCACTATGACTAATCATTCAGAAGTCATCTTCACACTGCTAAATTCTCTTTCCATAAAATGGAAAAAAGACAAATATTTTTTTCTTTCAACTCCCCATTCTAATAATTTTAGCTTTTAATCTGAACAAGAGCAAGTGAAAAAAAAGAAAAACAGAAGGTGTTTCTTGGTTTGACAGATTCTCCCAAGCCCTTATAAAAAAAACTGGGGTGGAGGAAGTGATCACTAAACACCAAAGATAAGGTCAGGAGGGCAATACCAACTCAGAAAGTCTGCATACAAATTAAAATCCCATCTCATTGAGTAATAGTAGAATAACTGCATTGTACTCAACAATTTATATTCTGGATTTAATTCTTCAAAAACTGAAGACTACATACTGCATGGGGTTTTTTTTGGTTTATTTTGATTCAAGCAAGCTATAAACTATAAACCACAAAACCAATATTAAATTTACCCCTCTGTCTCTCCAGACAGGTGAGATAACCATCCAACAAAGCAACCTAAAATAAAAGTGTGTTTGGAAATGTCTATGCTGGCTATCTTGGATTCATTAAAATGTGCATCTAACTGTCTAATCAGTAAATAAAAACAAGGAACAGGTATGTATAGGACATCAACTAGTCTGCCATGACAACATTCACTTTTGCATTTTATATATTTTCATTGTATGTTTTCCTTTATTCAGGACTTGTACCATCCTTTTAAACATAATATGCTGGATTTAAACTGCAAGGTTTTGTCATGTTGTTTGTGTTTTGCTTTTTTTTCCCCTTATAATCTCTTTGCATATATTTAAACAAGTGTTTGTTTACACACAGGACTGGGGGAAGGGTAGAAAGTCCTGCAGGTATGTGATAAAAAAGTTGAATCATCTCAACGTGGGAACACCAAGTGTTGCCGTATTACCTGTCTCACCCAATTATTTCAGCTGCTATCTTAGTTTGGAGGGGCAACTGGAAAGTACTAAGCTTTCCAAAAACTAACCTTTATTCATTCCATCAGGATGGACAGTTTGGGATGGAATAACATGATAAATCCAGATGGTGAAAACAAACTTCTGAATCCAAATCAAAATCCAAACAAGGTAACAGCAGTGCTAGGACCTTATTTAGTGGGGAAATACCTTTCCCAAACCACGTGCTTATTATGACGGGACATATTACAACTGCAAGATTTGCAGGGGTAAAGGTTTTCCAAAGCAGAGAGCAAGCTTTGAAAACATTTGTTTCATAAACTGCCTCGTGATAAGCTCCCTTAACGAGCAGAGGCACAAATAAAGTTGTTTCACATCATCCTGTGCTGTCTCTGGAAGAGAGAACTCTTCTACCTCTCAAAGCAAAAGAAAAACAATGGCAAGGATAGGAGAGATTTATTTCTTTGCTCCTTATACTTAATTACAGGAATCAACAGATAGCAAGAATCTTCTGGGTCTCGTGACAGTATTATAAAGTTATGTTTAAGATGATAGAGCAGCAAATAAATGCATCACTTTACCAGCCACAAAAACTGCACTGTTATTGCACTGAATTTCCACAGCCACACAGAGGCCCTTTGGTGAACGTGGGGGACATGGAAAATGCCTGTATAAAATAAAAAGTTGAAAATTACTAGCAATAGCAACACAGCTACAGTATAAACTCAGTATTCACATTAAAAGCTGGAACACCAAGAAATGGACAAAATTAAGCAAATCTGCATTGCAAAGACTTTTATCAATCTGTCATCAAATATTATTGAAGTGTAACTCTCCAAAGTGTGCTAATAAGCTGTACCATACTACAGGCTATAGCAATAATGAAACTAAATACTGCATGCAAACTATCTGCAGGATCTAATACTAAATCTATGCTGGGCATCAAAGAAATGAGCTGCAAAGACTAAATGCCATTAAGGCGTGAAATACAAAAGAAGTGTCTATTGATGTCTTCCCACTGCTTGTGATTTTTACCTTATTATAGCACTTGGTGTTTTCTTAAAACTCAACTCCTAACATTTTGGAAATATGGAAAAAAGTCCTTCTTGTAAAGAGGAGCTTGCCTTACAAACTCTAAGGTTCAAAATACAGAAGGAAGTTCCATGATTTCTAATTCTCTTCTGTGGTTTTGGGGGTGTATATGCAGATTTTTGAATGGAAATGTTTGTCAATAGGACAACAAACTGTTTTCACTTCTAACCCTTCGAAATCCCATGCCAGACCAGAGATCTGCAGTGACATAGTGCTGAAAGCACAGAGAAGAACAGCAGCTCTCTGACCTGCAGTTTCTCCTCTGTATTGCTCTTGCAATAATCAACCGATGAAGCAATTTTACTAATGTGAAAAAGACCATCATTGCTGTCATGCCCAGTTTTCCATCCTCTGTGCCTTAACTCCAGCATTTTAAGATTACTCCTTAATTAAAAGATCTGAAATGACATTCTGTTACCAGAATAGAAAACACAACACATTTTAACCGGTAGACTAGCCAAATTTAAGTAATTAAAAGTTAATTTCTAGACATCTTAGCACCACTCACCCAACTAGTATTTTCTTCCCCATCCTAATTCTGTACAAAAGCACAATACTAAGAACTAGTTTCAGTATAGACTTACTTGAGAAAATCCTCTTCTTTTATCTTCTCTAAGGCTTTTATAACTGCCATTCTAGTGAAAATGGACTGCACAGTGAAATAAAAAAAATGAGTCAAGAAATAAGAGAAGCTAAGAAAAGATATGCCTATTGAAGAAAAAAAAACCCCTAAAACATACAGACCATACGCTTCTCACCATATTGTTTTGTGTTTTCTTATACCTAGAAGTAAGTTTATCAGCAAGAACCCACTGTGATCTTAACCATGATTTTAACAGGGCAACAGAGAGCAACAGGTCATTTTGCCAAAATCTATTCAAGTAACTTTACTCACAACGTGAAAGCAATGCAACTAACACAGCTCACAGGTTGGGACATCACAGTTATTTAGTTGCAGAACTAAGATTTGCCTCCTTGTTTCTAGAAGACAAGCACAAATGTGAGTATAACTTTCCAAACTCTGGCTTTTGACATTGAAAAAAGTAAGAAGTGTCACTGACTTTTAGCAAGTTACTGTCACGCTTCCAAATAAACCTACTCCAGCTCATAAGAATATGCAGTTGCTAAGGCTGTCCTTCAGTTAGCTGAAAAATGATAAACGTAACTCTGGAAACTATTTTAGTTTGGACAATACACCAAAGTGCGTGAAAGGCAAGAACAAAAAAAGCAGTGCCTGGGGAGCTCAGGTCCAAATTTGCAAAATGGATTGGAAACAGAATCCTAAATCCATGAACAGAAAACACTAAAGCCCCAGCTTTTAGCTCCATGACAGTAGGCAACTATACCTACTGTCAATTACTGTATTAGTGATTTGAAAGAAAAAAAAAATGGTGGGGAAAAAGCCCCTGAAAATCACTGTTTGGGCGAATTCAAGTCTTTAACACAGTTTCCAGATGCCTTCAGGAATGCTGCTCATTCTCCTTCTAAGCATAAACTAGAGATAATAGAACTTCCCTTTCTTGTAGAATAGCTGAACTGGAAAACCCTTAAACTAGCAGCAGGTTTGAATATCTATCTACAGCAGAGGACACAGAAATTTTTGTTCAGAACCCAGTTTTTATACTACTTCTCTGATTAACACAGCACTGAAAGCTTCAAACACAGCCTCTTTGTGAGGATGGGATGAACTTCTGATGGCTCTTCAGAGTCGATATTTTTTTTCCTACATCCTGTTGCCTGTGTGGTTTTAATAGCCAGGCCTTGTTGGTTTAGCTCCTTATGTGGGAATACCTCCCTTTTAAAGGAAAGCAATGCACTGAGTTATAATAATACTGTCCTTAAAAAAGACTTGCATTTATTGGCCAGGTTGAGTACAGTCGGCAGAATTCCAGGGTCAGATTGCCTCTGCCACATGTTGGTAGACTCTTCACCGGAAAGAATACAAGGCCTTGCACATGCTTTTGATAGAAGTTACTTGCTCTCCCTCTGATCACACAAACTGTCTTACTTGTATCAATTTCTCTCCAACTGTATTTTTTATTCTTATATGTCCTCTTTTCTGTCAAGGATTGTGTGTGTGCTCAGGGTCTGCAACAAGTGGCAAGGCCCCTTTTCTTTCCTCCCCTCCTCCAGAGGCAGAAGAAAACCATTCCGCATATATTGTGTCTTTCATTCAGATCAGAGAATGTGAAAACTGCAGTGTGATCATTTCTCTTTTGGTTGCAGAATCTCATCTTCACAATGTGACTTATCTGAACTGTTTCACCCACAGAGAGCTTGGGGATTACCTTTTACACTAATTTTACTGCATGAAAATAAAATTCCTAGATCTTAAGGGAGGTATTTACAGAGAACGTTCCTAAAATTATGGCCTTTAGACAGTCTGGAAAACAAATGACTTTAAAGAAAAGCACCAAGCTCTTAGTTTTCCTAAGCAGAGAATTGGTAACTGAATAGAAGAGACAACTTTATTTTCAGACAGCTGTAAACTAGAAAAAATTTTGATGAAGGAAAACCAGACAAACATAAAATGCTGACTGAATACCCAGTTAAGTTCTTCGTTGAACTACTGCTTGAAATTCTGAATGTAAGAAAAGAAATACAACAGTGACGAGATCCTACCTGTTTGTTCTTTGCTGGTTTGAAGCAGTCGGGACAAGCTGTGGCTCTAAATACAGAAATGAAAATTAGCCACAATTCTTACAGAAAAAGAAATAAACAGACAGATGCTTAGCACAGAACAAGTTTTAAAATAAACTTTATCCTAAACCCCAAATTGCAGAAGGCGTGTGTTGCCTGATCTACTGAGAAAACATGGACAAAACTGAGCTGTTTTGCTCTGACAAATGTTTCTTAGCTTTGACATGCAGTGGAAAAAAGCACACGAGAAGTTTAGCTTTTGGTCCTTTCCATTCTTTTTCAAGAATTATGATTATTAATCATGATTAATGTTTAAGCAAGGATTTGATGACATCTTGAAATCTATACTTGCTGTTCTTGGACAATGCACAGGACAAGCCAGAGATTCAAACTGTTGCTTCTGGAAAATTCAATTTACTACAGAAAAAGTAACCCCAGGTGTCCGATACCATTTGTGCTTTGCCTCTTTGAAAGGAAACTATTGGCTATTTCACAAAAGTGAAAGCCAAGTCAGTGAAACACTTTTTCTGAGTACTGTAAAGGAAGTTGCTATTCCTATTAGTGGATTTCTATGTATGTAGTTAGAGATGATTTCTAGCCAAGAACACAATTTATCATTTCATGATGGTGCTTTTCAATGCCTCTGTAACTACTTTAGACTATAAGGAAGCAGGTTTGACCTCTTGCCATTTCTATAAAAGCAACTTTGCCTGGCCAGTTTGTGACACAAAGCATCACAAATTCCCTCTCCCAGAATTTCATTATCACCCTACCTTTAAACAAAAATCTCCAAATACAAACTAACAAGAGCCAATTCAATCTTCCATGTCAAACCAGGGGTCATTTTAACACACCTACCAACACATAATTGTGTAAGAACAATTTGAGGGATGAGAAATTGCAGATGATGTATTTGGAAATCCCATCCAAAAGCATACCTGGAGGACTTCTTGGTTTGCTTCCACAAAAAACATGACTGTCATTACTAAAGCTGTGGCAACTGCCAAATTTACCACATTTACATCAAAACCAAACCATTGCCTCAGAATATGCCCAGAGCCAGCCATTCACATATGCAGAATGTCTTGATGCCTGAGAAGCTACTATGTAATTAATTAGGTAATATGCTGTTACTTCAGAAAAATGTCTAAAGCTTTAAATGCTGTTTAAATATCCTACAAAGAGAAAGCAAATAAAGGGATAGTGTCAGGTCACATGCAATAAACCTGAGTAGTTAGAATGTGGAATAGAACTTCTTTACAGCTTTCACCTCTACAACTATTCCTCTTGGAGTGCATCATAATGTGCTCTACATCAGTATTTTTGAAATGTCACCAAAAAAGATGGAAGGATGAGCTGAAAATAAGAACTGAGAGGTTTCAGAGGAAGGAAGAGCACTACAGAAAACAAGAACTGATCAAGTAAAACTAAATAACTAAGAACAAAATGGCGCAGGATCCAGAAACTTTTCCATTTTTACAGGATTACAGGTACCACTATTACTCCTTTCTCCCCCTTGCCCAGTCTCGAAGAAGTGGTGTTCAGCAAACACTGGTAATCAATTCTTCTTGGTCTGTCACCAAGCATGCATTCTCTCACCCCCCAACCCAAGACAAATTCAACAATTGTTGAAAGGCAAGAAAGAGGCAGATTGGACAAAGATCACCAATTGCCAGAAAGAGTAAAATCAGGGAAAAATATAAAGGCTGCAAAGGAAATCTCTAGTCTCAGGAGGTGAATTCACTGTACAACAGGGAAGTCTATGCCAAACCACTTTCTACACCAAGATTTGACTTGCAGTAGGAGCACAAGTGATCAAACTGAGTGAAACTTAAGTTTTCCAGGAAGCATCAGCGAATGGGAGGAGTGAACCCAGTCATCCAGAAAATACTACTGTTAGATTTTGATAAATCAGACAAAATAGCAGCTAAATTCACAGAGATATTTTGCTGCTTTGTATATAGCAGATGCCCTACTGTGCCAGGCCAAAACCTATGGGTAGTGGCCAGGGAACTTCTGTTTGTTTTAATCAACTAGAGAAGCTGCACTAACTTTGCTTCAAAGTCTTCCCTCCCACTCATGTCTCCTGCAGAAGCAGGAAAACCTAGGCATGACCTCAAAAGATTCCTCCACCTGCAACTACATGGTTTGAATTTCTTGTTTAAAATGATATGGCTATATTGAAAAGGGCTAAAATTGATCAGCAAATCTGAGTGTTCTCTTTCCAGTTCAAATCAAAATTCTGGATGATTTTCTTTATTCGCTTTAAAGCACAGAATTAACTAGAGATGGTGTAACTTTAAGCTCTGCAACTCTATCTGAATATGAGGAAGTTTACATGCAGGCCCTATTGTAGTTTATAAGCACTGCATATTCTCATCTGTAGCAAATCCAAACCAACAATGTTGCACAATATTTAGGTAAAGATCTTTTGTCATTTATATAAATACTTACAGGAAATGGCACTCTTCGTCTGTTTCTGGGTGAGCAAAGACCACGCTAACTTCAAACAAACTCTAAATTAAAAAAAAAAAAAAAAGAAGGTGGTGATAGATTTTAAACAAACAGGAGGGATATTCTCAAGCATCCTTATTGTAATATTAGGAAAATAGTAAAGGGGTAGACAAAAGAGAAAGTCACCCATTTATATCATCTAAAGACATTAAAACGTGCCATAACAGCATTTTGCATTTCTGAAGTAACCAAAGCCTATCTGAGAGCACTTTAAAAACCTGAGTGACCTACACATTGTTTTGCACAGGGGGAACTGAGTCAGAGATGGTGTATGCTCAAAGCCTATTACGGTCACTAAACTTCATAAATCTTCTGGGAGAGCAGCACTTAGCATGCAATTGAGATAAAAAACCCTGTAGTAGTCACCACTGTAAAATTTTGTCAGGGGTTTCATTTGCAATGACTGGATGGCCTTGGGGCAAAGAAAGGCAACATGTCCTAGTGGATTGACAGCTAGACCAGAAACTCCAGTGTAATCTCAGCTCTACCCCCAATTCCCTCCTTGGCCTTGGGCAAACAACACTCATTACTTCTGTTATTCAGATCCCAGAATACCTCAAGAGGACTATTGAAAAGATTGGCTAATATTCAAGTGCCTTGTAGATAAAGAGCACTAGACAAGTAACTTTTATGGTGCAATGATGTCTGGAGTGGCTCGGTGCCTAAGTATTGTAGAACTTTTGCTAACTTGGTATGTAAGATGTTTTGTTTCTTCTTGGATCATCTTCAGGGTAACAGATTTGTTTCTTTCTTCACTAAGACAAAAGGGATGCTTTCAATTAGCCCTCCTGGGAAAAGAAAATCTGTAATTATTATGTAAGCTGACAAATCAACATAAAACTAAGTGATGCTAGTTGTGGGGTCAGTCCTATGGCTGATGACAAGTAAAAACTGCAGACGGCCTTGTCCTCAGCAGGAATTTTAGCCATGTTTGCAGAAATTTTACAATGAAGATGATGGTATTTCTGAATTTATATGGCAACATCTGAACGACATGTTCAGTCAATGCCCTTCAAAAACATTTTAAGAATGTTAGTCAGAATCTTAAAGTTTAAAACAGGGGTTGAAAAAACCCATTTCTATTGACTACTTATGGGTACTGTGGGTTCCAACATGCCTATCTCTAGCATTCATTGAAGTGAACAAGGACCAGTCTTCCCTCTTTCAGCATGTTTCAGAAATATATTTTGTCCATAGAATTTAACATACTAACAATCTGAACAATTTATCCCACAGAGCAGTAACAGTGTGGGAAGTAATAGGAGAGTGAAGAAGGAATGTGTGAGCATTCCTTAGCCTTTGGAAAAAAGAGATCCTGGAAAATGAGAAAACTGAAAAAGTCTCAATGATAAAAGGAAGATGGCAGCCCAAGAGCAAGAAACTTAGCAAAAGACTATGATGATTTCAGAAGATGCAAAGATCCGTGTGCACAAAAATAAAGACTAGACCCCTCAGTATTGAGACTTGGCTATCTCTGGTTAAAAGAACTTCCCCTCTGCTTCTCCCTACAGTAAATGTACAATTAGTGCAATTTGTTTATCTGTTAATGAGGGGAAAAAAAATGTATATATGTTTCTTTTTTCCCTCGTATATGTAAGCGTATAAATATATATACACGCATACAAATAAATATGAAAAAAAAAGAAAAAAAAAGAGAGGAAAGAAGTGTTTTCTTATTTATACGACACCTTTCCATCAGCAGGGACACCCAACTCTTCTGACAACTGGGGATGAATAATCCACTTATAAGCTTCTTTCAGCTGAACAATGTCATCCTTTGCCAAGGAAAGGCCCAGATTTCTGAATCACAAAGAAAACATAACTTGCACACAGGTCTGTCAAAGATAGATACATGACATGACATATAATATTTCAAGACAAACTTAAGTAACTAGTGCCAGGTAAACAAGCAATGCACAAGTAAAAAAGGACATACGTACTAAGCATACAGACCACAGCATGAAAGAAGGAAAGGCTGTTCCAAGATCTCCTGTAATGGCACTGAATCTTTGTCTTGAATTAGCAAAGTATTGAGAAAAAATTAAGGTCAGGCCAGGATTCCAAGTAAGGTGCTTCTCAATAAACACGGAAAGATAAACACATAAGAACTTGGCAGGGAGTAGATGAAGGTGTAGCTACTTGATCTACAGTCAGCTCAAGCACAGGAAGGAATATGTTGCCTCCTCCCTGTCTCTGGCTGTGCATTCCTGACAGCACTTGTGCAATGACACTACACAGCTCCTTGCTGAGGATCCTCCTGTCCAGCTTCCACCCTAAGGAGTATCTTGGTTTGCTCTGTTTCTATTTGATAGTGATTTTTTCACTAACATTTAAACACTAAATCCTATTTTTTTCCTGTGTAAAAGACCATGCACTGAGGAAACTCATGCCATTGCTTCATGGTAGATCAAAAGTTGCAAAATTCTGCAAAAGTTGCAAGTGTCTATCTGGAGAAGAGCTAAAAAAAGAGAGATGCACAAACCCCCTTTGTTTTTAAAAAATAAATCTTGTTAGACTTATTTTTATTGTTAAATGGGCAATCTACTCCTTCATTAAAAGAAAGCATGAACTCAAGTGGGCATAAATTCCTAAAAGGAAAAGCCCACATGACAATCTCAGTCAACCTTACTGGGACAGGCTCAACTACCTCTACAGATACATGACCAGGCCTTGACTCCCATGTCTTTGCCTATGGAGAGAGAACTAACAAGGAGAAGACGCCTGTAAGGATACCAGCATTTGATTTCAAACCACTTAGAGAGGACTTTGCAGAGCAAGTGCATGTCTTCCTATACAAATGGCACCGCTGGTAGGCTATGTGGGCAATATCTGCCCTACAGGGCCTCAGTCTCTAAAGCAATTTAATGAAACAATTGCTTTTAAATTAGTCTCAAAGTAGGAAGTGATTCATCATCTTTTAGTCTAGCTTTCTAGGAATATCTTCAGATGGTACTTTCAGCCAAAAGGGCTTCCACCAAAGATCAGTTCAGTATCCTCAACTTTGAGACAAGACGATTTCTTTCCTCTTGCCCACAAAGAAAATTTATCCCTTCAGAATGTCACTAATATGTTCTTTTATGTACAGGAGTGGAAGTGTCCTGGAGTAGACAAAGAATCAACTGTTTAAATTGATTTCAAAACAGTAAGGTAGAAAAAAAGAAGAGACAAAGCTAACTTGTACTCACTGCACTAATATCTTTCTCACTACACTACTGATTTTTCACCATTGTCTCACTAACAATTTTCAGTCACTGTTGCTGTAAGCTAAAGCTGATATGGTGGCAAAATGAAGGTCTGTATTTCATTATGTCTTCCATGTACCAGAAGATTCTGGCTCACAGATGGCATCCTCTCAGGACCATTAAGTTAACTCAAAGCTGTAGAGACAGCCTGCACTCCCAGTTGAAACGCCACATGCTAGCTATAATCATATTATGAGGCAAAAGAGGTAAGAAAACCTAATTAAGGTCAAACCAGGTAAAAGGAAATAAATCACACAGACAAAAACCAGTTGCCATCTTATCCTTCATAACCATCAAGTAAACTGGACAACTGGACAGGACTATAAAATAACTTTTTTTCTGCTCTACATAAAAAAGTTCTATATAATAAATTCTTGTCAGAGAGAAAGCAAAAGCTGTGGACAATAAATAATAAGAATAATGATAAAACCAGGTAAAATGACAGCAGATCTCAATTCTGAATTTCCTTATGCTTACTTTTGAAGGTATGGAGTAAATTAAAATCTTGGCAAAGGACATAAGAAGTGAGAGTACATACTCCACAACTATTAGCACAAGTACCTTTATATGAAAGCAACTGTCTTGACCTCGAAAATATAGCATTAATTGCTTGTTTAAAGTTTTCTTTTAGCATACATGTCTCAGCAAGTCCACTGCATTAAGTGGTTTCTCATTTCTACTATGCTACAAAAAAGTTACAGTAAGAGTATCCCTCCTTTCTTTAAATTTGGAAAACTCAATTATAGAAGAGGCAAGAAGGTTGCCAAAAGAAATTACTCACCCCATTTCCTGTTTTACCAGCAGCCAAGCAGCATGCTACAGGTCACCAGCCATACCCAGGAAGAAGAAAGAGAAAGAAAGAAAAAAAAAGAAGATAAGTGAAATTAAGGCTGTTAGCAGAAAGAAAACTGTTTTTAAAAATGAGCACATATTTGGATTTTAAGTTAGCTTTTGCTTTAGAAACAAAGAAGACAGAATTAGTGTTTGTTTTTATTTGTAAGACATCACCTTGACATTCACCTCAAATCCTACCTGACTTCAAAAAAAAAAAAAATCAGGGTGCATTAAACACACTTTGAAACTTGGTATCAATTCTATAATTACAAAAAGATATTATGTAGCAGGTCCCTTAGATGTGACACTACCCAGGAAGGAAAGACCATGAACCATTACTCAGGTGACCCAGCCAATAAATGGAACTCAGCAGGATAAGAATTAACAATGGTTATAGCAGAGGTCAAAAGCAGAATTAAAATTATCAGTTGTGTGAAAGGACAGCAGAAAAATACACAAGTATGCACAAAGGAGCAACAATCATTAGCTCAGTGCAAAACTAACAGACTTGAACAAAATTAAAATGATCAAGAAATACAAGACTTCAAAACAATATAATTTATGCCAAAAGCTTCTATTTTTCCCAAACTCTGCTCTGGGAGACAAACATTTTAGAGGTGCAACTCTTTGCAGTCTCACTTCTTTCAGTGATTTCCCTATCTTTTATTCTTCATATATGGGGCTTTAAGAATAACCTCTCTCTAGACCCTGTTGGTAGAATTACTGTATATTGTCAAAGAAATAATTCTAATGAAGTGGCTTGAAAACATGTACCAAAGCAGAGCCACAATCACATCACCTCTTCATTGGTATCAGACAGAACTACATCGTAGATCTCTTTCACATGCTGAGAGAAGAACTGAATCAAAAAGCTGTCCAATATCCTTCCTTTGGTACATCTAAAAGGATGAGGGAATCCTAAAAACAGTGCTAGCAATATTAAGGGGAAGTGGGATGGCAGAGAGAGAACACAAACTTTGTTAGATACAAGACATACGAAACGGCACGCTACTAAACAAGATAAATATAGTTGTATTGATGGAATACTGTTTACTCAAATCCACTGTGATTCATTATCCTGCATATGTAGACAGTATGAGTAAGGCTGCTTTAGAAAACACCATGAAGTGTATTGTAGTCTTGTTGCATAATAACCCAGATAAAATCATAAATAAAAACAGTTTCCAGTTGTAATTCCTTGAACATAATTCTGAACTAGAGAATATGACAACCATAGAACTGGGTCTAGAAAACTGCATTTGACGAATGCCAATTTTAAAAATCTTTGATGCCTCAATATAAAGCACCCAGAGGTTTGGTATTCAGTTAGTTGGCTAATCTCACTCCTCATCCCTGTTTTACAGGGGTACAATTACAAAACAGAGAAAACTTCTGCACATAAATAGCTAAAGGAGACCGTAAGCCAAATTTCATCTCCTCTCTCTTGACTTCAAAATTGACAGAGAATTAAAGAAATTACTTTTCACCTTCAATTAAGAGGGAACAAAAAATCAGGGTACTGTGATCACAGAAGCAAAAAGATCCCAAATTCCAAATCACATTCAACCACCAAGCCAGACAAACCCCTCTACTCCTACGCCTTTGCTCCCCTGCTCCGGTCTCTCCCAGCTGTATGTGAAGCAGGGGATCAGATCCCTCTACTTCATAATTACTTTATGTTTGTGAAGTGCTTTGAAAATGAAAAATGCTCATTACAAAGCTCAATCCTGCAGGGCAATGCTTAACAGCAAATATTATTTCTGAAATAAACTAGCTCAGGCACTATATTGATTACAAGCTCCAGGATATTATTCTAATGCTGTCTGAGGGGTCGCAGTGGCAACAGTTGAAATACCAAGTGCAATCCCAGCCACAGCATTTGTCTGCCGTATTAGAAAAGAGCTTCAAGATGGGGAATTCCATGATGAGGTATACACAGTCCAACAGAGACTAATGACTACAGATGCTACTTGCATCCATGTCCTTGCAGCCAGTACCAGGATGATGGATCACAACTGAGACTCCAGACACAGCTCACGGTTGCCCTTTTGAAGGACATGACTCGTTTCATATTCTAATATAGTTGTTTGACATAAACTTGGGACTCCTGTATTTATGATTTATTTTAATCAGTTATCCTACTTGTGGAAAGAGGTGATGGCTTCTTTGCATCACAGATACAAATACTATGCAAATGTAAATTTTATGTCCCACTCTTCTTCAGCTCCTATCGTGCATTTTAGACTTGGCAAGATGA
This sequence comes from Chloroceryle aenea, assembly GCA_013399075.1. Lineage (NCBI taxonomy): Eukaryota > Metazoa > Chordata > Aves > Coraciiformes > Cerylidae > Chloroceryle > Chloroceryle aenea. The sequence goes on along the minus strand of VWZY01012672.1, from coordinate 285,963 downwards.
CAACCCTCATCATTAAATTACTTGAAAGTAATATTAAAAGGCAGTTTCTGATTTTTTCTTAAAAAGAAGACAGAGAAAATCTGTGTCAGACAAAAGGTCTATGGCAGGCAGGCTGTCTTTGGGGTGTCCTTTTATGATAAAATGACATGTTTTCTGATACAGTGCAGTCCAAAGAATTTAAAGCAGAATTTAACAAAAGACCTCTTTCCAACACAAAGTATTTTGAGATATTTGAGATATTTTGACATATTATATTACTTGCTGCTTTCCTGTAAAACAGGAACTGTTTTTACCAATTTTTTTTTTTTAAGTGATAAAAAGATAGGTGTTAAATAAACCCTCACAATTTTCAAGAGGTTCTTTCTTCACCATCACCCATTTTTACCACTCCAGGTAAAACACAGCTACATAAACAGCTGGTTTAGCATTTGGCAAGTCTGAAGGGATGGAACAGAAGGGACAGCAGAACTTCCTAATGAAGACCTGCTCCCAGACGAACCAAAACTGTTTCCAAAGAGTACAGATTTGGTTTTGGAGCTTCCAAGTCACTCATCTCATTCTACCTATTCATTTCTTGACCCACATCACAACTTTTATTTCCTCGATTGTACCAAGCACTGTTCTGTTGGTTTTTTGCTTGAAAACAAGGACAAGATACCTTAAATGAAGCAGATGGGACAGGTTAAAAATTGTATCTCATCCCTTTTATCATACTAGAAATTTATTGCACTTAGAAGACAAAGTTATAAAGCAATACTTTATAATAAAGTAAGAAATCTGTGTTTCTACCAACTCCATTTGCCAAGCCAGTTTTCTCAGTCCACACGGTCTCAGTGTATCATCAGCATTTCAGTCAGGAAGAGGAACCAGCAAGGGGAAAATTTTGAAGCTAACTATCATTTCTTGCTTCCATTTACAGCCAACGTTGCCTCAAAAGCAGACAGAAACACTTGCTCTGCTTGTTCCAATTAGTGTGAGAACATCACAAAGCTACAACTGCAATGCAATAACACCCCCTACCGAGGCATTCTGGCAAAGACCCGCAGGAAGGGTGAGGAAAAACACCAGCATCAATATTTTTTTCCTCACCTCCATCATTATATAGCTAGGCTATGGGAAAAAAAAAAAAAAAAAAAAGGG